>OV725077.1:132528754-133128754 GCA_928085145.1 Nezara viridula | reverse complement strand
TATAAACGTAATTGTTAATGTAACTGATAACACTAATTGTTAACATTAAACTTGTATACTGCCACTGATAAATGAGATTTTTATAAGAGACGACCTGACGTATGTTTAACTAGGGCTAACGCATGCGCAGAACTGACCATTGTCACAAGAAACTAAGGCTGGTTAGTTGAGCACGTGGGTGCTAATTTAAGAGGTTAGTAAGGTATGTGGAGACAACTAGGTGGCCACGCGATATACAGGCTAGCAAAGCACATGGCCACCACAGAGCTTAGAGGTTAGGTGAACACGTGGTTATAAACAAGAGCATAGGTTAAAAGACCACGTGGTCACCACAACTTGAAAATAGGTCAGAGCTGTAAGAGTAACCAAAAATAATCTCGAAACGGAGTACCAACAACGAACACTGCAGGAAAACAGTACCGGATGTGTCCATACGAAATTTAAAGGTTCTAAGTCAAATGAGACATATCAACGGATATCAGAATGAGGTGACTGTGGAAAGTTACCTCGTGGTCCCAACGAGGTTGTGAATCGAGAAGGGGTACAAGGGTAACACAAATTGTAATTTGGAAACAGTGCATAGATCACAGAGCCTGTTAGTGTGGTCATACAGGGAGAGGTGTATGATAAATAATATGTTGAAAGGTGTTCAGAGGAGCCCCACCCACCTGGTACTTCTACTGCTGAAGAGCAGAGTTGGGCGTTAGCGCACTAATTTTTAACTAGCTAACCTACCGCTAAAAAGCTAAAATTAGCGGCGCTAAATATTAAGTTAATTTAGCTTCTTACTGTTTATGTTAACTGATATCAGGGTCGACTGTTTTGGGGGGTGCTTTTTATGAAAATGATATCGAATTTGAGATTGGGCCCCCCGGGGCTCGGCTTTTTTAACTTTTCGGGTTAAATCGATATCAGAGTCGACTATTATGATTTGGGGGCGCTTTTTATGAAAATTATATCGAATTTGAGAACGGGCCCCCCAGGCCTCGACTTTTTTTAAGTTTTAGGATTAAATAGATATCAGGGTCAACTGTTATGTTTTGGGGGGTGCTTTTTATGAAAATGATATCGAATTTGAGATTTGGCTCCCCGGACCTCGACTTTTTAAAACTTTTTGGATTAAATCGATATCAGGGTCGACGATTATGTTTTAGGGGACGAATTTTATTTAAAAAAAAAAAAATGTCGAATTTAAGATCAGAGTACAAAAAATAAACGATGAGGAGGCGCAATCACAAAATCGACATCATTTTGATAAAAAGCGTCCCCCAAAAACTAGTAGTCGACTGTGAGGTCAATATAACCCGAAATGTTCACAAAATCGGGGCCCGGGGGCACTATATCAAAATTCATGTAAATGGATATCATTTTCATAAAAAGCGCTCCCCAAAACATAAGAGTCGACCCTAATATCGATTTAATCGGAAAAGTTAAAAAAAGTCGAGTCCCGGGGGACCCAATGTCAAATTCGATATCATTTTCATAAAAAGCGAACCTCAAAACATATCAGTCGACCCTAATATCGATTTAATCGGAAAATTTAAAAAATGTCGAGGCCTGGGGCCCGATCTCAAATTCGATATCATTTTCATAAAAAGCGACCCCCAAAACATAAGAATTGACCCTGATATCGATTTAATCCGAAAAGTTAAAAAAAAGTTGAGGCCCGAGGGGTCCAATCTCAAATTCAATATCATTTTCATAAAAAGTGCCCCCCAAACATAATAGTCGACCCTAATATCGATTTAATCGGAAAAGTTAAAAAAGTCGAGCCCCGGGGGGCCCAATCTTAAATTTGATATTATTTTCATAAAAAGCGACCCCAAAAACATGAGAGTTGACCCTGATATCGATTTAATCCGAAAAGATAAAAAAAAGTTGATGCCCGAGGGGTCCAATCTCAAATTCGACATCATTTTCATAAAAAGCAACCCCCAAAACATAATAGTTGACCCTGATATCGATTTATTCAAAAAAGTTAAAAAAAGTCGATGTCCGGAGAGCCAAATCTCAAATTCGATATCATTTTCATAAAATGCTCCCCCCAAAACATAAGAGTCGACCCTAATATCGATTTAATCGGAAAAGTTAAAAAAAGTCGAGTCCCGGGGGACTTAATGTCAAATTCGATATCATTTTCATAAAAAGCGAACCCCAAAACATATCAGTCGACCCTAATATCGCTATCGACTTTTTTTAATCAGAAAAGTTAAAAAAAGTCTAGCCCTGGGGGGCCCAATCTTAAATTCTATATCATTTTCATAATTAGCGGTAAGAACAGCCAAAAGTTAACTTACGCTAAAAGTTAGCGTCTTGGTCCCGCTAATAGCTAATTTAGTTGCAAAATTATCTTCCCGCTTTCTGCTAATTTAGCTGTTATCTGTTATCTGTTAGCTATAGATAATTTTTGCCCAACACTGCTGAAGAGAGCTCCTCAGAGAATGAAAGATCCCTGAGAAGTAATCCACAACAAAAAGAAGATTGTGAATCAATGTTACTTATCAAAGAGGTAACTAAAAGAGGGTTAGGAATGGGTTAGACCATGTTTTTCTAATATTGAGAGAGAGAATCTAAAGAAAACCTGGGTAGTGGAGATTCATTTGTCCGTGAGAAGAGCACTCTTGCAAATTGAAAAGTTCTCTTACAGTTTCTGGACATTGGGCATTAGGGACTACTTGGATACTCTCCTGTGTCTAAAATGTCAGGAATATGGTGACACCAAAACTATATTTAAGAAAGACCTTACACGCAGATGGTGTGGCAGTTGTGGGCATAAGGCAAACGAGTGTCAGGCTAGGAAAAGTGGCTCTCCACCAAAGTACAAGAATTGCATGATGTCAAGGAAGGCGCTAGATGAAATAAGGCATTGTGGTGGGAGCATGGAGTGACCCATGCACTTGTCAAAGATGTTGGAAATAATAAAGGCCTGCTATACTTAATGGCTCTGGCTCTTCGGTCCGGCTGAGGGAAGGTTCTGGTGGTTTCTGAGAGCTGCTGGAATGAAAGGAGAACATTAAAGCACAGTTCCACCATGGAAAGCGCATAGCTATGCACTGGATTGTGCCACAGAAAAACCCTATTTTTATTGTTCCTAGAAATAAATAAGTACCCTAAAGCATGTACAAAACAAAGAACAATAACAAATAAAAAGAGTATGATCGGTGGCGGTGGCATGTGAAAAACCCATGCACACTATCCCACTGCTGCTGAGAAACCCGTATGCCAGAAATGGACTCTCCTTCTATGACACAGATTTCTTCGGAGACTGCCTTTGAGCTTGGATCCTTCATTACAGTAATGTTTCGAAAGACCACCAATCGTGATTTTTTGTGTGACATTGTGTGTTAACCCCACAAAGCCACCTCAAGTCTCAAGGAATTAAAGGATTAGTCAAAGTAAACATTGATATAAATAGTAGGAACAAAAGCATTCTTATAGGATCAATTACGAGAGTGGAATTTAGGGGTGTGTAATGCACTAGGAATATTATAACAACTTACTATATATATTTTAAAACAGAGAAAATCTTATATTGCTACAACCCATGGAGGAACTTGAAGGATTTTCAACATGAGAGTAAATGATTTTAGATTACAAAGCTTTATTTTCATGAAGTGAAAATTCCATTTCCTCCTTTTATTATTCATTATATTTATTATTCCATGATATGTAATTATATCTGTCAATTTATATAATTACTGTCCTCAAAATTTTAATGAAATCTTACCAATAAAACTGAAAAGGCTAATACTTTTTATTAACATTGTAACTTTATAAAAGTTCACTTCTTCTTTGTTTGTGACTTCTGGTTTTGTATTTATGGTGAACAAAACTTATGTTAATGGGCTATTGTGGGACTCATTTATTTTTAAACTAAAATTCTGATGTTAAAACTCACATTTATTTTCTCCCCTAAACCTCCTACATATAGTGAAAGAAATATTATAACCTTCATGACCATGACCCTGTATTGTATTATTATTAGTAAATATTTTGTAAGTAACGTTGGGCAAAAATTAAAATATTAGTTTCAACATAGTGCCGCATGTATTTGCCCTCAGGCTGTGAATTAATCACTTTTGTGCAATAAAACAATTTTTCTGTAGTGCTGAGAAATAAATAAATTTTTAGATAATCATTACGATAATTGGTATAATAAGGAAGAAATTGAGAGAACATTTAGATACTGAGTGTGATGTTGAAAATGAAAACAAAAAGGAGAGTACCACAAGGAAGAAGAAGAGAAAAGGTTCACTTGAAGATATTTCCAACAGAACTTTAGGTAATATAATTGTTTTCAATAAAGTTTATTTCCAAAGCCTCTTTAACACAGTTAATTTCCTCAATCAGTTTTTTGGATGAACTCACTTTGAATCAGATACTTAACTGAATAAAAAAATTTCGTTAGATCCTGAAAACAATTTGTATGACAAAGCTAACTGTAATTTGTAGAGCAAAGCTTTCATTAAGAAACTTGATCTTGTAAGAGGGTTTTAAGTAAAGTCCATGAGGATATTTTTACCATTACAAATTCTATTATTCTTTACTCCTGCTTGAATATTTCTTTCTTTTAACTTCAGTGATACTATATTTTATTTTATATAAATATTTTTTGTTTAAAGTCTTCTCGATTCAGTATTCTAAATTACTCGAAGTTTTCTATATTAAAACTATTGTTGCATTTTAATATACTTAGAATAACTTTTGTTTTAGCTATTCTTTAAATCGAACGGAATTTTTATTATTTTGTAGATACTCATTTGTTGATTTGTAAAATTTGGTTCTTCTCCACATAATAATTGTACTTGTTTTGCCTAATCATATATTTATTAATACATTATATTTTCTCATGATTTAATGGCATGACTGATATGACTAGAAAATTATATTTTCTCTTTTCTAGTACATTTTGATACTGTTCACTCATCTGATACTATATATTTTATTATTGTTTTATTTATTGATTTTATTTAACTATCCATTTTTTAATAAATATATGTGTGTGTATTATGTAGGTATATACATAGAATGTTGTGTTATTGTTTAAAAATATGAATTGAATTAAAATTTTAATTATTAATGAAATTTACTAGATGCTGAGGGCTTAATTGGTTAATATACTGTTGTGAGACTTTTCAAGAAATGGCAAACATAATAAACAAGCAAAACTCTTAATAATAGTGACTGTTAGTACAAAATGAAATATTAGTCCAGTAATCATACCATAAATAAAATATCAGAACTATACAATATATTTATTTTCAAATAACAAAGATAAATTAATCCCGAAACTTCCGTTAAATGTATTATAATAAGGCAAGACAAAAATATATTATTTTCTAGTCGTATCATTTATGTTCTATGCCATCTTTTTATTGTTTAAAATTTAATTTAAAGTTTTTTGTAAAGTATTAGGCCAAAGGTCACCAAATGTACTCAGTTTTCACATCATGTATTATTTATTCGACGTTTCGGCTTAAGGAGCCATTTTCAAGATCCTGCAAACTAATTTTAATTCAGTTGTTCTACTTCAAACTACATCATTATAAAACATATATTAATTCAATAACAACAAGTTATATAAATAGTCCAAATTCTATTTTATAAATTTTTTTTTTATATAACAGCATTTTGGTTATAATTAATATAACATTTTTTATCTACCTACCATACAAAACTTCATAAAATTTCCTAAAATGTATCATTATAATAATTGTGGGTTGATGGTTGAATGTAGTGAATAATGAAGAGAAGGATAGTTGGGGCAATCAGTCAAAAATAAAAAAGGCAAAAATAAATAATAATATTTATTTTAACATTTGCTGATGTTTCGGCCCGAAATTCAGGCCTTCATCAGGGCTAAGAAAAGAACCAGATAACTAATGGTATGAGAAACATAAACAAGGAAAAAAAAAGGTAAAAAAAAAAAAAAAAACTTAAAGTAAAATGAAGTAGATAAGTGAACATTAAAGTAAAATAAAGTAGGTAGATATGTAGAAATGACAATAACAAGAACTAAGAAATAAATAAACGGTTACAAAGTGTGGACTAATGAAGTAAACATAATGAAAATAAGATAACATAAGTACTAAAATGGTAATCTTAGATTAAAATGTAAAACAGAGAAAAAGAATATGAAGTTATATAAGAAATAAATATAAATAGAAAAGTTTAGATATTGTAAATAGAATCTCAAATAGAATATCATTATAATATAATTTGTCGGTTTTTCATTCTTTTATTTCATTTAATGACGTTTTTTCACTTCTAAAAGTTATTGTAAATAAATAAATAATTAAAATAGAATGTTAAAATTTTTAAGAAAAAAAAACAAAAAGAATATTATTTGTTCTTAATTTATGTACCTCTTTCGTAGGCAATATTAAAAGTGTTCGTCCTCACTAAACGCATTCATACAGGACTGGATTTATTTTAAAAAGGAGTGATGTGAAGGGATTAGGGATCTGCTGTTTTATCTGTTATATTTCAGTATACTAGTGTTCGCCCAGTGGTCGAAATTCGACCATAGCCATTAAAAATTTGAGGAAAAGATATAATTAAATAAAAAGTAAATAAAGAGTAAATCACGATTCAAAAATCCTCATTTATTAATACAAACAAAATTTCAATTTCTATTAAAAATCGAGCTTAAGTCATTTAAAATTATTTATAAGTAATACAAAATAGACTCATTCAAAAATATTTAATTGTCATTTTAATTTATGTGTGTTATTATCACAATAAATTAATGTTATGATTAAGCAAGCAAAAAATAAATTTAAATTAGCAATTTAAATTTATTTTTTTTAGAACTTCTATGTCAACAATGTTCTTTTAAATTGAAAAATTTATTTAATTTAAATTGAATGTTCTGTTATTGTTTAGTGCATAGCCATTCCCATTGCCATTAAAAATATAAATTTTAATATTTAAAATGAGCGTGCTCTAATTGCTGCCAAATATAATTGTCCATGAGAAATTATTGGATGTCACAATAATACACACAGTTTTCCAAAACTTTTATCCTGTGATTTGATTATGGTCATAGCAAATGCAGCTATAAATAGGAATGTTGTTCATTGAAAGTCGAATGTAAGTATAGTGTCAGAAAATCATAATTAATTCTTGGAATTAAAATTCTTTAAATTAAAGTAGCCCCCATTAATACTTCAGTCTCATTCCTGTTCCATTAACTAATGCTTGTGTAGTATTTAAGTTAACAATGAGTATAACTATAAAATATATTTTTAAATTTAATTTATGAGGTATCATTCCACTAACATTAAATGATATCATCTCTTCAAATAATAGAACCAATTACCTCACTAAATTAAAAGTTTTCGATTTATCAAAAAAATAAAATAAAAGAAATCGAATTTGGAAGGGAAAGTAAAAGTACTACATGTATAAATGATATATCTCTGCAACAAATAGTACGATTTCGATGATTTTTTTTTCATTTTGTCGGAAATCAAGAAAGCTTTATTATAAAAAATGTGTACTTTTTGAGTTATTCGCAAATAAAATAATGAATTCATCATAAAAATGTATGCAGCTTGTTTTCGGGAAAGTATGTTATATACATAAATTATAAAGGTTTCAAGGGGAAGACTTTAGCCAAGTTTCATTGAAATCGTTGAAGCCGTATTGGAGCTACAGTCTAAAGCGAATCACGTTTTTCGGCCGCCATTTCGAAAGGAAAGGCCCGATGATAATGAAACGTATAAAAAAAAAACTTCTAAATATTATTGTGACGTTGTGTCAAAATTTAAAAAAAATCGATGAAGAACTTTCGGAGATAAGCCGTTTTGAACAAACTACCATTTATATTTTTATTCACATACTATTTAATATTTTTATTTATTGATAACACTAAAGCTCGTCAATATCTATTAAACAAAAGAATAAGGAAGAAAATCGGTCGAATAATAGAGGAATAAAAGGGGCTGAACCGAATTGTGTTTGCATATTTCGGCATTTGCATATTCATTATTTATATAATGATTAAATTTTAATTTTATCTATTGCGCTAGCATAAAAAGTGTTTTGATTATCTACATTGTTTGTTGATTTACCGATTGTTTAAGATTTTTAGTAATAAATATTGATTCTATTATTCTTCGTTTGTTAATATTCTATTCTCTTTGTCGGACCGACACTTTACCGAAATAAAATTTATGTCCATTTTTCGTGTTATGCTATGATAATCCTGTGGCTAATTTTGATTTTCTCGTTTTAGACCTGCAATTTTGTTTTTGCTGTTGTGTCCTACGTTCAAACCATTGTGAGGTTTGTCTGTTGTATGCTCTATTTTCACAATCCTCGCATTGTATTTTATATATATAATATTAGTTAATTTTTCATTCGGAATAATATCCTTAATTCTACTTTATACATATATAAATATGACGTAAAGAACTATATGCAACTCAAAGATAAGATGAATAGCTTAAATAAAATTGAAGATAATGAATGCCTAGTCAGTTATGATGCGGAATCGCTCTTTCAAATATTCCCCTTAAAGAACTCTACAAGATATTGGAAACAAATTGGGAGGAAATCGAACCCCATACGACGATTATAATAATAAAGCTCTGTTTCTGGAGAGTATAAAATTAGTCTGTGACAAGAGATACTTCACATACAATAACAATTTCTTTTTTTTCTCGAAAAAAAAACACTGTAACCCATGGAATGTCTTAGGCTCAGTACTTTGTAAGGCAGTACTGTTTCTGGATCATTCTGAACAATTTTATAAATTGAATTTTTTAGTAATCGTAATTTTTTAGTATTATTTTTTTAATTTGCTTTTCAGAAAAAGAAAAATCATCTGAGGGTGAAACTTCTTCATCTTCCTCTTCTCCTCCAGAAAGAACCCCTCATGAAATAAATGCTGACTTTCTGGAAAACCACAGGTATTGTATTAGGTAGAAATTAAATTATATATTATATATATATATTATATATATATATATATATATATATATATTTTTTATAATCTTTAATGAAAGGGAAAATTTATAACTTATTTCATCGTTGCTTTAGCATCAATTGAACTGTTCGAGGTTAACCTTTTAGCAATGGTGAGTGGGAAGGGTAGAGCGGCCTTGAGCCCAATGAAATACTTTTCATCACCTCTACTCCCACTTTAACTTAGGGCATCATTCCAAAATGCCCATAATCTGCAGCCACAGTAAAATTATCTTCTGTCTCAGTGAAATTCCTGGAAATAGTTTGAAAGTATAATTCATCACTGAGCAACCCGTCTTTAATGAGAAAGAGGCTCCCGACTTGTTTGAGTCCAGCATTATTAAAGCGTTCAGGTTTTCATTCTCACAAAGACCAACCTAGTCTGCTACTTAAGTCTTGTTGAACGATAATCATCAACAATCAAAAGCAGAATTAATAGAATAACTACCAGTAGATAAAGTGTTAACTTACAATGGAAGGTTATAGACATGGGTCCACCGATTTCAATGAAACTTTTTTTGGTAATACTAGGTTGAAAATTATTTTATTTTAAATTTCGCCAGAGAATTCAAACTTTCCTCTTCATCCGGCGGTTCCATTGACTGAAGTAACGGAAAATCTACAAAACTGTTACTTCCAACTTCTTTCGAAAGATCTTCGTTAATAAGCCAAGAGAAATGCCTCTTCCATTCCTCAAGAACATTCATCTTATTGGTTAGAAGTTTGCCACCTTCATTCAAGCAGTAGGTAGATTTGCTTTCAAAAGGTTTTCTTTTCCGATTGACTGCTTTGAAGAATTCCCTATACTGCTTATTTCCCCTAAGGAGTTCAGTCTTTTCCAATTCTTCCTTTTCCTATTTTCTTTTCTTAAACTGGTGGAGACGTTTCTCCATTCGCCTCTTCTGTATATATAATTCGGCATTACTCCTGGTAATGCCTTCATTCTTTAAACATGTTGCTCTCTTACACTCCTCGTCAAACCATGCAGATCTCAAATCCCTCAAATAATAATAATAAGGCTCCAGGGATTGACGAATTGCCTGCAGAACTACTTAAGTGCGGAGGAAGTGAATTACTGAAAATCCTTCACAATATCATGATTCGAATCTGTACTTATGAAGTAATACCAGACCCTAGGAATAAATCAATTATATGTCCAATCCATAAAAAGGGTGATCGGCTAGTCACCGGTAATTATAGAGGCGTCTCCTTACTCTCTTTTGCGTACAAAGTGTTGTCCAACATTCTTTTTCAACGACTACTCCCCTACTCAGAAAACATCTTAGGCCTGTACCAGTGTATTTTTCGGAAAGGACGATCTACCATTGTCCAGATATTTTGCTTGAGCATCATGCTTGAAAAAGGACGTGAATATAAGCTTAAAACTCATCATCTTTTTGTTGACTTTAAAGAAGCGTATGATAGTGTTCGTAGGAAATAGCTTTATGAGGTAATGAGAGAGCTCCGAATCGCTGAAAGCTTATTAGAATGGTAAGACTCACCATGAGAGAAGTGAGATGCATGGTGTAAGTTGGAGGAGCAGGATTGGCAGAATTCACTTCTGGAAAAGGACTAAGGCAGGGAGATGCACTGGCATGTCTCCTCATTGATTAGGTTTAGAGAAATCCATTCGAGATTCTGGTATTCAAGTGGGCGGAACAGTATTCAGCCGGACAGTGCAACTTCTTGCTTATGCAGATGATATTGATATTGCTGGACGCTCTTTCCAGACAGTCTCTGATGGATTCTTGAAACTAGTGGAAGCGGCAAGAAAAATGGGCCTTAAAGTCAACGCTGCAAAAACCAAATATATGGTCACTGAGGAAAATCCCAGACCGGACAAAAGGATTACCATCGGAGAATTCTCCATTGAAAAAGTGTCGGAATTTATTTATTTTGGATCTCTCATAACTCATGATAATGTAGATTCTGAAATTAAGCGAAGAGTGCCATGTGCCAATCGTTAGTATGGTCTCAGTTCATATTTTAGAATCCGAGCCTTAACCAGAGGAACAAAAGTCCTATTGTATAAAACAATTATCTGATCGATACTCCTTTATGCCTCAGAAACATGGACTATCTCCAAAACTGACGAGCAGAATCTAATGGTCTTCGAAAGTAAGATTTTGCATAAGATCTTTGGAGCTGTGAAAGTTGACCAGTTATGGAGACGTCGCACAAACCAGGAGCTCAAAGATTTGTTTAAAGAACCAGATGTGGTTCATTTCATAAAGCTCGATAGATTGAGATGGGCTGGGCACGTCGCTGGAATGGCTGAGAATCACATTCCAAAACATGGCTGAAGTAATACACGGAACAAGGTGTAGAGGAAGACCTCATCTTCGGTGGAGTGATGGTGTGACTGGTGATGACAGATTCATGTTGGGAGTGACGAGCTGGATGGAGGCTACACAGGATATGAACTGGAGGCTGGTACAGGATGCCAAGACTCTATATCGGTGATAAATACTTCTAATCTTATATTCAGTTTTGAAATCAAAAAATAAAAATTTTTGGACATAATTTTATAAGAGGATTTTTTTTCATGCCATTTACTAAAATATTCATAATTCTTCACGTTTTTCTTCTAAGTTGACATTACTTCAACCGTTGAAAAGCTCTTCAAAACTATATCAATAACTTTTAGATTTCACTGGTTTATAAGGAATAAATAAATAAAAACTCCCCAAATGATTTTAGTTTTTATCTCCACGCCTAATTTATTTGCAGGATTTTGGTTTAAGCCATTTTGTGTATTATTTAGGCCTCCAAATTCATGCTTATTTTCGTGTAGATAAGTAGAGCCATGTCGAAGTTATCAATTTTTTTTTTTCGAAAAAAAAATTGGGGCTCCAGGCAAATTAAGGCAAAAATTTAGTGCAACAAAATTTTCGATTGGTATGAAAATTAATTCGTATTTAAGAGTTTTTCGAGGTGTAAAATAAAAATCTCAACTTCCTTAAAGCCTTAATTTTTTTTTTTTTTTTTTTTAAATTGCAAAAGTCGTGATAACTTTGACATGGTTCCACTTATCTGAACGAAAATTACCATGAATTTGAGGGTCTATAATATACACAAAATGGCACAAACCAGAAGCCCACAAATAAATTAGGGGTGGAGATAAAAAATAAAAAAAATTGGGGAGTTTTTATTTATTTATTCGTTATAAACCAGTGAAATCTAAAAGTTATTGATATAGTTTTGAAGAGCTTTTCAGCGGTTGTAGTAACACTGACTTAGGAGAAACCTGAATAATTATGAATATTTTAGTAAATGGCATTAAAAAGAAATCCTCTCATGAAATTTCCAAAAAAAAAAAATCCAAAAATTTATATTTTTTTTTATTTCAAAATAAACTCATATTTAAGAGTTTTAGTGGACCCTAAAAACAAATCTGAATTGTTTTTTCATGAAAAAAATTTACTTGGCCTACTTTACTAGTAGCCTCTATGGGTTTTTGTAACCCACGTTCCAACTAACAGATTAACATTGTGAGGAGGATTTGATATCATGTTGTTGTGGCTAAAGTTTACTATATAACTTAAATAAATAATACTAGGTTGTAATCATTAAATAAATAAAAAGTTGTTTATTATATTTGGAAGTTGAAATCAATCAACATCTAATTACATTTCTGTTGTCATTTTGTTTTAAGTTCAGGGATTAAATCTGGTTATCTTATAGTCCCTCAGGATTTTCTTATTTTATCACACCAAGTTTCAAATGTGTAACAAAATTAGGGATATAAAAGTAGATCCACTTTTTTTTTTTATGACCAGATGTATAAGTATTAGCCTGTATTTTTTAATTTATCTTACATTACTTTTACAGATTCATTGCAGGTCTTATCAATGGTGCTACTGTGTTGTGGGTATCATTTAGAAATGAAATTGGCCAAAATGAGAAATATCTAGACAATTTGTATTCATTAGCCTGTAATGCGGTTCCGTTGTTTCTTAAACACTATAAGGTAAGTTATTGTGAAATTAGAAAATATTTTGTTTTCAAATTTGACTTCTGCTGCGTTTAATTTTTCTTTCTTTTCTTTGTCATGACAGATGACGACAATTTGTGATAAAAGTTAATTATGCTCCTCTCTTGTCTGTATTTTTTATTTCTTATATTGTTCTGGAACTTATATCAGTGATATTATCACAGTAAATTGAATGTGATACTTCCTAATTTGGATGACCTTTTGTTAATTGTTTCAATTGTTATACAATCTATTATTCAGTTAACCGTTCTGCAAACTGAGTGTGAATAGAAAGGTTCACTTTAACTGATCTTATTGAAATCTTTGTTAATAATGGATTCAAATCTTTCAAAAATGAAATGTCAGTAAACGTTCAGGTACTTTTTGTGATGTTGAATTCCTGCCATAATGTTACAACTCTTTAAATTACTTGAAATATTCAGAGTCAACTAAGTAAATCAATATTTGCTAATGAATCTGATCCTATGAATTATAGGCCTACATGGCCGTAGTGCACTTATGCCAAAAAAAAAAAAAAAAAATTATCAAATTATTTTAACTAATAATTTAGGTGAATGAGGATATTCTCAAATCTGAAACGCTTATATTATACTTCTTGTCTTTGGGATGTCATTACAGCTATCTGTTCAAAAAGTATAAGTCTATCCCAAACTTTTTATAACGTATTATATTAGTTAAAATAATTTAATTGAGTGAATCCCCCAAAAAAATTTTTTAAACTTATTCATTGAAAAATATTACAATCTGTCTCTAGGACATATATAATAGGGTTCACAGATCACATTCACACTTTATGTAATCCCAAAAAATGAAGAAGCAAAGCAGAGAAGGAAAATAAACATTTATTTAATTAATACACATGTATATTCTGGTTCATAATTGGTAATTGGTTGACTGTTGTGGATAATGAAGAGAAGAATAGTTGGAGTGGTCAGTCAAAAAGGAATGCAAAAATAAATATTATCATTTATTTTTGCCTTCCTTTTTGACTGACCACCCCAACTATTCTTCTCTTCATTATATTCTGGTTCTATGGAAATTTAACAGGTCAGCTGATTGAGAGCAGGGATTACGTTATTACTTTTTATATTAATCCATTGTGAATAATTTTTGTTTACAAATTTTAATTTATTTCTGTGATTCCTCTATACTGTAACTCATTCTGTTTCGGGAGGATATTTTGTTTGAAAAGTAATAAAACAATTACATTTGTAGAAATTGTCAGTGGTCAAATATTTTGACCAGATTAATGATGAATATTAATATTATTTCGTGTCATATTAAAAGGGGTTAAAGAATTATACATTCTTACATAACAAAAAAGATGTTCTTTATATTTCTCATTATGAAAATAGAAAAATTAAGATAATTTAGATTAGAAATTAGTTCCAACATAGTTGTTGAACTTACTTGATTATTTTGCAGGGTACATGTGTTTATTATGCTACTGTAAGCTTTGCATCATTGATTCCTATATCCAAACTGAAGGGGGTGTCAACTGTAAGCAGTGCCTGTATTTCTGAATTAAAAGAGGTAAGTTACTCCTTTGTTTGAAAGTTTTATATATTTTTTATTGATAATTATTGCAATGAATTATCTTCATAGCTATAAATGGTACATAAAGTTAATTAATACAATCAGCCTTTTGATAGAATAATATTTAATTGATTTTAGTAAGTAATGATCAGTAATGTCACCACAGAGCTTGTCTCTTTAACAGTGGCAGGCATAAGCCATGGGGTTATATTAATAAGTTCTCAATAATTCAGTGTTACTTAGTTGTTAAGAAGGTTATTAATTCAAAGATTATATTATTTGTCTTTATTAAAAAAAATTTTTAACTATGGTAAGGATTAATCCTTGAGGACAGTCCCTCTATTACAAAGAAAAAGAAGTCTTCACACTTCTTTCTTAGAGATAGCTTCTTACAAGTTCATACAAATTGCCAGGAGCTTCATTCTTCTGCAGTTGCTGCAACACGTTGGGTCACTAAACACTGTCGAAGGTGGAGGATATGTCAAATAGCAACATCATGACATATCGCTCTGCTCTTTCCTCAACAACTCTCCATACTCTCAGAAGAGCATTAGCGGTTCCTCTGCCTTTAGTTGATCCATATTGCCTAGGATGGCTTGCTCTGTCAAAAACTGGTAACCATGAAAGTCTGATTTCAGTATACTCTCTTCATTAAGAAGTACAGGGCACTTCTCGTCGCGTCTGCACCTCTGGTAAAACAGCCGAGCCTTTTCGAGGTCTCTTCTCATTCCGACGTCCACCATTGGACAGGTCAAGCCATCAACTCCCATTGCTAGATGGAGTTCTCAACAACAACATGTATGACATCAGTAGTCCTAGAAATCTCTTACATGTACTTCCATTTCTTTCTGGGTTTTTTTAACCTCTATGTATGCCATAGGAACGTTCTGGATTTTCAACCAATCAATACAAGGGATTTGTATGGAAGATATTTTATGCACCAGGAAATGGCCAATCTTCTCAGGTGTCTGCTAAGACCAAAATAACACCTATGTTTCTTCATGGTTCCCTAGACCATTTCAAAGAATATTCTATTTGCACAATTTATGAATTAATCCAAATTGGTGGAATAATACATGTTCTAAAACATAAATGTACTCATTATAATCGGTTCCCAAACTATATTTCTTCGAGATCCTGCTCACATATAATTTGTTTTCTCTAGCTCGATACACATTGCCACAGTTTCCGCTGCTTCGGCCATCTTTAAAGATCTATTCTTGAGGGACTTGAAGGATTGCCCAAATAAGTCTAGTTCATTTGGAAAATAAGTACTTGTAACCACCAGTATATTAGGGAAACAAGAGATAAAGAAGGAAACAAAAATAGCTTTGCTTAAAACAGTATTCCTGCCTGTCCTTTTGTATGGTGCACAGAGCTGGACTGTCCTGAACAAACATGCTAGCAAAATAACTGAAATAGAAATGAGATACCTCAGGAGAGTTCTTGGGAAAACACAAAGAGACTGCTGAAGGAATGAGAGGGTAAAAGAGCAACTGAATACAAGGACTGTAAAACAAGTCATGAAGGAGCTCCAACTGAAGTGGTTTGGCTATGTGTACTGGATAGGTGACAACTGAAAGGCAAAATGGTTCTTAGATGCAAAACTAGAGGGAAGGTGACCTAGAGGCAGACTATTGTACTCTGACTAGATGGAAAGACTCGGGCGAGCCAGAGGTAGCACGATGGTGGATATGAGAAGGAGGGCCAGTGACAGAGATCAGTGGATGAGATGGGCCAGGCTGTTCCTCCATGCTGATGCCACTAAAGAAGTGGCAATAGAAGAAGAAGAAGTAACCACCAGTTAAAAATGGTGTGTTTTGTCTAGATTCCAAAGCCAAGTTACAGTTTAAGCCCCCTATCCTGTCTAACTCCATTTATGTAAAAACTCTGGGAACAGATGTGACTGTTTTGAGCAATGCACCTTCCATCATCCATAGTCATCTTTACAGGTGGACTAGCTTCAGAAGTATTCTTAATTCACACAGGATCGCATATTGGTCTGTCATCCTTTACTCTCGGGATCTTTCCAATGTCATCTAGGGATGAAACATCTCATCGATTGTGGACATTCCTCCCCTGATATTTACTGATTTTTCTCTCAGATTTCAGGAGGAACGCATCAAAGAAAATGTTTGAAAGAACTTTGTAGGCGCAAAAAGAAGTGAGATCCCACAGTAATTGGGCAGTTCAGGATATTCTCTTGCCTTCCTCCCACTGATCGGGCATCCTCTTTTCAGTTCTGATGGAGAGGATAACGTTGTAGAGAGCTTTGTAGAACTCATCACCACTGTGCTTAAGCTCAGCCGGGATTCCTCTTTCCATGGAGCTTTCTTTATTGCAGTACAGTCTGCTAATGACTACAACAGCATCTTCGCGTGTAAACGGGCCTGGAAGGTTCAAATTATGTGACTTGAAATTATAAACTCCTCATAATTTTTCTGGAGATTTGCTTATTTTTCATCCCTAAAGAAGAAGACAATCTTCAAAATGATGGCTCAATCATTGAATTTGATAAATAATTAACAAAGATATGCGGTGCTGAAGCTATAAATCTACATATTTGGAATGAATTACGGTTTATTTCTAAAACTGTACTTTTTTGAACTTTAAAAGGTAGGGCCGATACTTCTTGATGGAACCTAAACACGTCTTGATGCCTACATGGAATCTTTAAAACCCAATTTTTTCAATCTCGATTCATCGACTTATCAATATCTGAGTTTTGATACCTCCTTTTTTCTATGACTTTTATTAAAGTTGTACAAATTTACAGGTTGAGATTGGGATTAGTCACATTTTTTTTTTTTTTAATTTCCTTTCCTTTGATACTTCCTTCATCAAAATTTATTCCTCCTAAGAGGCGAAATAGGGATCTATACTACCATGTTATTTATAGTGTCGATTAGTAATATTAGATTTGTTTTTATTTACAGATAACAGATACTACTGATGTCTCTAAAGTCCAATGTCTCATATATTCACTATGCTCGTGGTACAGAGGACATGATGTCCTTGATTTAGCATCAGAGTGGTTAAATTATGCTTTTAGAGAACAAAACCTCAATAATTCTGCCATGCCAGTTGTAAGTTTTAATTAATAATACCTGTAATATAAAGTATTATACATAACAATCATTTAATAATTTATTTTCTAGAAAACAGGCCAGAAACCAGCCAAGGTCCGTTTTTTACAGACCGAAGGGAAACCAATGTTATCGTTGAAGCTTTTAGATGTTCTTTTCTCTGATGTGCTCAATGAAACAAGGATTGTGTGCAAACATTATGAACAACTTTATGACTTTTATTTATTTCTTGAAAGAATTGTGGTAAGATTATTTATTTTAAAATCTTAGTTTTAAAAATTTGATTATAGTCCCTGATCATTAATCAATCTATTACAATAAGAAATAACTTGTGAAAGTTAACAGCTCAAGCTCAAGTAAACTTTCTAGAAACTTTAAAAAAAATAAAGATATCTCGAAGAATAAAATGTTGAGTACATCATCGATGAATTGCTTTGGAAAAAGAATTTTTTTAAAAATAACTGACACAAATAATTTTAAATATTTATTCTGGTTGTGTGGTCTTTTCAATCATTAATTATGTTTCATTCTTATCCTTGAGTATTTGCCTCAGCATCTTTTTCTCGTATGATTATTTGAGATTATACAATAAAAATAGGGTGCTTTTAAGCTTGTCTAGTTGTGTGGTTTATCCAGTTTGGTTGGATTTACTACATCTATTTTAATGATTTTTTTCCGCTTAGTGCTTGTAGAATTTCACACTCTAAATCAATTACCAATTTTCATATTCATTATTGCCTAATCAATTAGCACATAATATTTTCTTTCCAAAGCAATTTGATTATACTCACAAAAGAAAAATCAACACTGCTTAGCTAGCACTGTAACGAATCATTAGAACATCTTACACCACTATAGTGGGCAGCGTTCCTTCCTCTAATCTCCCTTTTTGTTTCTAGATTTGGCTATGTGTAGATAATTCTTATGAAATAAAACTATTATATAATATTTTCAGCTTATGAATCATCGTATACTATCTTTCAAGAATTAATGTTATGTTAACAAATTATTTTACTTAGGTAATCATTGAAAGAAAGGTCCTGGGAGGAGAAAATTTCAAACCAGAAACCCAATTGACTGACGAGTTTCTGTTGAAGGCCTACACCCGTTATTTGCGTCTTATGCATACCCTTCACAGACCTGAACCACCTCCAGAAGTAAACGATTCAGTTCCACCTTTCAGTTCTATCACTACTTCTCTTCAAGCAATCGACTGGGCATCTAAGTATGTTTATACATTTATTTCGGCTGTTATTTTATATTTAATTTAATAAATATACCTCAACCATGATAAGTTGGAAGCCTCTAAAGCCTAGATTACCTACCCATATAGTAAATCTAATTAGATAGAATATCTTATTCTGATATTCACTGAATTTATTTACCTGAATTTGTTTACCTGCTAAAATTCTTTGTATATATACTTCTCTTCTATCTCTTCCAGATTTTTTTTATATGAAATTTTCTTCATTGACTAATTATGAACGATAATTTGTCGGAATCTTCCAACTATGTAAAATAAAAGATGTTTTGTCTTCTTTTAAATTGTATGGAACATACAAGTCTGGTGACTAGTTAAGAGTTTTTAAAAATACTGTAGCAATGTGTTTTTATGGTTAATGAATTTAGCTTGTACTTTTTCAATTTCTGAAATTCAAAATATTTGTAAATTAGTCAGAGTGTATTTTATTTTATTTTTGTATATAGTGTATTATACAAACACATTCCGTCTGATGGGGGAACTGGTTCACCACCTTTAGTTGCAAGTTGCTGCCTATCCGTACTGAAAGAAGCAACAATTGGGATAGCTTTGGGTAATACCGATCAAAATCATTGTAAATCTGTTGCATTATTTGCATCAGACTTATTGTCATTTGGTAAGTTTATAAAGTTACTTGTTTTCTTTTAATAATTTATTTATTATAGATAAAATATGTATAGTCCAAAATATTTGGAATCTGTTAAACTTGAAATCAGTTTACAATGTTGTTAAATTAAAAATCTGGTATGGTGCGTGCATCATACATACTAATTTAAAACAATTAATTAACATGTTTTCCCACTGATATAATTAGTTAAATTCCAGCATTTTTTTGTTATTGTTTATTAAACTCTATCTAAGATAAGTTTGAGAGTGAGTAGTGGGGAAGAGAGATGTGCAGTGGCAAAACATTTTCCAGCCTATCCTCCACTCTTTTTTCTTCTCTACTCATTCATACGTACTTCTAAATTTTTGTTTAAAAGTATAAATTTCTGTTATCATTTTTTTTAAAAATATCTTTTCCTATTTTCTACATTGATTCCCAGAAAGATTGGCGGTTTACATACTGCGATTCATTTGATTAGAGATAGTATAGCACATTCTAAAATAATACATAATGTGGACAATTCTCTTTGTTTACATTCAGAAGTAAATGAAAAAGGCTCCCAATTATTGAATATCCGATAATATAATATCGGATTCTTTTTTGTTCTATATTTTCCATCTATTTCTTGTTTTTTTTTATGAGCTAATTCTTGGTAAATTTAGATCTACAGATCCAAGTAATAACATCGAGTTCTGTGAACAGTTGACCCTACGAATTAATATATTTATTTTATTTTTTTCATTTTGATTATTTAACCATCCTTTTTTTCATTGTTTTATTTTATTTTTTAATTAAAATCCCTTTAACGAACATTTATGCAAAATTTGAAGAAAATGGAATAACGCTTTCCTGGTATAAGGTGTTTGCTGTGGTGAAGAGGGAAAGTTTAGTTGGAGAGAGAGAGAGAGGTCTTGGGGAGGTGGAACTTGAGTGAGGGAAAGCTTTGCGACCTTTCTTCCCCTGCACTTAAACTTAACCTAGATGCACTATATCTTCTATGATTTTATATTTTAGATATTAATTTTTCTAAAATCATATAACTTTCCAGAGGAATATTATACGTTCTGGAGTGCTATTTTTATTTCTGGTCATTTGTTTTCAATCTTGCAAAATATTTTTCCATAATATTTAAACACTAACTTAATTTATTTTGCCCAGAATAATGTCTATAACACAGATCATATTATAGTTTATACTCCTTCGAAGCCCTTCTGAAGCAGTTAAATCTCAGCCACACACAGTTGACTAAATTATTGATTGGTCCAATCTTATCAGCTATTATTTCTCCTTAAGTTAATTATAAATTTTTTCATAGTTTATATTTATTCTATTTGCATTACTACAACAATATGTAAACTAATTATTGCTTTTAAAAAAAATTAAAGGTTCTTCAGAGAAAAAAAATTTGAAAATATGGCATTCAAGTCCTGCCAGATTATTTCAATGAAGATCAGATGTAGCTGATATTGAAGACATTAAGTCTTCTTCTTTGTGCCATTACTAGCGTCAAGGAGCCTCTAGGCAATGCAGCCATGCTTCTTGATTCCTACTAAGCTGCCTCATTTCTTGGACGGTTTGCCTCTCTTCTCTCCAATCTGCTGCATATACTCCTGATAGGAAATTCTGGGGCCCCCTCAGCCGCTTCCCGGTGGGTTGAGTTTTCAGAATCTTACGCAGATCTCTCACCTCCTCCATCCGACAAACGTGGCCAAACAACTTCAACTGTCTGTTTTCCAGTAATGTCCTTAGCTCCGCTACCTCCAGATCCTCTCTTATGCGTTCATTCCTGACGCAGTCCCTCCTTGTCTTTCCAGCAGCTCTCCGCAGGAACTTCATCTCGGCTGCTGTCACACGGCTAACTTGCTTATCCAGCATAATCCAGCTTTCGCTTCCATACGTGAGGGTTGGGGGTATACCGAGTTGTATATGTGCCTGTTTGTTTCCTTTCCAACTTCCCTTTGCCCAACTATGCTGTTGCAGATAGGATAATAGACCTGGTTGGCTTTGTATATCCTATTGGCTACTTCTGGGTCAATCTTCCTTGTGTTGCTGATAATTGTTCCCAAATAGGTGAATTATTGCACAACTTCAAGTACCTCCCCATTACAGATCAGCTGGACATCCTCTTGTTCATCTCTTGATATGACTAGGACTTTGCTGTTGGAACTATTGTTAATCATACCCTTGTGGTAGGATTCTTCCTGCCATTCTACAAGGGCCTGCTGCAACTTGTCTTTCATGTCTGCAATCAGAACGATGTCATCGGCATATAGTAGGCTTTGTACCATAATATTCCTCATGTTCCATTTTCTGATGACCCTCCAAGCAATACAACGCTTACAAATTTTATGTATTTCATCCATAAATATGATGAACAAAAGGGGACTTAGGCTGTCTTCCTGCCTGACTCCTCTCTCCATGGAAAAAAGCTTGGGCTCTTAACCATTAATCCTTGCAATGCCTTTTGCTGCCTTATAAGCTGATCTAATTGCCGTGATAAGATCAGCTGGGACATTTTTTGCCGCCAAAGCATACCATATTTCTTGTCTTGGAACAGAGTCTAATGCTGCTTTGAGGTCCAGAAATGCGGAATATATTTTCTCATCTCTATCCTATGTTTTCTCTGCGATGCCTCTTAGAACAAAAATGTGATCTTGAGTCTGCCTCCCCAGACGAAAGCCTGCTTGTTCGCTTTTTATTTGGTTCTAAATTACGAGCCTTAATTTTCTTTCTAGGATTGAGAAGTATGGTTTGTAAGCCACTGAAAGTAAGCATATAGACCTATAGTTTTCACAATCTGTGTTTTTATGAATAGGGACAATTAAACTGAAGTCCCAATCCTTTGGGAGACTATCTTTGTCTCCCATATTTTTTGGAGGAATCATTGGAGAAATTAAATTAATTTCTGTCCTTCAAATTTTATTAATTTGGGGGTTATACCATTCCTTCCCACCCATTTACCTATTTTAATTTTTTGGATGGTATATTCTGTATCATCTTCTTCAATGACTTCTAGACTTTCCAGAATATTATTTTCTACCAGATGTTCCTCTGGGGCAGTGGGTCCTTCTCCTGAGAAGTGCCCCTGATAGAACTCCTTCCACCTTTCAAGAATTTTCACTTCTTCTATGACCATGCTGCCACTAGAGTCTTTGACATTTCTTACTGGCTTACTTATTTTTCCTCTTAATGTCTTTACTTTATGCCAGAACTTCTTAATACTTTCACGGTGTTCTTTTTTTTTGCCTTGCTGATCCCAAGTATGTCCACCTTATATGTCTTCATATCTTCCACAAGCTTAACTTATTTTCCTGTCAATGTCTTTATATTCCAATTTCCAAATTGTAAGTCCCTATGAGTGCCAGGTTGTTTCTGTGAGATCTGTCCATATCCGAGGCTGGTTTGTTGACTTTAAATAGACTATACTACCATGCGGGTTATTAGCCCAGCAGTGCAGGCCCCCTATCCTCGGGACAACTGGTGTTCTGAATATTTGTGTTCCCTCAGGAGAAAAGGTGGCTGGGCCATACCCTCCAGCACTAGTTACCTGTTGGTCCACGGGTCTTTATTCTGTATATTCAGACCATCCCTCCAAAGAGGGATCCCCATCTGCCACCCAGAAGACGCGCTCTAGTGGACAGGTTCCACCGAGAGTACTTAAGCATCCAAAAATATTATATACTATAAAAATATTTGAACTTACGTGGTTTCCTCTGATTTTGACTTGCAACATACTTTTTCGTGCGTGTGTGCCTGCCTGCGTGTGTTTGTGTTTACAGTCTAGCTCAAAAATCGAAAAGTCGTATGAAAGTGAAATTGCATATTTAAGGTTTTTATATGCCAGAGATGTTACAGTAACCTTTTTTGTCAAAATCGGCTAAACGGAAGTGGCACTTTATATAATGGACTAAACCTATTTTTTGATTATCTCGAAAACTGCTCTAACGATTTTGATTAATTTCATCATATCAGTGTAAAATTGAGCAATTTTAAATAAAATGTGGTTATTATTCTGATTGATGTTGTCTAACAGGGCTCAATATTAGCTTCCTCTAAATTACCTGTATTTTTTTTTTATTTGAAACAATTGACCATTTCACATTAATTTATAATATGAAAAATGGTTAAATATAAAATATGAAAAAAATTGATAAATAACTAAAGGAGAAATAAGATCGTTACAGAGAAGTTGTAATTGAGGAACCAAAGGAATACGAGCCCACTCAAGCTCGCCCGAAAGATTAGAACACGCTTCCATACGTATCATGAGATTAATATAATATGGATTCCGACAATATTATATAAATATATATATGTGGTTTTCATATATTCTATTGTTGGTATTATTTAATATTTTATTGTATAGATAACAGAGATATAAATATTAAAATTTGTATATATGATGGTACTTATATAAATAAAAATACCCACAATGAAATATAAATAAATATAGAGTCTATATATTTTACTTTCACTTCGCTTTGTTTGAAAATACTTATTTCTGCTAAGAAGAGGGTGGTAAGTGAAAGTTGTGTGATGCGCGCACCACACCAGATTTTTTTTATTCTACATTTTTAATTATCATTTCTACCATTAAATCATTAGAATTGTATCACTAAAAATGATAACCATACATTTTCTCAGATTTTTATCATGTCTCAACTCTCGAGAATTCACATCTAAGGTTATTTGCAAATCTTATCTCCAGCCTTAAAAAATGGTTTTATTCTGTTATTTTAAGGCTTAATGTCTTCTAGTTCATTCACTAGTTCAAAAATGTATAGAATTGCATTTGGTGGCTCTCTTCAAGTGTGTGCCTCAATCCTCTGTCAAAATTAAAATTTGGCAGCAAGAAGCTACTTGCATTAATTCTTTGATTGTTTTACAAAATCAAAGAATTAATGCAAGTAGCTTCTTGCTGCCAACTACATGTCATTAATGTTAGTTCCTACATAATGAGATATAATATTTAATGTTTCTTAGAACGCCTTCCATACTTATGCAAGATACTAATAACATATGTTTTAATCTGAGATTACCAATATGTTTATTGCCTGTAGGATCCTGTTGATCTAACTGTACAAGACCTAAGAAGTAATTGAGCATTTTATAAATATTTGATAAAATTGTATCAGTTGTATACCATTTAGAGGTATCTCTTCATGGGATACATTGAATTAATACGAAATAAAACATTTTTCATCTTATATTTCTATTGAATTTCACTGTATTATCATTACCCTATATTTACGGTTTGTATCCTCTGGATTTCCTTTCTTGTGGTATAATCTGCTCCTATTCCTAAACATTCCTATTCTAATGCACATTTAATATATATAATATAATAAATACTTTCAGATTGTGTTTGGTTCATTGAGGAAGTAATACATACAATTAAAGTCCTTACAGACTATTCACTTGATGAAACTCCAAATGATGACTGGCTTTTAATAAAAAATATGATACCATGTTTATTAGAGAAATCATTAAAAGTTATGTCTATGTTAGAGGTTACCCCATCATCTGCGAAACTGCATTTTAAAGTAAGTGTTTTGTTTTGTTTTTTAAATATAACATAAATTTATTTAACATATAACAATATATCTGTCATTTGCTGCGATATTGTAATACCTCAAAATTCATAATTTTTCAGGAAATTTATTTGAATTTTTAAATATTCTATGAAATTCTGTGAAGCTTCGATACAAACTTTTAAAAGTTGCTTGGTTGGCCTTAAAAGCTCAGAAATAACTCTACTCTTCAGTCTAAAGCTCACATCATTGCATTAGTCTCTGTGATATTAATTCAAAAACTGTAATTTTTGAATTGCAACATTGTTGTTACAGCAAATGAGCAGTTTGTTATTATAACAAATATATTTCAATCATAATTACATAATCCCAGGTGCTTGGTCATAAGGGCCTTAGTTGGTATTTTTAGGAATACCATTGGTCATATTAATAAAATAAATTTTAGTTTTATTTGGAATGAACTGATTAAATCTCACGTGAATCTATATTAAAAAAGATAGGCTCATCTGAAAGCCTATTTAACCTCAGCCTCTTTTATATCTATAAATCATGACCTTAATATCAAGCCATTAATCACCTTGGCTTATTTAGTTCGTAACAGCAAAAAATGACTGTCATTACATTTATTTAATTAATTATATTATTTTGGCAGGACTTAACAGCTATGAAGCATGCATTGTTTACCTTCCCGAAGACACTTATATCATTGTACGGAGTCAAGCACCCACAGTTTGATGATGCATTTAGAATGTATATCAATGCATGCGTACAAATTGTCATGCAAGAGATTTACAAGGTAATATTGAATTGATCTGATTTTATCTTATTAATATTAATATTATAATTATAATTTTGATTTTTTTTTTTCTAATAGGAAGATGAACTTATCAGATGTAAAACATTTGATGAACAACCATATTTTGTTTCCCTTATTCTCAAATACATCATAGTAGTTCCATCCTTAATGAAACACCTGTTGCCTGCTATTTTGTTTTATATGAACTTATATCATGAGGTGAAATCTGTTTATATTTTGTCTATTAGAAAGAAATTTCATTAAATTTTTTTAATTATAATTTGTTTATTTTCAGGAAGGATATAAATTATTAGGCTGTTTAAGTCTCATGTTTACTGTAGTACATGCATCTAAGACTAGGCTTGATGGACTTGAGCTGGAAGTAGTCCTTCAAGAAGCATATAAGATTTTATCAAGCTATAAGGAAAAGGAAAAAACAAAAGCTTCAGAAGGAGAGGATAGTAACTTTTCAACTTCAAGTATTAACATGTAAGTGTGTATAAGTAATACTTAACTTTTATTTAACTTCAACCCCGGGCAAAAAATGACATTAAAAAATCTTTTGCAAATGCCCTAAACAGAAGGAGAGCTATGAGCTATAACTTTCTCGATATACCTCTCTATATCCTGCTTCAAAGTGAAGATATTCCCGATGTGCACCTTCAACAATCGAAAATAAAGTGGTTTTCACCATAATGAACCTACATCGTCCACTTAATATGATCCAAACTGCAATTGATCCCCTTTTAGCAGCATCTTGAAATATTCTATTCATCTGTCTACTATACATTCATTTAGCTATATAATGGATACTGGTCTTTTTTATCTATTCCGAGGTTTTGACACTTCCTTTCTCGTTCGCTTAATGTGTTTTTCCAATTTTCTGGTTCAATTTCGTGTTTTTCCTCATTTTGAGACCAAATCCAAACAATCAGTTCTGGTTTATAGAAGAACTTATAGCGTCACCCTTTCTATCTTTCTTTGTGCATAGAGAATAATTCATTCAATATTAAAATTTCCTATTTATTTATGATATAGTCCAACTTCTGCACTAAATAAAGGAAATAAAAATTTAATTAGTGATATATGAGTTTTACTTAACAACCCGGTAGCTATTCATTATATATAGTTCAGATTAGGTATATATTATTTTAGTTTATAAAACAGGTATTAATATTACTCATTTCCTGGGAAGTATATAAAAATTTTAATTACCTCTAAGAATCAGTAAATATACAAAACACAGTGTTAAATTGCAAACGTTAAATAAAAAACAATCAAGATATTTAGCAAAGTATTTTTTAATTATGTTTTATTATTATAATTATATCATATTTACAATTGAGGTCTTCTTATACGATCTACGTATAGAATAAAGGATGTTAAATTAAAAAAAAATAATAATATTAATAAAACCATTATAATGTACCATAAATGTTATTATGTCACTATAACTAAGCCATTTATGTGTACTGAATGGTGTGGTAGAGGCTTGCAGGAACCCACGCCAGTACCGCTTTTCTGCCGCATATGTGCATTTTCTACGGAACTGCTTAAATTTTTTTAAAAAATAATCTGCGTTTTAGAAAGAGAAATATATTCTCCGGATGTTTTATTTTAGCACGTTTTGCGTTATTGTTGGCCGTTTAATTACAACCGACGCTTGATTTGTAACTTGAAAATTTTTTTGTTAAAAAAATTGACTTTACTGGTGTTCTTCATAGCCTAAACCAATTATTTTTTAATATTTCTTCATGTTTTATTATTCTATCACTATTCAGCTTTAATAAAAGACCAACTATGAGGAAATTAAGTCAAATTCAAATTCTCAGTGACCAAAAAACTAACTAAAGTCAAATTCGTCAATCCGCCATTTTTGGACGCCATTTTGGGGCTGTGCGTTCACTTTTTTTTGTGGGAACATTGGCTTTTTTTTAAATAAATAGTTACAAGAAACACAACGATATGCAATTTATAGGGATGTGGAGGGGGGGGAGGTGCACGGTAAGGGGGTCTGGCCCACAGACTATATTTCAGTGTTGTTTATTTGTGACTTTGATGGTATCAGTTTTCAAATGAAACAGCCTACACTGTCAGACATGGTGGATTCTCTTTTAGGGACACAGCTGTCATCTTTCCTGGTTAAATAAATTGTCAAATTTTGCCACTTTAATTTAATATTTCATTTATAAAGAAAAGTCTTTCAACCAACTGACGAGTTGTGTGTTAAGATGAGAATTATCTATAATTTAAAATGGTTTCTTTATATATAGCTGTAAATCCTTTCATTGAATGAATCCAGTAGTAGCATCAAATCTATTTAATGTAGAAGGTATATTTTTATTTAGGATTTACCACCACTTCATATATTTAATTTTTATAAATTGATGTAAACTTTTCTAAAAGCATTTTTTCCTGAGTGTATTTCAGTTAAAGAAAATTTGTTTTTGTGTGAAGAAAGTTGTTTCTATAGACCTAGAGTGTGAACAAAATTGAAAACTCTCTAGCAATTACAACAGGTCACATCATGGAAAAAAATAATCAAATATTGTTTTATGAAAATTTGCCCTAAAAAGTTTGAAGAAAAGACAACAGGAATTTCATTTATTAATCTATGAAATAATTTGTTCAACATAATTATGAAATGAGCACTTGCCTGGTTTCTACATATTTTTATAAATATTTATAAATTTAGATTATATAGCTGTCAACTTGAATTTGCATTATTTATTGGAATAACAAATTATTTAATGTCATGGTCATGAGAAAATAATTGCTCCTTTATATGTAATCCCACTCTATTCATTCTTCTCATTTCTGTTATTCTATATTTTTTTCTTTGCCTTGAAAAAGGCCTACACCTTAGGCTGAAATGTCAGCACCCTCAATGTCAATTTCTTAACTGTTTTATTTCTAACTATAAGCCTAACCGTCATCTTCATTTATATTTTAAAAGTAAGAAGTAGTATATATTCTGTAAAACAGTATCATAAAATGGTTTTACATATTTATTATTGTTCATATTTATTTATTTTATTATTATTATTTTTTTTAGAGATGTCATAAAAGTTGGGGAGACCCTTTTAGAAGAATTGAGTAGTCATCTACATTGTTCATTAATTAAACCCCTGTCTGCATCTGCTACACCAGTTGTGCAAATTGGAACACCCATCAGATCTACACCAGTTGTGGAAAATGTCACTCCAGTGACAACAAGAAGTGATTCGACATCCTCTAGATCTTCTTCCAACTCCTTATCTGGCAAAAGGGTAAAACCAGTTGATCAACTCAACTCCAAATCAGCATCTAAATTGAGCACAATACCCACATCTAAATTGTCCACTCCGGCTTCTAAGTCAAGTACTATGAAAAGTGATGATGGTGTATTTTTAGTTCCATTAGCACCTGTTTCAGCTTCAAAAAGTAGATCAACTCTCTCAAAATCAAGTTTAATGTCTGAAAATAATTCTACTTCATCTTCTAAGGCTCCTTCAACGCCTAATTCATCAGATTATAGTTTAAATGTAGATTCCATTTTCACACCATCCCCGAAGCATATTTTAGCTTCAATAAATAATATGAATTCAACTCCATCATCCAAATCGGTATCAACTCCATCATCCAAATCAGTTTCAACTCCATCATCCAAATCGGTATCAACTCCATCATCAAGGTGTACTCCTGTCCTTAAAGCTAACTCAAACAAGAACAAAATAGAAACAAAAAAAAATTCTGCAGGAAGCTGATCAAGATCACGATCTGTATAATTGTGTTGAATATGTGATTTTATATTTACACATATAATCTATCTGCCAATGATATTTTTTGTTTATCCATTTGATATTTTTTTGCTCAATCAAATGAAAATAATTAAGAAATCTCACTATTTAAACTGATTGTAATTGTAACTGTTTAAGGAATTTAAATTGAAGGTCTAACATTAGTTCTAGTTTAATTTGTAAATCCTTTTGAAAAATATTCAACAATTTTTTTTATATGAATAATAATCAAATAGTGACTTCCATCTTATTTAATAAAGATAATTGATATCAAATACATGAAAGGGAAAAGTTTAAGTTGTTTGGGTAGAGTAATTAAAATCATATTACTTATGAGATCGTGACTGCTATGTCCTTTTGCATTTACCTTAACAATATATATATTTTTCAAAGTAGTATACTCAAATATTTAAAAGAAATTTATTTTCCAATAAAATTCTAATATAATATTAATTGTTGGAACCAAACAGTACAGTTCCATTTTTATCTACCTATTAAACTTGCTTCTTTAAGTCATATTATTCATTTGTGTTTTAAAATAATTTCTGGTTTAAATATGAAGATTTTTCAGAGTTCTCCTTAAACCTGATATATTACTTATAATTTTATATTTATTGTTTTACCTTCCTTTTCCTTTTTTTTTTTTCTCCCTTGGTGCCTTATCAGTGCTAAACCAGTGGAAATTCTGTTTCAAAGAATACATGTTTGATTATTAGGACATGAAATGTCCTGTCAGAACATGTAATCGTATCAGATAACTTTGGAAATTAGTTATTGATTTCAGAAAGAATTTTTGTCTTAATGGTTGACTCTATACCAGATATGACTCTATAATATTGTCTGAAACTGCTGGTTTATATTCACATTACTGTAGACAATAATCTGGAGTACGTGGCATTGTTGATGGTATTGAAAGACTTCGTTTAAATTGATGTGGATAACTTTTTCAAAATCTTCGATAAAGTGTGGATTTTTTCTAATTGTATTAAATGGTCAATTTTGTAAAATCTTCAAAACAGAAAATTATCATGCACACTAAATTCTGCTTTAAGGGTTTGGAAAAAAGGGGTGAAAATAATTTTTTTTTTTCATTTTTATAATGAGATAGTAATGATTTGAGCACCAACTATACAAAACAATTTATTAATTAAACAAAAATTAACTATTGCTATAAAAACAAACATTATATGTAGAAAATTACTATATTTAAAAATTAGACAATTCTTTTCAAAACCACAGCTTTTATAGTAACATTCCTCTTATTTTGAAGGTCATGTAAAATTTTATTATTTGAAAAAAACTATTCATTGAAAACTAGATTATGTATTTATTTATTAGATTATTTATTTATTATGTATTAATAGAAATACATATTAAAAATTATATGAAATGTCACATAAATTATAATAATTATTAAGATTTGAGAGAAAAACCATGAAAGTAGGAGTTATTGTTTTCATATACATCAGCTGTTAAGAGATTAACTGCTTGTTGGTATAAGTTTTCTTAAGTATGATTGAATAATTATATGTTGTTCTATGAGAACACAAAATTCTTCTTTTACTATCTGTTATGTATAGTGCACTTAGAATTAGTAAAATTAATAGCTTTTGGTGTTTTTATATCAATTTTATTTTCTATAAAAATTGGTGTCACTGTTTTAATTCTTGTTGGTAAAAAATTGTATGTAATATGGGTGAAAAACATAAATATAAATTATCCAATCAAAATTGGAATTCATCTACTTGATTATTCAAATTTTAAAAGCAATGTTTATTTATTTGAATTAATAAAAGTGTTCTCTTTGCTATATAATTGTTGATTAATGTAAAAACCACATTAATTTATGTTAATATTTCTGATGGAATATGTAGTATATATAAGCACTATTAAGAAATACTTACAGAAGATATTTTTAAGAGATAATTAAATTATTTTTATATTGTATTTTCTTTTTCTTTCCTTTTTTTTTTTTGTTATTTGAGCAGAATATTTTGTTTTATTATAAATGTTTTAAAAAGAAATTTTTCATGTTGTTACATTGATATCCACTCTTTATTAATTGTATCTATGTACATATCTAAAAAATATTAATATATTTAATTCAATATTTTATATTACTGCCAAGTTTTATTTTGCAATGGTTTATATTTATCATAGATTTTTGAAGATAATAATTTTTATATATTATGTAATTTCAAACTTCTTATTAACTATTTGAAGTCTTGATAAATATGCCATATGAGTATATATATGTAGTGAGAAAAATACTTCCATTGTAATGTTTTTATTTATTATAAATTATTAAACTAATATTTTGGAATTCTTCTCCAACTTCGGGATTCCAATCTAAGATAAAATTAAAATACCAAACAAAGCAATTTGAATAATAGTAATCAACAACACTTAAAATATAAAACACAATAAACTACATTTACATCCTATTTTTTTAAACTTTCCAAAATCATTTATGCACCAACATTGTTTTATTTAATTGTAACAAAATATTGTATATGGGTTTTGGGCCATGAAAAATATGACAACCAATGGTAAATACAATAATGGTTTTGGGTCAATAGTTAAAAATTGTGAATGTAGGTTATGTTTTATGTTCTAAGTAGGGTAAATTATAATATGAAATGAAATGAAAAAACAATTTTATTCTGGGCTGCTGTCCCCTAAGAGTAATAACAGAGTTACAAATTTATGCGTCTTAGTTTGCCAGAATAATAAAAAATATAAACTAATTAACTAATTGTGCAGTAGATTGAAATTAAACAGTGTACAGATGCAAGTAATTTTACATGTTTACGGAAGTTTGAATGTGAACTAAGTGGTAGAACAACAGTTGTTTGAAGGAATTTGTGGACGAGGATTGACATATGGAGGTAGGAAGAGAGTTCCATAAGGAAGTTGTACGAATGACGAAGGATTTGTTGAAGGAAGAAGTTTTATGGGAGAGAATACATGTCTATAGGTTTAGATCTGGTATTAAGAGAGTGGATAGAGGAACATAGAATGAGTTCCAGGATGTAGGGAGGGTTTTTGGTTTTGAAGACTTGGAAAAGGAAGATATATATATATATATATACCGAAGATATCTTAAATTATAATATATATTTTATTTTTCTCTTAGATTAGAACCTTGAAAATGGAGAACTTCAAAACAGGATAAATTATGTTATAATGAATAAAAATATTATTACAATGGAAGTATTTTTCCACTATAAATAATTACAACAAATTATCACAATTCAGCTGTTCTATTATATAAAAAAATGTATCCACAAACAACCACGCTGCCTATTTGAATAAAATCTAAATATATTCAGAAGTCTAAAAACCTGCATAATTTATATTTTATGTTCAATTTTTTTTGCTTTCTTAGCTCAAAGACAAAATTCTTCATGTAACTTTTTTGTTTGCATTTCTACAAAATGATCTTATAGAAGCATTTTTATAACTTAAAGAAATTTACTTCTGACTTATAGCTTTTTACCCACATACTTTAAAAATAGGTATTACTTGGATAAAAGCAATCAAATTTATTATAGTACCACCTGTAACTTTGTTAATAATGATCAAAGCATGACAGAAGAGACATTCAGTTTCCAAAATGTAGAGAATAATACTTCAAATAAAAATTTGGTTGGAAAGTGAATATTTGATCACAGGTGTCATTCACTGTAGGGATGGATCGACTGGAACCCTTGTGCCGTCCATAAGAGTTTAGTTATCATCATACTTAACTTTATATGGACATGGTTTGATTTACAAATTCTTAGTGTGCAGATTGCTTTGTTCCAGAACTTCTTGCAATTTCGAACATTCTTTGGTTTGAAAATATCAATCTACAACAAAAATTGAGTTCTTTTTTCATCTTGTGTTATATTTTCCAATCACAGAAATCAATTCTTTGTCTCACTTTCTTATTCGGATGAATTAGGCAGACATTGCAGTTTTTTTCAGGTCTAGCTCATTTAGCATTTGCCAGGAGGCTTCGAAAGTCATGCAATATTACAATCCCACTTATTACTCTCTTCTTTGCTTCGTCTAGTTACATAGAAACCAGTGCCGACCTCAGGGCAGGACAACATGGGCATTTGCCAACAACCTGACACGTATTAGAAATTAAAAAACTGAAATTTGTTCAACAATCTAGTTCTACTTAAAGAAAATAATAATAGTCCTGGAACCCATGGCAAAAAAATGTATAATTGACCATATATACAAGCCGATGAGAAAAATGCACTTCTGCCAGCATATAGTTGCTGTAATACAAAATGGCGGCCATGCGAAGATAGATAGAAATCCTACATAGGTATAGCATATACATAGAGGGCTTATAGATATGTAATGCTACCAATCCTTTCAATTTATAGTATTTACAATCTTAAGACATGAAATAATATTCAGTTACCCAATAACCGTGGATTTCAAGTCAAAAAATTGAATTTATGATTCAAAAAGTTTACTTTTTTCGGTTTTTCGCTTATATTAGTGAAACTATGCGTTCTATCTATAATAATGTTAGATGTGAAATTAAAGCTGCCAACATTTGTAATAGAAATGGATAATATTAGATTTTAGGATATAAAGTGTGTATCAATGTTAGGTACAGGTTAATGTTATATAACAAAACAAAAGTTTTCAATATAGCTATATTAGTGAAACAGTCTTTGGAGTTTAAGAAGATAATATAACATTTTTAATTTGACTCCAGTAACATAATTACATTCATTTACTTAATGATATAAAAATAAATAGCTTATAATGTCTTATTTGCTACTAAAATTAGAATAAATAACTAATAATAAATTTCAACATTAAAAAAATATTAAATCACAATTTCAAGTTAATAACAATTTTTTTTTTTAACTGTGAAAGTAATGATAGTAGAGAGAGAGAAATACTTTATTAAAAGTAATGCTGCCCTACTACATAGGGTTGCTTCGTACACAGCATACCTATCAATCTACAAGGACATTAATTTTATATTTCATTTTTCTATTTTTTTATACATATATATGTCATATCTTTCCTTTCTTTCTCTCTTTTTCCTCTTTCCTCTCATAACAAATTCTCATAAGCAATTCCCAGAGTGCAGACAAAAAGACAGGACGACAGCGGATCAATTCAAAATTTAATAAACAATTATTACCAGATGTCCTCAATCGGTATAAATATGATAGTGGATGATTCCCAGGGAGTCCAAAATAATATTTTCGGCCAATACCGCGAGCTCCCCAACATCAACACCTAGTTCTTCGAGAAAGCTCCTTGTTCTTTCCGGGATCGTTCCGCGAGACCCAAACCAGAGGCCTCTCACGGTGAACTCTCTCTCTCCGAAGGTCTCGCGGAATTTCTCTTTTAGGAAAGGGATGCATTTTTCGTATATATTCCTCTTTTCCCTTTCCACTTCACCCGCCTGATCGAGGTCGTTGCTCTCAAAGCGGACAGTTGGATCCAAGATTAGCGCTGTCCTTCCTGTTCTGGGAAACACGACAATATCCACATATCTTGTAGAGCCTTCACTGTCTATGCAATAGACCTCGTCAAAGCAGGTGAATTCCTTTTCTCTAAGGAGCCTCATCACCTCGAACTTTACCCTATGGTGCCGGCGTGTTATGAGGAGGGAATTGTTGGGGCATTTTCCCAGCACATGGGCTGGTGTTTCCGACTCTCTGCCGCATTTACGACAGAGGGACCCAACTTCCTTCGACTGTCCACTGGCTCCTGGGACTCCGCGTAAAGGTGCGTAATTGATGTTTAGTTTTAATGCGTTGGACCATTCCGACCCCGAAAGCACTTTTTTCTGGCATATGTATTTATTGGCTTTCGGGGTCTCTTTAAAGTGTCGAACTCCAACGCCTTGCCACCTGCAGCTGGCCCACTCTTCAAAAGAATTTTCTCTCAGCGACTGTCGTAGAGCTCTCACGCTTCGGTGGCCCTGATCCACTCCCAGTCTTTCCGCACATTCCGCGATTTCCGCATTATAATCAAATGTGGACTGGAACAGGGAATCCGGCACATTAGACAGCCGCTGGGCAATGGACCAATGCTGCAAAGGAGCCTCCCATTGACAGCGGATCAGTCCCAATCCACGAAACCTCCTCGGTGCATAAAACATCGCCGTTGATGCATTAGCAGGGAGCCCGATAATGGCCTTGACACTCCTGCGGATATTTGTATCAATTCCTTCCAATATCGCAGGACGTATCTTTGTGAGGGGCGCCGTCTGAAGAGGGTAAGTAAGTCCCGGGAACACGTACTGGTTCACAACGTTGATCTTCTGCTCCAGCTTAAGAAGGCAAGAGCTAACCAATTTGTCCAAGTTGTTGTTTAATTTTGTCACCATTTCCTCATTTAATACCAGCTCTCCGAGAACGCACATCCTAAATACTTTATAGTTTCACCTGGCTTTGTTGATGCTATCACTTCTCCGTTCTCTAGGGAGAGCTTTGTTTGTTGCAGCTCTCCTTTTTCGACTATCAAGCCCACGCTTTTCTGCGGATTTATTGCTAGACCTATCTCGGCAAGGATCCTCTGCACACCATTAACAATCCTCTCTGCAGCACCCTTGTCACACGCTGTAACAGCCTGGTCATCCGCGAAGCCTGTGAGGACCACACATTCTTGGTCGCTGCTTAATTTATATCCATAGCGGTTGGCAAATTCTTGCTCACACAGGTCGTGGTACAGATGATCTATAGCCAGGTTGAACAGCGAGGGCGACAAGGGTCCGCCTTGGGGTACTCCTCGCCGCACCTTGATCCAGCTAGTCGAGTGGGCTCCGATCCCAATCTTGATTTGGTTTGAACCTAGGAGAGCCGCAATTACGTTCTTCAGGTCTGGTGACACTCCTCTTGCCTCTAGTGAGCCGATTATATGTTCGTGACCAACGTTGTCGAAAGCGCCAATGACATCCAAAAACACTACCGCGCAATCTTTCTTTTTATTCTTGGCGTCTTTTATGATTGCGTCGATAATTCTGGCGCTTACGTGTGCTCCCGGTAGGCCTCTGATGAAGCCTCTCTGATTTTTGCTGAAGGTGATCTGTTTTCTCAGTTCATGGTCCAGAACCTTCTCAATAATTCGGCGCACAATTGAATAAATGGTAATGGGTCGCCATGATGATATGCTGTTGCTATTTCCTTTACCCTTGTATACCAAGATTGTGCGCCCCTGACGTAAAGGCTCCGGTACATATGCCACCCTCAGCATGATCTCCGCAATGGTCTTTATGATATATGAAACATCAAAGAATTTAATCGTGCGGACCAAATACTATAAATATCTTTCATCAAACAAATTCAGGAGTGGAGGATAAAAGCCTTCAAAACATTTTAATTAAATTATATTATTTAGCATATAAACTAAAAACTGGTACATAATAATTTGTGCTTCTAAAATTACATGTTAACAAAAACTTCCCTACCTCGCCTTTTAGGTTATACAGGATTTTCCCGGGCGAGAGAGTAAGGGCAAGGAATTTAAAATCCCTTCAAGCACCGGAACGCAAACTCGTACTTTTTTTTTAATCTCATAACTTCGGTTATCTGGTTGCTGGGCAACTCGCGGTGCTGTGCTCATGCCTAAGTCCATTCAGCCACCCTACCCCGAGTTTCTCAAAGACTAATGTTAAAGGGTGTAATCAGATGGAAGACTATTCAGTTTGTGTAAATAAGAATTTATTTCATAATTAGTTCTCGCCTTTTAGGTTATACGGGTTTACCCTGACCAGGGGGTGAGGACAGAGGATTAATGCCAGAGTTAAAATAGCCCCTGGCAATGGGACGCGAACTCCTATTTATTTTATCGTTTATAACTTTGGTTATCAGGTTGCCGGCAACACATGGTGCTGTACACATATATAGGGGCGATAGCTCACTCGTCCCTCTCCCCAAATGTCAATCAGATCAATAATTGATAAAGTTTTGTTTTCAACAAAACTGGACTTTATATATTTAAGAAATCATCCCGGGTAAAAATAATTATAACGTGATAAAAATCATATCATGATGATAATTTTAGAAAAATAAAAAATTACAAGTTTAGATTCTATACTTTATCATATAAAATAGATTTGAAAGGAGGATTATACGCCGCATATTTGGAGGGGTCCAGGAAACACCACAGAATTGGAGAAGGAGAACGAATTTGGAAATAAAGATATTGTTTAATGACCTGGATGTGAGCCAATTCATCGTACTGGCAAGACTACACTGGGCGGGACATGATGCACAGATGGATATGAATGCACCCCCACAGAGAGCTATGAATGAGCCTGTGTTTGGAAACAGACGAGTGGGAAGACCATATTTGCGCTGGCAAGACTGTGTGGCTGCTGATGCATGTAGACTACTTGGTGTCAGAAATTGGAAGGCTGCAGCAACTAACCGGGAGAACTGGAGATCCATGCTGGAGCAGGCCAAGTCCCAAATAATTGGGATGTAGTGCCATTTAATAATAATCATATAAAATAATTACCTATTACAATCATGTTTATTTTCATTTTATAATTAAAAATAACTAATTCTAAATACAAGACAATCATCTTTAGGATGAAAATTTTTCCACCTCTGATACATTTGTAAATCTATCTTATATAGGTCCAATTTGATTTTTTTTCTTTTAATCGATACTTAAACATTTTACATTTAAGTGCCATTCTATTATAGAATCATGATTATTATAAATAAGTTATTGACAGATATCTTATGGTAATAATTATTGCATTAACAATAACAATTCTACTGCTGTTGCTGCGACGCTGTCAAAGCAAGTTGTCTCAACTGTTTCAGTACCGTCTCCAGCAACTTCTTTTTATCTCTTTCACTTTTTTTCAGGACAGAGAAAACAGTCTTTTTGTCAGCTTCCCTAATTCTAAAAAAAAAAATATTAAAATAAACGAACACAATAAATAATAATATTTTTAATTAAACAATTTTAAAGGAGTTGTTACTTTTCAAGAAGAATTATGGCAGTATTCGGAGAAACATGCTGATACTTGCTATTCTCCTGCCCATAATCATGAAAGTAAGTCGGCCAATCCCATGACATGAATAGATCCAAAAGCTGCCTTAAATCAGTAAAATAACACAGTAATGAGCCTTCTTCAAGACCGCCAACTGGTTCGCTCGCTGCGAATTCTATCATGAAACAAGAAAATCATGATAGTTAATATTTTGTCAATTATGATAATATTAATAATTTTAATTAATATTAGTTGCCCATGGTAATATAGATATATATCTTAATCAGTCATGTATTCATTTACAAAAAGAGTAATAAATAATTTTTAAAGCAGACTGACTTAGCTGTTAATTTTACCCTTTTTAATTATGATTCTCCTCTCTTCTAATAAATATAAATCTGAGCCTTATTTAACTTAATCATAATATAAACTTAATCACTGTTTATTACTGCAAAAGAATTAATTTCTATTTTCAGTTCTTAATTTTTATTTCATTAGCACCTAATATTAAGTTTTATTTTTCCTTCACTGTTTTTATTTACATTTTCATTCTATATATTTATTATGTTAGATAAATGTTGACTGTTGAAGAGAAGATTGTTGTATTATGTATAATAATGTAGTCAATAATTATATTTATTTTATTTTGGGTGAAATTCCATTGCCCATTTTAGCACTTTCAAGCCAGAAGTGGCAGCGGTTTGAATTCAGCCAAGAAGGCTTGAAATTTATTTCATGATAAACCTACATAATGAATATCGACCTTCCCACTCTGGCTTGAGTATGTTGGTAACTTGTAGATTAGCTTATTTTCCTGTCCTAGTTGGGAGTAAATAAGTAGGTTAAGCCAAATAATCAAACACAAATATAATTTTTACATTACAGTAACGAGTTCATACACTGAACTAATCCAATAAAAACCATGTCTTGGCACATACAATCTTCTGTTCATAAAAAATTAATCAACTGTTAAGGGATGGGAAAAATAGTTAAAACAGAAAAATCTAATTGACATTAATTTTTAATTGCAATTGTAGGACAGAGTTAACTCCCAAAAATATCATACATTAGCTCCCCTCTGGTAACTCAGGGGCTATTTTGGAACAGCTTAATTATAAGGTTGTACAACAATAAGTCACCAAAGACAAAGATCAAGGTAACTTAACACTTTATATTTAACTTACGCTCGCATTGAATGGTGTCCAAATTGAGTTGTTGTAAAGCACCCATTGAGATCTGTTTCACCTCATCATTTAACACCATTCCCATTAAGGACTTTGCTATATGTTCACAAGCAGATTTGCAAGCAACTTGTGCAACTTCTCCCTAGGGTAATAGTTATAAAAATAAATAAAATTTTAAATGGAAAAATTCGAACCACATAGCCTTGTGTTTCTAAAATGCAATTAAGAACAAACTAACCTGTCAATGCTTTGTCAATACCGACATCATCAGGACAAAAAAAAAAAAAAAAAACGAGATCACATCAACCATGACATCCATATACATACTCTAGAACGTGTATGCGTCTAGGAAGTATGTTTTTGGATGTCATAGAGTGATACGATCCCTGAAGTAATGTGATATCCTGGTGACACCTGAATAGGAAAAATGTGTACGGATTAGTTTGTTTTTATCTGCATTTTAGAGACACAAGGCCGAGCGGTTAAGATTTTTCAAATTATAAACTAACATTTAATTTTTTACTTTAATATTAATAAATATTATCATTTATTTTTTGCCTTCCTTTTTGACTGACCACCCCAACTATTCTTCTCTTCATTATCCACGACAGTCAACCAATTACCAATTATAACATTTAATTTGTCTCTTGATGAGGTTTTTACTCATTTATATTAATTAACAAGTAAAATTTAAAAATAAGAAGTGAATCTAATTTTATTTAAACACATGAAAGATAGTGCTATTAGTCCCAGAGCCAGGGTCCAAAAATGGATCAAGGTTATGTTATAAATTACTGAAGAGTATGTTATTCTAAGTAAAATAGACCTTTTCTGACATTCCAGAGCTGCTCTTTTTTAAAAAAAAGACAGCTGATTTAAGAGTTAAAACATGTAGAAAACAACATTGATAATACAAACATCCAAGGGAAAACTTTCTGCAGCCAAAACAGCCATATTTTTTTATTTTATTTTTTCACTTATAGTTCCAAAACAGTAGGTAGAAGCAAATAAAACTTACTTTTTAAAAAATTAAAGAATTGTGCATCGAACGAGTATCTAAATTTAGTAATTTGGTTAGGTAGTACGGTAGAAAAGCATGTTCACGAACTCTGATTTTTAACAAATTGGTCAAAAGCTGATCCAAATTAATATAAACGGCCCTGCAGCATGGAAACGAGTTCCCTAAGAGAAAAAAACTTATTGAATCAAATAGTTTTAATGTAAGTCACTTACTCAGCTCGAAACGAGACAAGTTGACTTAACATGTCATAAAGAATATCAACATAAATGAAAATAAAAAGTCAAAAGGGATTTCTTTTAAAAACAGTATAGAATCACTTTTAAAAGTAATAAAAAATTTCCTACAGTATTCCTTTATTTTTAATTCATTTCATAGAAATCCTTTATTTTTATTGTTCCTTCAAAAAATTCAAATTTAAATTACAATAAAAAAAAATGTCTCAATACTAATCGTCAGAAAACAAAATATTAAAAAGAAAATTAAATAATATTAAAAATTCTGCACCTCAAATATCAATGTTCATATGTCAGAAATTAAGAACTTAAGGATTAATTAAGTATTTTTGAAAACTAACATATTGAATTTTACCTTTGCCTATACTCACTAATATTTTCATACTTTAATTTTGTTTTTAATCAAGTTTAGAATACTTACAGGTAAGTCAGTGAATGAAGTAAAAGTGGAATTGAGAAAAGCTATAAGATCAGTAATGAAACTGGAAGCGTGGCCCTGTGGCTCGACAAGAAGCCAATCGTATGCTTCTAGTTCCACAAATTCATCTAACTTTCTCTTCAGTTTTTCACAAATTTGTTTTTCTGCATCATCCCGAGCTACACCAAAAAGGTGGCCACCAGCTTCTTTTCCAGCCCTCAGCGATAATTCACTACGACACCTAAGTGTAAACTGAATTCTATTAGAATGTTTATTATAGTACCATTAATTCTAATTTATCCATTCATTCATTGAAAATGAAAGAAAAATGATAATTGTAATAATTTCCTTCAGACTAATGTAAAAATTAAAAAAAAAAAGTTTCATTGCAATTTTAAGATAAAATGTTCTTTAATTTACTAAGACAGGCCAAAACTTATTAAAAATAAATATAAAAAATATTTGAAAGATAATGATTGTAGATGATTAATGAAATCAAATCCATCCATGAAAAACTGATTTTTGAACAATGTTTTTCGAAACATTTATTGATAATTTATCATAATACTGACCAAATAAAAAAGTTACTCAATCACTCACCCAGTAATATTTGAAACAAACTCCTCCAAGTAAACAGTGGCTTCTTCAAGGTACCGGGTATCAACTATTATTTGTATGACTTGAGTTAAGCCAAGACTTGGTTTTCGGAATACTGATGAAAGACAGCCAGTGAATGTTCTTGTCAGAAGGAGGTTAGTTGACTTACGGATCATATCATCCACTTCTCCTTGACTAAAAAACAAAAAAGGAATACAAAACATAAATCATTTTAAAATATATAAATTCAAATAACTTTTTTTTTTTAATTTAAATAACTATCAAAATATTTATACATATGTGTATTACATATTATTTATACATATTATATTTATATTTATACATATTATATCCTCTGATTACTTAAATGAAAACTCTTGACAATTATTTCTCAATTTCCTCCTTGTTTTCCTTTCCCATTTTGAATAAGGCTTTTTGGTAGATAGAGATCTTTTAATATCACTATGAAAAAAATTTTTAGCCCAAAAATTCTCACCATTTAATAACATTTTATTCCAAAAAAAAATCGTTTATACCTCCCATAGAACATTATCATCTTTAACTTTTTATTATACAAAAAAGTGGTAAAAAAATAAAAAATGGCACAAGTCAAACTATACTAGTTTTGGAACTATGAATTTGCAATACAACACAATGCATATTATGAGTTGTTGTGCCTCCACGGTTTGAATAACACTTGCCTATTTCATAGACCTGATGAATACATGGTAAGTACATTTGAGGAGCTGAATGACTTCCATAATTTATGAGGAAAAACAAAAGGATCTATCACTAAAAATTGTCTATATTCTCATTTTTAATTGGCTGTATTTGTGGGATGACCAATATTTTGTCTTTTTGGAGGAATTTTTAATAATAGTCAATTGCGATTCTAACAAGGCTTAAAATAATAGGTGATGTAAAAGCAGGATTAAACATTATTGAGTATGCCTGAAGATTTTTCAAATATCAAGTTAAAATTATTTTCAACTCCTACTGATCACATATCAAGGATTTAATTAGTTTAAAACCTTTTCAAAATAGCTCAAGTTATATGTAAAAAACGTGTTTAAATTGGTCGAGTAGTTTTCATAGTAAGAGGTTAAAAGTGAAAACCAGGATATCTTTTATATAATAGTACACATGGCTGTCGTGTGAATTTTAGGTGATTGATTCACAATTTTATCAGGTGTCTGTCTAAAATTCTTCCAAATCTGCCAGAAGCCTATTTTCTCATATTTTTTACTAATACTTATTGTTTCTTGACACACACTTCCACAAATGATGGATAAGTATTTATAAGTAATAAGTCTGACAACTAGTCGTGTATGAAGGTTAAATAACTCTTTTCAAGATTATTTATTTTTTTATATTTTTGTCCTTGAATCTTGATTCCCCCTTAGCCTCTATACCCCACCCATGTGACAGCCCTAATAGTATAGACTTTGAAATATTTTCAAGTTCCTTAGTTATTTACTTACATTTTCTTTTAAATTGTTTAAATTTAGTTAATGTTCTTTTTTTTTTATTGTATAACATGTTTTAATGTTAATTTTATTTCCTATTCATTTTTTTAATTCAGTTCTTTTTTTTGTTAAAAATTAATAATTCTTATCTACTCATTTATCACAAAAAAAAAATTCAGTTACCCCTGAATAAGATCTCCATTGTTGTAACTGATTTATCTATCAGCTAAACTACTGAACTACCTTCAATGTTTTGTTAGCCATGAGGATTTTTTTTTCTTCTCCATATTGTTAAAGAAATAGGAAATGGTCTTATGATTTGTTTTTTAATTTAAATTTTATTCTCTTCTAAACAGTAACTTTGTTCAGGCACAAATTAGTTATTTATCCTTTAGCTTTATTGTGCCTTCTTTAGAAAAAGTACAGTAATAAAAATTACTGTACATATAAAATAATAGTATTAGAGATAAAGTAGAAATATTAAAATGAAACCATTTTACATATAAAGTTATAGCAATGACTTAGCTTGCAAATCTGTTAAACTTTGATTGGGAAATAAGCTACTTCTATTTCAAATTCTATAAACACCACCAACAGTCCTTTCCCCCATGAGATGGCATCTTGTCATGTAATGGCTCCTTTCCGTTTATGAGAGTCAGTCAGAAGTAGAGACCAAGACCTGAAGGAGTTTTCATCTGGTCTAATTAGAAGATTCAGATGTCGTTGATCGCCTAGCTGCTTTTATATATTTCTGCCTGCTTAGTAGGCCTATGGGAGCTCCATTACTTACATGTACACAATCATATACAATTAATAATAGCAATATGAAACAACGTAAAAGAAGGTATGCTTTTAAATATCCAATATTCATCTAAGTCAATATTCCCCTTGTTATTAGTCATCAAATCAGAAGAGCCATTTTCCCTTTAAAGCAGGATGTGATGACTTCTTCATTTGAGCAAATTTGTAATAATCCATTAAGATTATGTTTGGTGCAGTTGTAATCCAAAATGAGCATATTGAGATCACTAAAAACTTTGGACTTGGTCCAGTTTATTTTTCTTTTCATGCCTGTATTTTAATGAGGTTATTTTATATAAAACATTTATATATATATATATATATATATATATATATATAAAATAATAATAAGAAGTCATTTTTATAATAAAAAAGTAGATATTTACCATAACATGTTAGATATGTAAAGCTTAATTACCTCAAACCAAGGTCTTCAGAAAATTTTAAGCAAGCATAAATAAATTCTTTGACTTGTTGATATACATTAGGAACAAGAGGAGAGAAAGGAAATGTTTTAGGAAAAGGAGAATTATCTAGATCATCGTCATGGAAAGGAAAAGCAGATACCACTGCATCATATTCTTCCTGGGTCTCTACCTGTAAATGAATTATTATTATTATTAATATATAATAATAACTCATTAATATAAATTTCTTCAATGCACATTTGTTATGAATATTAAATAAATGCTAACTTCAGCGGGGAGGAAACTTTCTTCATCTAAAATCTCTCTAAAAACACCAACCCACCGCTGCATTAGAACTTCGTTGTAATGATCTCTAATCTCATGAAGAACTTCAAATACTTGGTTGACTGAATAGCCATAGTTCTAAAAATAAAAACAATTAAAACTAATATTTATAAAAAAATGAAAACATATAACTTTATAAGACTAATGAAATAAGTTTTTTTTATTACCCCCTAACTCACCATTTAGAGGTACAACAAAACCTATTCTAATCAGAGTGAAAATATCGAGATTCATTCCATAGGTCCTTCACAAAATAAATTAAAATCCACTCAGGACGGATTCAAACGATAAAAGATTTACTCCCCCAGCACCGGTGACTATTTTAAATCCATTGTGTCATAGATCAGGTTGCCGGGCAATGGCGATGCTGTGCATACATGTGAGCCCGTTCGACCGCCCTGCTCACAAAATAATTATTATCTGACGTTCTCAACAATAATTAGTTATCAAGTCGATAATTTCCCACCGGGACTAGTCTATGTGCCAGACTAGAGGGGATTAACACTCCCACGGGGTTCTGAGATCAGTACAAGGCTCTCTTAAAGGATACAACAGAACACTGTACATTAATTCATACACAAGGTCATATACTGTACACACCACAGAGCCATCTTTTCTGGAAAAAAACAAAGGTTGGGGGAGGGTGTAGTCTAGCAACCAGTTGTCCCAAGGATATGGGCCTTTCTAGCTAGGCCAATCACCCATAAGATAGTAACTACGATTCAAAGAAAAACAGAGAGTAGCCTCGGATTTGGACAGACTAGAAGAGAATAACTTGGCATCCAAGATGAATTTGCCAGTGGGTAGAGGGGGAGAGAGATGAGTAATGACAAAATGTTTTCACACCAATCCTCCACTCTTTACAGATCCGGGCCGTAGTAATAGTAGTAGTATTACTACTATTACTTCACAAATTCACTTTTTTTTTTTTTTTTTGATTATTTGACCATCCTTACCACTGTTTCATTTTCTTTTTTACTTAAAATCCCTACCTTCAATGAACATTTTTGTAAAATTTGAACATGTTCCTGAAATGAGGGGATTGCTATGGTGAGAAAGAAAAGTGAGAGGGATTTTGGTGGAACTTGGATGGGAAGGCTTCACGAGCTCCCTTCCCCTACTGGCAAACTCATCTTGGACCCTCTAGAGCAGTGAGGATACTATAAAAATTAAAGCCTAATCTGAAAGTAAAGAGATCCCTCAATATCCCAATATAAACACTTTTATTTTAAAAGTTCTAGTATGTATTGACAAAAAAATCTATTCAAATTACACAAGTGATTATTTTCCCTAAATTTGTCAGAAAAAAGGAATTAACAAACAAGTTTTTCTTTTTTTTTTTTTTTACAGAGAATACATTAAGGCTAGAGCAGAGTGTATGCTCTTGAATGACTGAAACAGGAAGTATTTTATTTTAAAAACATGATGTTCCACTAATAGTATAATTTAATCATTCATGCAACCAATGGAATGAATTTTGATATATTTAATACTAAAAATTAATCATATTAAATAATTTTATAACATAAAAAATAACAAGAAATAATAATTACTCTCAGAGTAGTGATGAAAAGCATTATCAGATTCTTTATTTTTAACATCAGTGTTGCATCAGTGCAATATGCCTGAAACATAAATAAATAACCTTATCAAAACAATTAGTATATATTAAAATAAAGCTATAATAACAAAGTCAATCCCATGATGTAACATCCTGACATCAAGAACAAGGTAGTGAACTACTCCTAAGACGTCCTAAGGAATCTCCAAGGAATATCTATTGGCATTATAGGACTTCAATGGAAGTCTTAGGCTAACAAATGAAAAAAAAATATTCTGTTTTGAAATGGTAATTTCACTTCCTTAAGTGATACTAGAATCTATATTTGAAGTATTTTTCATAAATTAGATGCGTGCAAAACATAGAACAAATTAAATCATCTGTCACATTTCAAGCAGAATTACGAAAATATCTTTCAAACTACATTTTTTAAAAGTATTATTATTTTTTGACTAATGGTATATTTTTCAATTTTTTAAAGAATGTTTTCTTCATTAGTTCATGATATTTTTTTTAAATTAAAATGAAAACTAAAAAAAAATATCAAATAGTAAATTCGTTTTATTGTTAAATTTATCAATACTAGTGTTCCCCTAGTGGTCGATTTTTATGTCAATACACCGCAATTTTTAACTTTGTCACAAACCTATAACATCATGTTTTACAATGTCCTTTAATAATGTTCCAATAATCACTGTTAAACAAATATACTACCTTAACCTTGACAAGGAACTAAGTTATAATCCTCATACAAGAACTAAACAAGAAACAGCCCACAGAGTCGGTAATTCTACATTCAACATGCAAAAATGCTTCAATTTATTTTTAAAAAAAGCTTTAATATGTGATTCCAAGAAATATAAGTCAGACATACAGAGCTTCTGTACTCAGTTAAACAATCTAATTCCTTCTAAATTCCCGAATCCTTACAATTTAAAATCCTTCAGCAAATTCTCAATGCCCCTTGTTATACCTCTAATAAAATGATGATGGAAACGAAATTATCCATAAGGATTTTAAAATAAGATTTGTTGAAGATAGTAAAATATATTTTCTTCAATTACAAACTCCATACCCATAAATCCATAACCTATGTTTCTGATCAATTCTCAATGATCCTCTAAAGTGTCTGAAAAATAAGATGGTCCAAAGAAGGCCCTTCTAACATAAAATAGTCATTTTAATGCTAATAATAAATAAGTTTTCCACAAACAACTTCCATGTAATAATAATTCCATAATAAAAATATTGACTTCATTGAATGTTAATACAAATGGAAATAAAAAAATATTAAAAGTCCATAAAAGAAGTGTGGAGATGTGTATACCCATATCATAAATCGGACAAAGTGATATTTTAATATTTAATTTCAGTTCTAGCTAAATAATAAGGCAAATTTACTTACAGAATGGGTTCTAAGAGTGTTGACAATTTTTCCAACAGCAAATGACCACAATTCATCAAGATAAGTCCTGTCAATTAGACCATTTCCTGTATTCAAAACATGATCTTCAACAACGAAAAATCCAAGAACACTGTGCATATACATTTTATACCCATCAATAGACTCATGCTATAACAAACAAAAAAGTTATTAATGCTTTGAAATCATAAAAATAAATTTATCCAAAGAAACAAAAATAACAGGATATACATTTCAGAAACTTAAAATAATTTACATTTAGGTGCTTCAATTTAATAAAATAGATAACAGTCAAATTAAAATAATGCAACAAACGTTTTAATTCCACAATGGTTTAAGAAAAAGTGTGGTTATTGACCATTTTTTTATAAAATATTTTGTAATGTAATGTTACTTAATGATAGACATTCCCATTAGAATTAGCTATTATAAAACTTTATGTTTTATAATAATTTATTTTCTTTTTAAACACTAAGTGTATCACCTAAAAACCCCAGTAATATATTAATAAATCTCTGTTATTTAGACTGGATATCTTTAGATACCTTGAATTATATAGAAAGAAAATCTTTGAAATTTTTAATAAAAATTATCATATTTTAATTTTATAGGCTGTCAACATTGCCATAGCAGCAAAGAAGTTCTTAATCTTCGGCTGACTTCAGAGATAGCTGAGATTTATTGCTTAACTGAAGAAATATTTTCCAGTAGAGCACACTATTAACTTAGTAAGTAAACAACATTGTTATATAAAGTAAAGAACTCCACTAATTGTATTTTAAATATAATTTATTGATAACATGTTCTTTATATGAATAAAAATGTTTTCCTAATAAAGTTAATAATTCAAAAATATTTGGGAGACTAATGTGAGAGTTCCATTATTTCTTGTTTGTATTATTTTTTTATAATAATAGTATAGCTACATAATATACATAATAGTTACAAATACAAACATTGTAACAAAAGATATATATTTGTAGTATTAATGTCTTAACTCATTACATGCAATTCACTCAGTATAATTATCTTCCTTAATGCACTTAATAAATGGAAGAAGTTTGAAAATTATATAACATAAAATAACTGATAAATATCACAGATAAATCAAAAAGAATACATTACCAATTTGCTTTTGATAAAAAAAATGTTAAACACATTTGATAAAGTTATGCTTAGTTTACTTACTGAAACATATGAACTAACAACTTTTTCATCAAGTATTTACTTTGATATTTATCATAACCTACTATTACAATAAAATAGTTAATTAAATAAAAATATGTGCTTCACTAATAATAATCACTACTCACCATATTGGTAGGCGGCTGTAGAACAAGGGTGGCTTGCTGCTTTCTCTGTTTTCTATAATAAGTTTCAAAATCTCCTCTGGAACCAAGAACAGAATAAATATGAAGGCATCTGTAGACAGGTGAAAAATCTATCAGATCCTGGGCACTGAGATCATCAACATCCAATCCTTCTTCTTTATCAACCTCTCCTGAAACAAAGAGAAAATAATAACAAATATTCCTCTGTTACTTAAATTTCAGAATATATCAGCTCGAAATAAAAAAGGACAGAGGCAGAACTTAATGTGGAATTGATTTATCTCCAAACAAGAAAATGATTGCCTCTTCAACAATTTAGGTACTCCCACATCATAAAAATAATGATATAGATAACTGTTTAAATGACAATAACAAAAGTGATACCAATAAATGACTATTTCAATGAAAACATTCAAATAATTATTTTCACAAAAAAAGAATATACAAAGGAATTTTCGTAATAACTTATAAGATTACCGATTTGAAAAGTAATCAGTATCAACAACAGCCAGAACGGTAGACAAGAGGATAATATTTGTTTCTAAGGAGCTCTGTAGAAAGTAGGATGTAACAATATTTTGCATCGAAACTTCCCCCCTCCCCTCTTATGCAAGAATTCATCCTTTCTTCCCTCCCATTTTTTTTCCTGTCCTTAAGACTTATTAATGTTAGTCCTATTTTTCCAAGATAATATTTAATTAGTTATTGTTAAGTGTAACAAAGTTATGAAGCAAATAAAGAGGTACCATTATGGGTAGTGTATTATTATTACTTTTAATTTTATTAATACTAATCCAAAAATTTACCATTAATATTACATCAACATAAATTTGATAGAAAAATTAAAAACCTGTAAATGGGTTCGGAGGATGAGGTGCTTTCTTCTTTTTTTTCTTAATGATTCCTGGATCAACGATGAGCTGTTCAGAGGTCTGTTACAATACGATTTGAATAAATAATAATAGTAGTGATTTATAATTCGTATTATAAGTGAAAAGTTAAACATACATGACGCATTGCTACTTCACCAATTCTGGCTGAAACTTTTCGGATGTTTTCCAAAAAATCTTTTAAATCAGACATAGAAGCTTCCTTAATGTTCTCTCTTAACCTGAAATATTTTTAATGTACACTGGTACTGTTATTGGTATGGTTATATTTTAATCTATGTAAATATAATTTAACATACTTAGGAATACTTTCTTTCATTTGAGAAGAAAACCTATAGTTAGCGACTCTAGGTAAATATTGATGTTCCAATTGCTCGAGTGTTTTTAAGGCAGGATAATATCTGGAAAATTAAGAAGATTTTTACAACTGACAGTTTATAAAAGCAATGAAGAAAAAAAGAGAAGGGGCAATTAATATAATTTTCATTCTGATACAAATCACTAATGTGATAAGTCATGTGGCTATACATTAAAAAACGTTTCAGCCTACATCCATCCTTTCTTCAAATGTCCAATACCCCTTTTTAAAAACAAATATCAACTTTGTTCCTCCCTAAAAATTTTTAACTCGAGATACCTGCCAGTTTAGAAAAAAAAAATTTTATTTGGCAGATAACTATCATATGGGAATAAATTTCACCTACTGATGTGGCTATGTGGGGGTAAATATTTTTTAGGGAGAAACGTTAATATCAAAGTTGATATTAATTTTTTGCATCCTGGAAAACTCTAAAGTAGGAATTTTCATAGCAATCGAAATATTCAAATGTTTGAATGCAATTTTTGTCCGGGCTAGACCGTTTGAAATTTCGATGCCAACCAAAATAATTTGGATAACTTCAGAACGACTTCACCGAATCGTACGAAAATTAATAGGTAATTACAGCTCTGTTTACTACACAAAATAAATAAGTGGAATTAGAACCAAAGATATATAATAAAAATACTTGAGAAGTTTTTCTAAATTTCTAGCTTAAAAAGGAATGAATTCCAAAATCTATCGATGTGGTTTGAAAGAGGAGCGATTCATCTTTACAACAGTTGTACTGTAATTGAATTAGGATAAAATCTTGAGAACTTATGCATGCTTCAGTAGACAGCCGAAATAACAAGCTCCCTAAAAAATCAAGTACTAAAATTTGAAAATTTTGATATATATAAAAACTCCTATTTATAAGTTTTAAAAAACACTAAAAACGAATGTAACTTTCTTTTTCATAGCAAAAATTTACAGGATCTACTTTATTGGAAGCACCTTTTGGTGTTTGTTATTTAAGATACTTTATAACTCAATGGATACTATAATCAATATTTTTTTTATACTGCACGAAAAAGTAATTGATTGGTACATAATAACCTGAAAATCTAGGCAAAGCAAATGCAAAAATTAATAACATTAATTTTGATTGAAATAATAAAATTTTTTTTTCTCGGTTCCTATGGCACATTGGCAAGAACCCTCGGGCATGGGTATAATGTTTTGCTAGGATCACCATAACATAAAAAGTTTATAGAAATCGGCGACCTAATCTGCCATTGTAAGTTAAAAGGTATAAGAAACTCAACGGTGTGAGCTAGGCACTTACAGGATGTGATGAAGCCAAGTTTTCACTCTTTTGATGTAGCACTATCTCCATCACTTTTCTTTTGCAGTAATTATCTTTGTTCTATGCATCAGAGCAATTTAGGAATTTTTGCAGTTTTATTGTTACAACCTAATCTTCACCATCCAATAAAAATTGAAAATTCATTTAAGTATCCAATTCATACTAGGTCTTTACCTTTCATATTTCTAACTGATGTTGCTAATTAGGCATCTCCATTTATTTATTTCTAAGAGTCAGTGCTCATGATACCTCCACTCAACCACCAATCTGAAGTGCAAGGAGGCTTGATTTATAGGGTTCTTAATCACTAGGGAGTTGCCTTTACCTAGGCTCTGAAGACTAGGTTAGTCCAACACCATCTCAATTATGCATGCCCTACTGCCAGCACTCATTGTCCTGACACGCCTGGCTACAGGCAGCCCTGTCAAGATCTTCCATCTCTCTTTTGTTAATCTACTCAGCTCTCTTCAGGGATTGATTACCACCACCTTGGACTGGGTTGCCCAGTTTTTTTTTATCGGGAAAGGGAGTGAGGACAGGGATTTAACTCCCCGTTGCCGGCACATGCACCGGGAAGCTAACTCGAGACTATTTTTGTTTAGTTATCTCATGTATCAGGCTGCCGGGTAATGGCGGTGATGAGGACACATGTTAGCCCGTTCGGCCACCCCGCCCCCAAATTGCTCAGTTTAACGGGGCCAACCACGTGAAGGTAAGAGTGAAACTGGGATGGAGAGGCTGGGTGACCACTTGTGATCATGTATTGTACACCTCTCCCTCTTTCACTCTCAATGAACCCTAGGTGAAAAAGTTAAATACATATAAATATCAACTCATATCTTGCAATTTGACGAAAAGTAAATGTGTTCTTTACCAAAACAACTGTACAGAAAAACTGGGGATTTCACACTACTTGAGTTTTTAATTACTTCCTTATTATTTCCTCAACTTGATTTTTATACAGTCTCTTGAGAACTCAAGTCACGAAGATATAGCTGGTTTGTGATCCAGATGGACTTCTCTCTCCTGAGTTTAAAATGCATTAAGATGCCTGCTGTCGAAAGCATTTCCTGCCATCCATCCTCTTTCAATTTATCCAGTCTTGTCATCCATCATTAATCTCCAATTCAAGTCCACTGTACATTCCATCAAAACCCATTATTGAGCTTCAGATTTATATACAATAGCACACAGAACTGTAGCTTTCCTTAACCGATCCTCATCCCTGTACATCCCATCCCCGTTTCCATCTGTCCCTCCAATACTGTTCCTACTTTCAAATCTCACCTATTCGACAATTTCATATACAGTTTCCCAACCATTATAAAAAGATGTCTAACTACCATTTATATGAAATTATAAATATACATATATTATTAACACCTTTTTACTATGTTGTAATTTTTTTATATATTTTAATTTCATAGGATATATGATGTTAATTATTTTATTTCTTTGCCTTTAAATTCCTACAGCCTGCCTCTTATTGTTCAGTAATGTTACTCCTTAGGGAACTGTCCCAGAATAAATAATAAATTTATTATAAATATTTTGTTAAATGGTTCTAGCTAAATGAATGCGACGCCTATGAGAAGAAAGAAAGCACAAAGTTCTAGAAAGGTATAAAGAGCATCAGAACTGCTTTCAAATCGCACTCGAACTACATGCTGGATGAGAAGGGAAATCTTATAGCATATGTAAGAAGAGTCCTGGATAGATGGGGTCAATACTATATAAAGGAATTTACCGGCTTTGGTTTGTCAATAGCCTTATGTCGAAGAGTGAATACTAGAGCCGAAGGAACGATTGGAGAATACTAAAGTGGTTTTAGGCCAGGAAGATTCACAACTGATCACCTTTTCTCACTAAGGCAAATGTTGGAAAATTCATATGAGTATAACGTAGCACTTCACCACTTATTTATAGATTTTAAGCGGGCATTTGACAGTATTGACAGGAAACAACTGCTGTTGGCACTGAAAAGATGCATATGGCTAAAAAACTTACTGATAAAAATGACTAATAGACACAAAATGCAGAGTTAAAATCCATTCACACATGTCCTACGCATTCAAAGTGGAACGTGGTCTACACAAGATCTTCTTTCCTCGGTACTTTATAATCTAGCCTTGGAATATGCCATCAGGAAAATTAGAACTAAGCCAGGAGGAAACATCTTCAACAGATTAACCCAGCATATGGCATAAATGTTAGCCATACCACCAACTTTATGCACTACAAGATGCTGATAAGGCCAATCGTCACATAAGGTTAAGAAACGTGGACGCTAAGCAATAAAAGCATTAACCTGCTAGACAGGCTTGAAAGGATAACTCTGAGGAAAATGTTAAGGCCCGTATGTGAGAATGGTAATTGACAAAGAAGAAAAAATAGTGAACTGCTTAAACTATATAAGGAATATAGCATCTCCTCGCATAGCAGGATACAGAGGCTTAAGTGGCTTGGCTATGTGATGAGGATGAGCGAGGAAAAGGTGACTCATAAATTGTACATTAAACTTCCAGATGATGTGCGCCGACGAGGTAACAGGTAAGCCCAAGGGCTGATGGAGATATGCTGTGGGGCAGGATCTACAATAACTTAGGATCCCTGTTACTCTTACAGAAGATAGAGAGAGATAGTTGGTGGATGTTGAGCAGGCCAAGGACAGCTTCATGCACCTATTGTGCCAATAAAAGAAGAAAAAGAAGAACAATATGGCATATACCGATGATGTTGTAATCAAAAGACAACTAGAGATGGTGAAAAGATTTTTAAAAAAGAAGTGATCAAGATAGGTGAGCACTACTTTTCAGCATGCAGCTTCTTTAAGTACCTTGGAGGGACTGTCATTAAAAAAAAACGAGACAACAGAAAACATGAAGGCATGTATAGCTGCTGACAATAAGTATCTTTATGCCATGTGTAAGGCTGTAACATACAAAAATTTCTCTAGAAACGCTGATTTACAAAACTGTAATTAGGGCCAAAGTATTATACAATAGTGAAACCTGGGTGATGACTTCGGCTAGTCAGAACAGGCTTAGAATATAGGGGAAAAGGGTACTGCAGAAAATATTTGGGCTTGAGAGAGAAAATGATGGATATGTAATAAGGACAAACTTTGAGATGAAAGAGCTATATCCCCAAGCAGACATGGTGCAAGTCATTAAGAAAAGAAGACTGGGCTGGCTTGGACATAAGGAAAGGATACCTACGTCGAGATCACCCAAACAAATGTTGTATGATTACCCCGGGGATCTTGAAGAAGAGGTAAGCCTCACAAAAAATGGTAGGATAATGCGAAAGAGAACCTACTACAGCTAGACATCAGACAATGGCGCACCAAGGCTATGGATAAAGCAGAGTGGAGCTTCTTAATGGACTATAACACCATTTAGTCAGTGAGTGAGTTAGCTAAATGAATGGAATGGTTTCTGTAAATCACTTCATCATCTTGATTTTAAGAAGTATAACAATCAAACTCAAAGAAGATAGCAATTCTAAAAGAAATCAGTACCTCTTTTCCTTCATTTGTTTTTGGAGCTTTGAATAAGTAGTCAAAACTGGAAGACACGACTGAAGGCTCTGAATGGTAGCAGCAATATTAGCTTCAACTTTCCTAGCTTTGACGAGCTCTTCAGTTTTTTCCATAACCCTTTCAGAAGATTGCTGAAGAGATGTATTTAACTCAACAATTTCAGTCTACAAAAAAATCCTGATTAACATATCTCATAAATACTCAAATAAAATCAGTTGGTAGAATTATTAGCTAAATTACATTTAACTTTTGAGCCTGAGATCTAACTTGGAGTAATTCCCTAATGGAATCAATAAATCCCTGGTAATGGTAGTTGCACATTTTTTCAATATCTCTGTCATGTTGCTTGATTCTCCCATCCAAGAGTTCCATAAATTTTTGTTCTTCATCGCCATCATAAATTGCCCTGTAGAAAAAAAAGTGGACAGATTGATAAAAGGATTTAACTACTATCAGATAAGATAAATCCATATCAAATAGGGAATTATAAAATCTCACTCTTTGAGATTAATAGAAGGAATGTCACATAATTTACAAATAAGGTGAATTAAGTCCATTACATATAAATATTTATACTTGGAAATAAACAGAAAAGGCAAAATATGTATCAGTACCAGGAACTGGTTCAACAATGATAAGATATCAGTAAATTGATAAGCACTTTTCAAAAAGATTTTGTTCTGTCAACAGTAAGTAAATGGGTGAATGGCATAACTACAAAAGTTGTTGGAAGTAAGCTATTTTTCAATATAAATCAACTAATGCATTTAAATTATAAAATGTATGCGTGATACAAAATTGGTAATCATGCAATAGAATCTTAGCATCTTTGAAACCAATTAATAAAGTGTGCAACATATCAGTACAGCAATAAACATTACTAAAATAAATAAGTTAAAATGAAGAACTAGATGATATTAAAATGAAGCTTTCAAGTGATTATGCTTTTGTACTGAAGATTTTTTCAAAATTATTCTAAAATTTTAATACAGACAGAAGACAGGTTTATTTCGACTAAATTAAAGTGGAACATATAAACTGTTTATGACAGGAAATAAATATACAAATTGATTAATATTAAAAAGCAAAATCAAAATAATCTAAAGATAATTTGTCTAAAATATTAAATGTGATTTAGAATATATTCTATTGACTTATGTAAAAATTAGAATGAAATATAACAAAATTATAATGTGGAGTAATACCTAATTACTTGTTTATGGGTAGTTTTTAATCATTGCGATAATTGGCAATAATAACGTTTTCAAGACTAGAATGCTATGGTCTTTGTAATCATAAAAAATCACTCTAAATATAATTGACATGCAATTAATTCACTTTGTGTACTTTTAAATACTTTGTTGAAGCACTATAACAGCCAGTTTTGCTACAAATATGTAGGGTCTGCAGTTTACATTGATGAAACAAGCTCATTTAATTTTATAAAAAATGTTTTCTACCTTATAACTAAGCCCAAACTAGTAGTGTCTGTTGATTCAATTTCATTTATAAAATGTTCATGTCTCGTTTGAAGTGCAAAACACTTTTGAGATTCTATAGTTAGAGATCTTTTCATGTTATTGAAAATAAATAAGAAAGGAAATGATCTTGTTAAAAGAAATAAGTAAGAATTAGCTTTTAAAATTTTTATTTGTGGGCAGGTTAAGTTGTAGAAACCTCAATTGATCCAGATTAATCAATAAATTAAGATCCTGCGTACCAACTTCTATGAACCCCATATCGCGGAATATATACCGTTTTATTAATGTTATGACATACACACCTAAAAGTTGGTCCCCAATAATCATCAGTTGATTCAATTTCTTGAATAAATAACTCATAATTTTGTGATTTATTGTCGTGCTTTGATTCCATTTTTACAAATAGAAGTTAAGGCATTATGTGCTTCTTTAAAATAAAAAACAGTTTTTTTTTGGATGGACAATTAGAAAATAACAATAAACAACCTCAGGGAAGGTTAATCAGTTATCTATGGTTTTATTGATTCTCGATAGTTGCAGGTTAAAAATCGATAGTCAGGTAGAGGTGTTGCCCCGTTGAACCCGATCTCAGTGTTGTTTGTGTTGGTAGCCTTTGTAGTTGTCAACACTAAAAATGGTTTGACAGCTGATAGCGAGGGACACTTCAGAATTTACAAATTTAAGAAGAAAATTTAAAGAAATTATACATGGGGTAAATTATTAAAAGGTTCAGTTTTGGATTAGAGTTGTTGACATTTTTTTTTGCTTCCTCTTTTATGGAAGTCCTTGAATAACTAATTACACGCCTCCAACGAACTTACTATCATAGTTTCTTTAAATGTATTGTTGTTCTTGTGCCTATTTTATAATTTGTTTGATTTTCAGATGGAAAGATCAACATTCACTTTGTAAAAATGCGTTCGGGATGGATAGCTCTGGCTCTTCTTTTCTTATATTTAGTGATAGTTTTTATTGCATTTCGAATTCTTGATTTGATTTACTTCTGCCAGTATGGATTACCCTCTACAACTATTGTAGACCCCTTTCTTTTGAGTGTGAAACAGCTTAAACAGTTATTGGAAGTAAGAGGAGTGAGCTATACTGGATATGTGGAAAAAAAGGAACTTGCTGAACTTGTGAAAGATTCAGGTATTTTTTATATTATAATTTTGAATAAGAATATTAAATGAAGGTATTTTCCAATGTTTTTGCCGTTATGCCTTATTTCATTCTGATTTAGTTGTGTACTACTAACTTTTTTACTTCTCCTAACTTATAGATACCTAAATAATAATGTAATTCACTAGAATAATTAAATTAGGATATTTATTTATTTATAACTAATATGTAAATATTTGGCTTATGAGATGTAAAAATAATAACCTTTTGTTCCTAAACTATATTTTCCATAACTTTTTAATGCCATTGAAACTAGATGTAATATATTGTTATTTGGAAGAAAGATATTACTTTCCAAAAGAGAAATCTAGATTTGTTAAGACATGTTTGATGTGCCTTATCAGTTTTCTACTTCTGCAATTGCTGATAACAAAAAGATCAAATACCTAATGAATAGATAAATAATTTTTTAAAAGTTTATATGCATACAAAATAATTAATTGTCCTGGTATCACACAATTGATATTGTTTTTTATTTATGGAAAATTATTTATTTTATGTGCATATACACTATTCATAGTACGTGGTCATTGCTTAATTGAGAGATTTCATAATCCATTGTTCACTAAATGATGTTTATGTGCCCTATTCTTTTTGTCATAATTGCATAGTTTCTACTATAAATAACAAATGTTGAAATAATTTATTTCACAGATCTCTCAACTACTTAAGAAATTCAGGTAATATTAAATAAATCTGAAAGAACTTACCAAAGCATATCTTCTTTAGGGGAGAAAATGAATATTATAAATAGTGATATCTCATTTTCACGGAATTTTCAATAACCTCAGATATTAATAGGTATTTAGAATTATAGCTCTATAAAAAAATAAAATAAATAGTCAATAAACTTCTGTTTATTTGATATTATTTAATCATTGTTTGTTTTTTGATGAAATCGAGATTTTTTTTTTTTTTTTGTAGAAAATTGATAAATCTTTAAAAAGATACTGCTTTTTTATAATCAAGTGCTGGTAATGTTTGGGAAAACAAGAAAGGCAAATGGGTCTATTGGTCCTTTTTGCCTACCCCAAGATAACCAATGGAAACCTATTTTCCTTCATATCAAACTTTTTTATTTTCTTTATGAAATCAAATTGGTACAAACATTCAATTTCATAGAGATGCCTGTTACTTCTGAGACTTTTAACTTTGATGACCTTAGTAATTTCCTTTAATTAACTGATTTTCTTTTTAGCTATTTTGTTACTACTTTCTTCTCCCATTTTCTTTGTAATTATTCTGAAAGAATAATTAAATGTTTACCTTGTTCAACTTCTGTACAATCTGAGTAGTCTGAACACTCAATAACTTGAACTGAAAAAAACCATATTGAACCTCTATGTGTAAATGTTAAACTGAAACTCCATGCTACATGCACCCCCACTGACGAAGACCTGCAAAGTCGGGTCAAATAATTGACTTTAAATAAAATAGTTTTCCACTATTTTAGTCTGTTTATGACCGCCATCCTGGACCATCTCCTTCCTCTATCATAAACAATTCATGGAATAAATAGTGTAGAAACCTCCTGGTTGAGTGAATTACTTAATTTTGTATTTTTTAAATAGTTTTAAAATTTTACAATCTAATCAAAGAAACTTCCGCAGGCCGTACTGTCAAGATCCCTGCTCTAGTTAATTCATTTTTTTTCCCACTGATTGCTCATTCATATTGTGACACCTTATTTTATGTAAAATGGAAAATAAACTCTTAAATGGAAAATGGAAAATTCATTCTTAACATTATTGTTCATAATATTTAATTCTGTGTGAAAGACATGCAATTTTGTTCATAATTATCTTATAGTTTTTGCTTAAGTGTGCCTTGGGTGAGGAGTATAAGCGAGAACATTTATTCAAAGATCGATGTGACTTATGACTTGTGACCATACTTATGCCCTCTACTTTAATACCAAATGACTGTACAAATCAGTTTCATATACTAAACCACATAACTGGGAAACCTATGTAACCAGTAGCAAAACTTTTCAAAGACTACTTGGTGATTTTACCCTTACATCATATTGGTTAAGGAATCCTTGAGGCATCATAACATTCATTCTTTAACCATTTAATACATATTTTAGATACAAATTTTCCATTACTGTTACAAATTAAAGTGAATAGATTCAAAGCCATATAGAAAATCTCTTATAACCTGCTTGAATGCCTTAAACATTTGATTGTGTTAAATTTATCATAAAAATTGTGCTATATTCTACGTTTTATATTGTTATAGGGTTAATAACTATTATTAAATTTTGACATAATTATTATTAATATGAAAAGAACCCAAAATCTTGTTTTGTTAATAATTCTTTAATTCTAATTACACAATTGTGTTGAACTCTGTATTTTTTTAATTATGGTATTTTATTACTTTTTTTTCAAGCTGATGTTCTTCAAGAAGAATTAGAGGAACTTAGCGATGATATCGAAGATAAAGAAAAGTTAACTTCAACCCCAGATCCATCACAGTTTACCAGTGCTTCTCATTTTTATGAAGAAGTCGAAGACACTAAAGATAGTGTTTGGCTGGTGCATGTAGTTGGTAAAGACACACTTTTGGATGACTACACTTGGAGGGTAGTGCGAAAGAAAGTAGCACCGTTTGCAATTAGGACTGGAGTCTTTAATTGTAATCATGACCCTAGGTATTTTAGTTCCTTTTTTATTTTTAGAATTTAATTGATCTAGTATTACATTATTATTAAAATCATTTAATATTTATTTTTAAAACATTAAACTATAGTTCAATATATTTTTTTTTCTTTTATCGCTTACTTCTCCTTTTCTGTTGTATGGAGTTTTTCTTGGACCAGGTGAGAGGGTGAGGGAATAATGCTAGAGTTATATGCCCCCCGCACTGGGACTAGACCTTCAAGTTATCAGGTTCCCAGTCAATGCATTTTCCTGCTTGACTTTTCAGCCTCCTTAGTTCAATATATGATGTTTAATTTAATGTGACCTGAATTTTGTTTTTCTAGGCTAAACCTTAATACTTAAAAATGAACTTATAAGCTCATCCCACTACCTTTGGCATAAATTATAATCATCAATTGTCTTCCTCTGCTCTCAAATAACTTATTTCTGGGATATATTGTCCAACTTTTGTATGATTTCTGCTTCTATCTTATCAAGTGTAGTAGAAATAATGTTTTTTTCACATGGAGCTTAAGCCATACCAAAATATGCCTTATTAAAATTGAGATCTAGACTTTTTAATGGCCAATTACAGAATGTGACACCAATATTCTAGAAGTACTCAATAATATTCAGGTTTGTTTTCATGCTTCAGCAGTAACTGTTTCCAATGTAGCGGGTAAATGGTACACAGAAAAGTTCCTCTGGGTATTCCATGTACTTTTGAGCATTTAAGGGCATGTTCTACAAAAGTTCTAATTCTATGTGGGCTTTAGAAGAAACACCATCCCAAGAAAAACTTGAGCCTTCTTGAAATAACATTTATGGGGTGTATATTATATATTATAAAATATAGTATTCAGCATATTGTCCACTTGGTTATCTCAAAATGAAAACATACCCATTTGATGTCCCGCTTTCAAATCATCAATAAAAAGAACATACATCTGGCCTTTGAACTGAACACTATCTATCTCTGTGGCGCTACAACCCTGAGTGGGTTGTGGGCTTGGCCTCCTCAATAAGCCTCCGCCATTTGGCTCTGTTCTGTCAGCACAGATGGCAGCCCAACATCCAGTTGACAATTCTTAGGAGCCTCTGAACACTAATCAATTTTATGAGTAAATTTAAGTCAATTTCTTTTAGAATCTCTATTGGAAAGAGAAACTATACATAGGATTTCTGGCACTTCGATTACCTTCAAAGGTCTTAATTTTTTTTTTTTTGTATTGGCCACTACTGACATTTAGATCTTTTGCCTTGCCATCTTAACCATCCTTCAGCATCTCTGCTTATTTTGGTATGTTTCTTTCCAGTTATCTATATGCAACTTTACTGCATCTTCATTGATTTGATCTATCCATCTGGTTTTTGGCCTTCCATATGGTCTCTTGTCTATTATCGAGGCATTCATTGTTATGTAAAGGCTTCTTGATGGATTACGCCAAGCTACATACCATGCCCATTTGAACCTTTGTGCCTTCATATCAAGGGATATTGATTGACAAGTTTCTTTAGGCAGTTCTTTATTGTTCTTTCTCCTCCATGCGTTAGTACACTGATCCCAGATACAGAGGATTTTTCGTTCAAATCTTTCAATATTTTTTTCTAGGGTACTAGTTAGTGTCCATGTCTCGCAGCCTAAAATCAGAATTGGCTTTATCATTGCATGGTACACCCTTAATTTAAGATTTTTCATGATTTCAATACATTTTAAGGAAAGAAGAAAGCTCTGTTTGCTCTTGTTATAAGTTGGTCTATTTCCGACTGTTGGTCATTCGTTGAGATTATTATGTTGCTGAAGTATTTGAAATTATCTACTCTGAAGAACAACATCACTTCTATGCACATTCTTTTTCCAAGGACAGCTAGGTTATTTTCATATCTTAGGATTTTATGATTCATATCAACATGCACCCCACCCTTCCATTTTCACGTGGTGTTCTTATCATCTTCTCCATTGCTAAGTTGAACAACATTGGTGAGAGTTCATCTCCCTGCCAGAAGCCAGTTTGATCTTTGAAGGATTCAGATACTTTTCCTTGTTATAGGACTCATTATTTAGAATCATTTGTCCATACCTTTGTCAATCTCACCAACTTCCCAGAGACTCGCAGCTCAATCATAATTTTCCGAGGACAAGTTTTTGTCTTTCAAAATGATTCACGGAATCATAAGGTGCTTTGAAATTAACAAATAAGGTATGCACATTCTTAGCTATTTCCCATCGTTTTTTAAGAAGTTATTTTAGGATCATGATTCGGTGTAGCATGCTCCTTCCTCTCCTAAATCCAGCTCACTGGTCACCTGTTATACTTCCGTAATATAGATATATCCCGTTTAGTAGGACATTGGTCATAATTTCATTAGCAATAGGAAATAATGTTATGCCTTTGTAATTACTGTTGCCATATATGGAGCCTTTCTTTGGGATAGGGCTAATTAGCCTTGTATTCCAAGCCTCTGCTATCCTTTCCTCTTCCCATATTATCTGGATTAGTAAAAGTAGCTTGGCTTTTAAGTTATGGCTTCTCTTCGCCCTTACCAAATGGAAATTGATACTTAGAAAATTTTCCTTACTAGACATTTGAGTTAATTTATGATTATAATAAGATGCTTAAGGCCTGAATGCAGACAAACTTTTCATCCATATAGATTATCTTGTAAAATTTGAACTTATCTATTCAAAGCATCATCGAATTTCATTTATTATATAATGAAATTGAAGTCTATAACCACCCTTATTTTGACTGTGTGCATTAAAACAAATTAAGAGCTCTTACAGAATTAGAATTACTTGAATTCTTATTCAAATAAATTACAACGGAAGTAGATCATACGCTCATTATATGATATGAGCTTGACTATGGATAAATAGAAAACCAAATTTGTCTAACATCTCATATGAATACAAGGTTTTCCTAGCTTTTTTTTTTTAGAAAGTAAAAACAAGACATCTGAAGTTATTCTTTTGAATACTTTTTATCATGCATTATTTTTCTAAAAACATGTTATAATTTGGATTTTTCTTTATTATTAAAAAAATTCCTTATGAAACATCATCAAATTAAGTTCAGTGAATAACATAACAAATAAATACACCCTTTCAGTCATTTTTTATGGATTCAATTTTGGATGAAGATTTTACAATAGATAAGTTGTGAATGAGTTCAATTATCTTCTTTTTTCTTAAAAATTTCGAAGGGAAAAGTTCTAGTCCCAAAATAAATAAATAAAAATAATTCATACATGAACATACATCTGGCCTTTGAACTGAACACTATCTATCTCTGTGGCGCTACAACCCTGAGTGGGTTGTGGGCTTGGCCTCCTCAATAAGCCTCCGCCATTTGGCTCTGTTCTGTCAGCACAGATGGCAGCCCAACATCCAGTTGACAATTCTTAGGAGCCTCTGAACACTAATCAATTTTATGAGTAAATTTAAGTCAATTTCTTTTAGAATCTCTATTGGAAAGAGAAACTATACATAGGATTTCTGGCACTTCGATTACCTTCAAAGGTCTTAATTTTTTTTTTTTTGTATTGGCCACTACTGACATTTAGATCTTTTGCCTTGCCATCTTAACCATCCTTCAGCATCTCTGCTTATTTTGGTATGTTTCTTTCCAGTTATCTATATGCAACTTTACTGCATCTTCATTGATTTGATCTATCCATCTGGTTTTTGGCCTTCCATATGGTCTCTTGTCTATTATCGAGGCATTCATTGTTATGTAAAGGCTTCTTGATGGATTACGCCAAGCTACATACCATGCCCATTTGAACCTTTGTGCCTTCATATCAAGGGATATTGATTGACAAGTTTCTTTAGGCAGTTCTTTATTGTTCTTTCTCCTCCATGCGTTAGTACACTGATCCCAGATACAGAGGATTTTTCGTTCAAATCTTTCAATATTTTTTTCTAGGGTACTAGTTAGTGTCCATGTCTCGCAGCCTAAAATCAGAATTGGCTTTATCATTGCATGGTACACCCTTAATTTAAGATTTTTCATGATTTCAATACATTTTAAGGAAAGAAGAAAGCTCTGTTTGCTCTTGTTATAAGTTGGTCTATTTCCGACTGTTGGTCATTCGTTGAGATTATTATGTTGCTGAAGTATTTGAAATTATCTACTCTGAAGAACAACATCACTTCTATGCACATTCTTTTTCCAAGGACAGCTAGGTTATTTTCATATCTTAGGATTTTATGATTCATATCAACATGCACCCCACCCTTCCATTTTCACGTGGTGTTCTTATCATCTTCTCCATTGCTAAGTTGAACAACATTGGTGAGAGTTCATCTCCCTGCCAGAAGCCAGTTTGATCTTTGAAGGATTCAGATACTTTTCCTTGTTATAGGACTCATTATTTAGAATCATTTGTCCATACCTTTGTCAATCTCACCAACTTCCCAGAGACTCGCAGCTCAATCATAATTTTCCGAGGACAAGTTTTTGTCTTTCAAAATGATTCACGGAATCATAAGGTGCTTTGAAATTAACAAATAAGGTATGCACATTCTTAGCTATTTCCCATCGTTTTTAAGAAGTTATTTTAGGATCATGATTCGGTGTAGCATGCTCCTTCCTCTCCTAAATCCAGCTCACTGGTCACCTGTTATACTTCCGTAATATAGATATATCCCGTTTAGTAGGACATTGGTCATAATTTCATTAGCAATAGGAAATAATGTTATGCCTTTGTAATTACTGTTGCCATATATGGAGCCTTTCTTTGGGATAGGGCTAATTAGCCTTGTATTCCAAGCCTCTGCTATCCTTTCCTCTTCCCATATTATCTGGATTAGTAAAAGTAGCTTGGCTTTTAAGTTATGGCTTCTCTTCGCCCTTACCAAATGGAAATTGATACTTAGAAAATTTTCCTTACTAGACATTTGAGTTAATTTATGATTATAATAAGATGCTTAAGGCCTGAATGCAGACAAACTTTTCATCCATATAGATTATCTTGTAAAATTTGAACTTATCTATTCAAAGCATCATCGAATTTCATTTATTATATAATGAAATTGAAGTCTATAACCACCCTTATTTTGACTGTGTGCATTAAAACAAATTAAGAGCTCTTACAGAATTAGAATTACTTGAATTCTTATTCAAATAAATTACAACGGAAGTAGATCATACGCTCATTATATGATATGAGCTTGACTATGGATAAATAGAAAACCAAATTTGTCTAACATCTCATATGAATACAAGGTTTTCCTAGCTTTTTTTTTTTAGAAAGTAAAAACAAGACATCTGAAGTTATTCTTTTGAATACTTTTTATCATGCATTATTTTTCTAAAAACATGTTATAATTTGGATTTTTCTTTATTATTAAAAAAATTCCTTATGAAACATCATCAAATTAAGTTCAGTGAATAACATAACAAATAAATACACCCTTTCAGTCATTTTTTATGGATTCAATTTTGGATGAAGATTTTACAATAGATAAGTTGTGAATGAGTTCAATTATCTTCTTTTTTCTTAAAAATTTCGAAGGGAAAAGTTCTAGTCCCAAAATAAATAAATAAAAATAATTATTCCATATACACCGAAACCTATTAAAAATTAAATTTTAAATTTCATTTTAAGCTCTGATAATTATTTTTAGAATTTATCATTTATAAATATTTGTTTATGGAAAAATAATTCTATTTTTCTATGTATTTGAATTTTTAAAGGAATCTTTTAAATTTGGTTTATTGAAGTTCAGCTGTAATTTTATAAATGAAATGTTGGTGATTTACTGGAATGATAATGAAAGATTGGTTAATTATGTTTTTATTCTTAGGCTTTGTAAAAGGAAGGGATGGAAGGAACCTTTGCTATTACTTGCAATGCCTCGCGGATCTAAACCCAAAGACAAGGTCATTCTTAGGACATGCCACTTGAATAGGCCACAGGTAAAATATCATTCCAGAATTAATATTGCATTGATTAGAATGTAATGAGAAATTCTTCATAAGTTATTGTATGAAAACTATTTATTGCTAATAAACCTTTTATGGACTGATTTTATTTTGAAACATTATTGCTTTGAAAGTCATTTTAATTTTATTTTTTTCATTTGTATTTGCCTCTACCCTAGAGGTCATTCGAAAAAAAGAGACAAAAATTAAAGTTATCAATGACATTAAGGCATTTTTCACACTGAAGATGCAGGATGCATACATCTTAAACACTGGACTATGTAATAGAAAGAGAGCTTTCGCACCGAGGATGCAAGTGCATCTTGGGAACCAGCTGGCTGGAGAAATTGCATATTTAAGGTTTTTATATGCTAGGGATGTTACTGCAACTTTTTCGTCAAAATCGGGTAACCAGAAGTGGCACTTTATATAGGACTTAATAGGATTAAACACAATTTTATGATTATCTCGAAAACTGCTAATAATTTTTATTATACTCATCATATCAGTGTAAAAGTAAGCAGTTTTAAATGAAATGTATTTTTATTCTGATTGATGTTCTCTAACAGGGCTTAAATGGATAATTTTCAATATCAACTTCCTCTGAAATACCTTTAATTTTTTTTATTTGAAACAATTGATTATTTCACATAGATCTCTAATTTGAAAAATAGTTAAATATTAGATATGAAAGAATTTCATAATTAACTAACGCAGCAATAAGAGATCGTAACGGAAAATAGTTGTAATTGAGGAACCAAAGGAATACGAAAGATTAGAACACGCTGTCATACATAACATGAGCTTAAAATAATATGGACTCCAACAATATTATATAAATATACATATGTCGTTTTCATAAATGCTATTGTTGGTATTGTGTAATATTTAATTGTATAGATTACAGCGATATAAATATTGAAATTTGTATATATGAGAGTACTTATACAAATGAAAATATCCACAATGAAATATAAATAAATATAGCGTCTATAATTTTTACTTTCACTTCCCTTTGTCTGAAAATATTTATTTCTGCTAAGAAGAGGGTGGTAAGTGAAATTTGTGTGTTGCACTCACCAGATTTTTTTTTTATAAAAATGAAAACTTATTTATAAAAAATGTTCCGATGCAGGTCATTTAAAATATTGTCCATCACTACCCACTACTTTCTCCCATATTTCAGGTAACTTACAGATTCCAAGTTGAAAAAATGAAACATTTTTTTTTCGCAATCCAGTCATTGACCCGTTTTTTTAGTTTTTTCATAATAATGGAAGCCCTGCAAAGTCAGGCCGTGTTTCAGCAATTGGAAAAAGTGGTAGTCGGAAGAAGCAATGTCTGGTGAATACAGCGGGTGGGACAGAACTTCTCATTTCACTGTTTCCTAGTAAGGTTTAACCAGGTTCGCAACATGAAGTTTGAGCTTTATAATATAGTAAAATTAACTTCCTGTGTCTCTGCTCGTATTGCGGTCCCTTTTGTTTCAGGTTTAATTCAAACGTATCAATTGTAGGCTATAGAGATGGCCTATGATCGTTTCGGGGCTTAAACAACTTGCTTTCTTCTTTTTTGCGGCACCTGGACGTTCATCATCTCAAAGATCAAAAATCATTGTTTTAAAAGCGTTGAAACCATTCTCTGCATGTTCTCTCTGATATAGAGCATGATTGCTGTAAGTTTCCACAAGAATGATATGTCCTTATCATGCAGTTTTCCTTTGGAAAAAATATTATAATCAAATTTCCTGCAAAACCGGAGGATACAAAATTCTCCGTGTTTGAAGAGATATGAACAACATTGTATACACTTTAAAAATTTAAAATAGACTAATAACCCGAGTACAAAGGATTAGCTCTTGAATTAAGTTGGTTTCAGTGTTGTCAGATGCACATTGGTAATCAAAAATTCTCTAGATAACAAAGAGAGGAAAATTATTCACACACTCATTAATACCTAACTGCATTGCCTAGTCTTGTAATCAGAATTTACTTGCTCCAATTCTATTAATCATTGCTTTTGATCACTATTATCAAATACTCTTCTCAACTTGACTGATCAGATGCAATTAATGAGAAAGCTATCTGCATTCATGAATAGAAATTATATAATTTTCTTTAATCAAAACCAAGTGTGTAAATTAACATTGAACCAAGCGTGTGTAAATTAACATTAAAATATGTAGATTTATGCTTCCAATCAAGATTAATGACATCAGTTCGCAGTAATATAAAATAAATAAAAATATATATGATATTTTTATTTATATTATATTTCTGCGAACTGATGTCATTAATCTTGTTTGGAAGTATGTATGTATATATTATATATATATATATATATATATTTTATTGTTAACTTAGAATAATAGAAGTTAGAAATTAAATCCTCATAGGACCTGTACTTCCTTCATAATATTTCTCTTATTGAGATTTAGTAGAAACTATTATTATTTATTTTTTGTTTCAAGGCAATAATTGAATGGTTGAGTGAAGAACTCTCTGTGAGAGTGAAAAAAGTATCAAGTTTACGAGAAGTTGAAAATGAGTGGTTGGACAGTCCTGGAAAGAAAAATAGCACCTCAACTTCTGAATCAAACCTTGCAGTTAAAGTATTGCTTTTCACTCACCTGTTGCACCCTCCTCTTTTCCTTGCTGCACTCAGTATCAAATTTACTGGTGAGTAAATTATTTATTTTTGAGTAAAGTGTTTTGTTTACAACATATTGTTTACTGATTAAAAAATATATGGAAATAGTCTTCTTTCAATGGTCTAAACCAGTGGTTGACAAAGTGCAGCTCCAGAGCCGCATGTGGCTCTTTGGCTCCTTAAGTGCGGCTCTGGCACAACTATCCACAGAAGGCACAATAATATTTTCATTTAAAAAAAACTTGGTAAGAAAATAATTACATCTTATTTTGATAAATTAAAATTCTTCTATAAATCGAAAAAAGGTATAATTTTTTGTATAAGTTAACAGATAGATAGGTAATTAAAATTTTATATTATAAAAATACGTAACGAACATCGAGTTTAATTTTATTAGTTTTCGTAAACGTAAACACAAACCATGTACAAGCTATAGGCTGAAATTGTTCATATATTTTCGGCGTACTCTGGTGTGATACAAAGGTACCACAAGCATGCGCTCGCATACTTTTTCTAAAGTAGGGGGGTACAAATTGGCATCACAGAACAGCAGTTGCAGTGTGAACAGTTTTGTCTTATCTACCGTTTCTGCCGTTGTCCTGTCTTATTAATTAATTATTATTAATAAAGCATTTATGAGCAGGTTTCAGGAATTTAAAAATAGCAGAGTAACTTTAGCATTTGTCAAAAATCTTCTTAATGGACACTATGATTGGTAGACTTTAGAGAGTTACCTCTTAATATGTAATATTAAAATTTACCTTATGATAAGTCAATATACTGCTGCTTGGTTAAGTCCAAGAAAATGTCCTGCCTTTACTTCCTCAATAGGAAATTTACATATTTTATACTCACGAAGTACAAATGCTAAGTCTTAATAACTGAAGTATATTCAGTTCTACAACATAAGCTGTGGTAAGATTTTAATTTGTATTTGAGCTTCAGTGATACCATATTTTCTTTCATTTTTACCTACATGAATCTGTTCATATGTTCATTATTAGGTGTAAATAAATCATTTCATTATTGATTATTGAAGGACTACAAAACATACCATATGGCCTGAATTTGAACGACAAAATATTTTATTTCAATGATGTAGTTCTTAAGGCTGCCAAAGAAACTATCCCAACTGCTAAAAGTAGTAAAAAACATCAAAATGTACCATGGTGGAATGAAAATTGTGATGAAGCAATAAGAGCAATGAAACGAGCTCTTAATCATTATAGAAGAAGCAGATCTATCAAAGATACTATAGAGTTTAAGCGATTGAGATCTATAGCTAATAGAATTATTAAACAAAGTAAAAAAGCATCGTGGAGACAATACGTATCTTCCATGAATTGTCAAACTCCAATGAACGAGGTATGAATGAACAAAATCAGGGCCATCAAAGGAATAAGGAAGCAACACATAATCTCAGGACTGAATATTAACGAGGGAATTATAACTGATCCAGAAGAAATCGCTGAAGCTTTAGCGCAGCATTTCCGTAATGTATCTTCTACAAGCTGCAGCTCTGAAACAATAGATACTGATATAATGCACCAAGAATGTAATGTAGGTCAAAACTATTCTGAAGAATACTCATTTCAACTCGAAGAACTAAATTCTGCACTTAATGCATGCAAGGGAAAATCTGGGGGGAAGGTCTGGACGAAATTCCAGGAAAATTCATTAAACAATTACCAGAGGCAGGGAAAGCATATCTGTTAAACATGTATAATGAAATCTGGACAAGTGGGAAATTCCTACTGTAGAAAATCTATCATTGTACCAATACCAAAAAAAGAAATAAGCATCGTTCCCAAATACTTTCGACCCATTTCTTTACTTTCATGTGTTTCGAAAATACAGGAAAGAATGGTAAACACAAGATTAAGTAATGCACTAGAAACTAAAAAGATCCTATATTCACACCAATTCGGCTTCAGGCCAAACCGTTCAACTATCGACTCTCTACAATCGTTAAGCTTAGAAGCACAGGAGGCTTTCTCACGCAAGGAACACTTAATTACAATATTTCTAGATCTCGAGAAAGCTTACGATACAATGGCAAGAGGGCGGGTTTTGAAGATCTTAGTGGAACTGGGAATAGTAGGAAACATGTGGTCGTACATCAGAAATTTTTTATGCGAAAGAGAATTCTTAATAAGGGTAGGAAATACTTTTTCTTCAAGCTATAGCTTACAAAGAGGTACTCTGCAGGGATCTCCTCTTAGTGCACTCTATTCCTTTTAGCCATTAATGGTATATCGTCCTGCATCAAGACTCTGATTAAGTGTTTCCTATTTGCCGAACGATATAATAATCACAGCCTAACTCAAGTCATACTCTATATCCAATGGACGTTACAAGAAGTTATGGACAAAATAAAAGAATGGTCAAAAGTAACTGGATTTAAAATATCAGCCTCTAAATCTAAATGTTTGCACATTTGTAGGTTGCGAAAGTGCCACCAGTACAACCCACAAATATAACTAGACGGTTCTATAATTAACTATGTAGAAGAACATAGGTATCTAGGAATAACAATAGACAAGCGAATGAACTGGATAAAACATATTAGAAATTTGAGAGATGACTGCACGAAAAGGCTTGGAATTCTGAAATGTATTTCACCCTCCAGCTGGGGAGCCGATAGACAGACTATTAAAAATATAGTGAGAACTAAAATCGACTATGGCGCGCAAATATATGGAACAGCCAGTAAAACATTGCTAAGAATATTAGATTCTGTACATAACTCAGCCCTAAGAATCTGTACTGGTGCACTCTGAACCTCCCCAATCGACAGTATCTATGCCGAATCTGGAGAACCGTCCTTGTACTTGAGGCGAAAATATTTATCTCTTAAATATGTCGCCAAATTGAAATCCTCTTTACACCACCCTCTTACTTCATATTTTTTTAAAGAAGGATCCGAAAGATGTGGACTTAAAGAAATCGAAAATAGCTATTAAACAGAAAATTTTTAAAACATTAAGTAAAATAAACATGGACACAAACATTATTAGACCCATCCCAGAATTAAGAATACCTTATTGGAAAAAAAATTAGACCAGTGATAAAAAGATCTATGGCCAAAATATCAAGAACGTACCCGATTGAAATCCAGAAATTGTTTTTAAAACTGACTGAAAATTATACAAATTTCGAATTCATATACACAGATGCATCCAAGGAAGGAAACAATGTAGGATGTGCTGTAACAAATAAGGAAAATCAACTGCTATTTAAACTGCCAGGTGAATGCTCCATTTTTACAGGAGAGGCAACTGCCGTCATGAACGGTCTTTATTTCATAAGAGATTCTGTGGAAAAGTGCTGGGTCATTGTAACTGACTCATGGAATGTGTTAGCCGCTATCGGCAACCCATCGCCAACTAATTCTATTATTAAAGAAATATTAAATGTATGGTGGGAAGCAAAAAACAAAGGAATGTCAATAGTGAAGAGAAGAATAGTTGGGGTGGTCAGTCAAAAAAGAAGGCAAAAATAAATGATAATATTTATTTTTACATATGCCGACGTTTCTAATGATAATAAATATTATCATTTATTTTTGCCTTCTTTTTTGACTGACCACCCCAACTATTCTTCTCTTCTTTATCCACAACAGTCAACCATTTACCAATTATGAATGTCAATAGTGTTCGTTTGGGCGCCAGTCCACTGCGGCATTGCGGGAAATGTAAAAGCTGACCAAGCAATCCATTTAGCAAGGAGAGAAGAAGAAACGTAGTATGAATAAGTTTTTAGCTATAAAGTTTAAGCTTTAGCTCTGTTAGATATTCATTTCAAAAATTTTGTAATAGTCTAAGATTGTCAGAAAATAATTTCTATTCAAAGTACAGAATGAAAGTTGTGTGATTCTCGCACCAGATTTTTGTTATACAAATACAAATTCTAAATATCTTATGTTTTCTAGCCCAGAAATATACATTGAAGAAGAATAATCCCGAATTATTTATTATTTAATTATTTTTTTTTTTAGAATAATTGATTATTTTATCACTCTTTTGCTTACAGGTAGAATAACTTTTGGCATATTTAGTGTAAAAAAAGATGATCAGAAAATTGGAAGAATCCCTCTGTATCTTATTATCACTCCTGAAAAAACATCAATATATGGAAGGAGAAGAAAGGAACAATTCAATCTTATTTCTATGAACGCTTTTTTGAAAAGTATTCAGCCAGAAATAAATGATATATTCTTATGTAGTTTGGTACTTGTCAACATGTTTGCTATGTTACATTTCTCCCAGGTAAGTAATATCAGCCATTTTATATAATGATTACCATGATTTATAGGTTTTCTTCCAATGTAATTTTTATTCAATTATTACATTGGATTATTCAAGTTTATGATTATTATCAATTTAGGATTTAATGTTTTTTTATAATCAACTACATCTCTTTTGGCTTCTAATTAACCTCCATGAGTGTGATGGTTAGTTTTTCATATAAGTACTTTCTTTGAATGGTTCTAATATCAAGGGATTTTACTTATTCTTGTAAGAGTAATTGAATATAAAAAAGGATTGGGTTGATTTGTTAGGCACAAAACGTCTAGGTTATCAGCAACTGATCAATAAAATAATTAGCTGATAAATAAAAAGAAATAAATGAAATAAAATAATAGATCAAAATATTAATTAAATAAATAAAATATATATAAAGAGAAACAAAAAATTAAAGAAAATGATAAATAAAAAATATTATTATTATTATAACTATTTTCATAAATTTTAAGTTAGTTATAAATGCAATTGCTTTATCAGAGTGAGTTACCTTAATGAATCAGAAGCTTTTACTTCTGGGGCCTGTTATAAGTTCAGCTGTGTCAGGTAATTATTTAACTGTTACACCAGTCTTGGATGGAACCTGCTACATATTTTCAGCACAATGCCCCATCACATATAGCGAAAGCGGTCAAAGACACCATATCTACATTTGGCTGGGAACTTTTGCGCCATCCGCTGTATTCAGCAGGTCCCTTCTGACTACCTATTGTCGGTGTCTCAAATGAAACATTTCAATGATATCAGAGTTGAAAAATGGTTTGATGATCGTACCACCTCAAAAGATGTTTTGTTTTTCTAGGAGGGTATCTACCGATTTCCAGAGAGATGGGGAAATTTGTGTCTAGTGATGGCGCATTCTTTGAATAAACCAACTTTTACATTTCTCCCAATTTAACGTTAAAAAAAAAAAAAAATTAGAAATAAGAATTATTAACTGTCAGACTTGGTATAATAACATCATTAAGGAACAAAATCTCAAAGTTATTGATACGAGTTGGAAGAGTATTAATTCAGCTGTCCAACAGTTGTATCAATGTTGAATTTGTAGAAAAACTTGAAAAGTTATGAATGTTTTAATCAATGGCCAGGAAAAAAAAATCTTACAAGAAAATCAAGGGCTAAAGTTTGTATTTTTTGATTTCTTTAAAAATTCATATTAAAAAAATTTAAAGGACACTAAAATGAGTACAAATTTATTTGTTTTTTCATAACTTTGCTTGAAGCAGCTGGTTTTAATAATTTATGATACTTTAATACTATTTATGATATTTCTTATCCTGCACAATAAAAGAAATCATTTGGTTTACAATCACCTAGAAATCTAAGCAACGTAAAGATAAAAAGAAATAATATAATTTTTTTTTTAATACATAAAATAATTTCTTTCTCAGTTCCTAAGCCTAATTGGAATGAATGCCAGGACATATGTCTAATATTTTTCAATGAAGCATAACCAAAAAAATTTGATTGAAATCGGTTACAAGTAAAATAGGGTCGGTATTAATTTGATGCCCTTGAAGAACTTTTTTGTCGATAACTAATGATATTCATAAATATGTACTTGAAAGTTTACCTCTATCAAAAGTGTACTTAGTAACGTTTTGCAATAAAGCTAAATTATATAAATATTTTGTGTAATAGTAGTGTGATTAATATTTTCTATAGTAAAAGTTTAAACAAAATAGAACTACTTGTAAGAGTAGCTGCGATCAAGTATGTGGGAAATATTTTTATATTGCATAAATTAATAAGCTCTCTATTTAAAAGAATGATATAACTGTTAGATTGACTCAAAAATGAAAATGTCTATGAAGCTGAAATTTTATGCTTATAAACCTTTTATAATATCTTCCTTTCAGTGGTTGTCGCATGTATGTGACGAATGTCGCATATTCATACCAATTATATTATTATGGGTGATAATCGTTAACTGTTGGAAGATATTGTTGAAGAGAATATAGTTGGGTGTAGCAGTCATTGGAAGTACTAACTAAAAATAAATTGTATTTATTTTAACAATAAATGCAATTTATTTTTACTTTGTACTTGACTGCTTCTCCCAACTATCTTCTCTTCAACAACAAATATATTAGTTCTTTAAATTGAAGATTATGTGAATGAAGTTGTGGACAACTTGTGTTATTTAAAAAATATTTGGGATATTTTTTCAATTATGTACTGAATTTTTTTCCTAATACGTATTTTTTTTTTTAATGTTTCCATAATTTATTCAAAATACTGATTTTTGTAATTTGTTTACAGGTATTTACAGATTCCTGGTGGAGAATTATTGTAGCCAGTATTTGGACAATAGTAACCTATAATCTGTTGTTGTTTGCCTGCTGGCTTTGTGTTTGTGGTGCTTTGAGGTGGCCTGTTCTATCCTTTTTTGGAAAATCAGCATCATCTTGGCTACGGTGGTTCATACTTTCCAATGTAGGAAGCTTGGTTCGCTCGGACTGGATTTACCTCCTTCATTCTTATCCTTTATTCATATCTTCCCTTTTTATTTTTGGAAGGCTGGCAAGTCTTAAACTTCCACGTTCGGCAAATAGAGACAGTTGGTGGGAAATTGATTGCCTTTTTCGACCATCTGTTCAGCCAACTATCGGACACTTTGAATTGGAAGAAGGACTTCTTATTGAGCGTCTAGCAGTACCTTCATTTTGGCTTACTCCTGTCACTTCTCCTGATTATATCAAGAACTTGAGAGTATGGAAGTTCATTAAGAAAATTAAGAAGGACAGTCCTGAAGCGATAGAAACACTCATGGACAGTAGCAACGCTGAAATTGTTAAAACTCTGTCAAAAGGTGATTTTCCTCTGGTCATTGAAACAACTGAATGTGCTATTTGTCTTGAAAAGTATCGTACAAATGTCAGCTTATGTGGTCTTCCTTGTGGACATAATTATCATCACAAGTGCATTCTAATTTGGCTTCAAAGGGATAATCACCACTGTCCGATTTGCAGATGGCCGGCTTATAAACAAAAACAAAACTAAAATGATTTAATTTTAGGATTTTATCAGCCTCCAACAATTTTAGGATAGCGAGTAGGGACCAAAGACGTTTTGTTCTGCTGCAATCGTTTGATTTTATTCAATAGTCAGAGTATATTGTGAGGAAATGAAAGAATGTATAAAGAAGAAGAGACTGAGATTATTTGATCCATTCCCTTTTCGTATATTTCAATGGTTTTCATTGATAATTTATGTGATAAAAATTTGTATCATTATGTATAAATTCTTATGCACAAGTCTATAACATGTTTTATGTAGTTATTTTAGTTTAATACTTGTTTAGTCTACGAGAATTTCATAAATAAACAGTAATGTTACACTGATTTTTGAAAGTGTGCCATTAATTGTGATAAATTGTTACCAAGAATGATGTTTTATTTTTTATGAAGTATAACTTCATTAATTTTCATATTTTAATTTCTTGCATCTTTTTGGCATGTATTTTCTTTTTTAAATTTTATCTTTATGTAGAACTAAAAATGAATCATTTGTTAAATGAAAAGTTTTATTAAATATAAATAATCTATCTATGTATTTAGTCTTTGATAACTATACCCTTTTTCGTTAGTTTTTATTATAGAATCAATGCATTCTTCATGATTAGAGAATGCTCAATGTACTTCACACATGTGGTATTAAGGTATCAATTACACATTGTAATAAACAATAGTTTTGTTATTTTATTTAGTCATTTTTATGACATCGTACTTTTAGGTATGTTTAAATGTTTTTCACACTAGACAATAATTAAAGAATCATTGTATAGAAATAATTTTCTTTAGGAAATGATGAAAATTTCGTGATTCTGTTATTTACATTATTTTTAAAAAAACTTCATGCTTAATAATTACTTAATCTGCTTACTAATTACTTATAGACTAACATTCAAAATTAAAAAATATATTTCAGATGTTAATTAAAAAAGAAATGTTATCTAGAGAATTTTTGTTTACCTACATGCATCTGGCAACACTGAAACCAACTTTATTCAAAAGCTAATCCTATGCACTCAGGTTATTAGTCTATTTTAAATCCTTTTAATGGTTTTAATGCTTTAAAAACAATGATTTTGATCTCGGAAATGACAACCTTGGTGCCCAAAAAAGTTTGAAGATGAAGATTTGGAGCCATTACTTTCCTAAACTGAAGTAAGTAAATGGTAAAAATTATTGTAGATAGGGAAAATTGAATGTAATAAGGAGGATGGGTAATACACCTAATTATGAATATTTATTTATTTTAATCCATTGGCAACTGTGCTGCAGCGGACCTAGTAAATTTGATGAATTAGGCATTGACTGCAAGCTTGCTTGATCAACATAATTTAGTTATTGTTGTAGGAGTAGGTCCTTTGGCCATTTTTTTTTTAGTCTGTAGATCAGGAACCCGGGAGGAAGAAAGAGACAGAGCAAGTGGATTTGGATGATTGGGAATAGAAGAATGATGTACGATTTTACTGTTGGGATGTTTGTCGTTATGTAGAGTTTTATTTTAAATGTACCAAGGCCCATTGACAATTTTTTGTAGAATTTTTATTGTGGTGTTTGTAATTTATTAATGTGTGTTTGTTTTTCTGAACCCAAAAGTTCTGCTCCGTATGTCCTAATTGGCCTCAGTATGGTGTTGTAAATCAGTCGCTTGTTTCGTTAGTTAAATGAAGATCTGTAGTCCAGAAGATGCTAGAGTTGGTTATATCGTCTTGTCAGTTCTTGTCTTTTTAATTTAGTATGTATGTTCCAGGTAAGTCTTTTGTCTAAGTAGTAAGTTTTAAGAAGTCATAAATCGCAATCTTAATAAAGTGTGTTCATAAGATTAATTCTCTAAAACACTAAAATCCACCAATATCAAATATATCATCATTTGAAAGGAAAGTTAATTCATTTTCAGAAATGAAGGTTGTATTTGGGCATCTGGAGACAGTGGCATAAATAACAGATGTACAGTTTTTTAGCTGCCTCAAACTTCCTCTGTTCAGAAGATTTTGAGGAATGTTAAGAGGATATAAGTAGTGCCTAGGAGATAACGATGATTTTGTTATTTTCAAGAGTGAGTGGGAGACACACAGGAAAAGTATTTCAATCGAGGCGCAAGACCACTTTCTGAAGAGACATTTTGGTGTTATTTTTCAATTTATAAACCATAACATTGAAATTATATTTACTTATTATATAAGAAAAAATGATCCAATAAAAAAAAATATTGAGCAAATAACTTAACTATAAGCATACTTATATTATTTGATTGCCCATTAAATTTATATACTATATATAGTCCGTGCTACAGACCTCCTTTTATCAAATTATTGGTATTCATCTAAAACTTTCTGAATAGATTCATCTTAGAATAACCAACATTTTTATTTACCAAAATTCTCAGAAATGGTATAGCTCAAATTTGCCTCCAAAAATTTCAAATCTTTAAAAATTCAAAACTCAATAAATGTGAAATACTTGTTGTAATTGGGTAAACTTTGGCATTTCTCCTTATTTGTGTGTATCTTGATTGGGGTTTGTTTAATTTAAAACCAAACGCGTATTTCTAGACTTTTGTACAATATTCCGAAAACACAATTAAAACTAATTTCTAATTTTTAATTTTCATTAGCTAGTAATTCAATGTATTTTTTTTTTAAATGACAAAAATTAATACTGAATCTAAGAACAAAGTTTTGAATTAAATAAACCATTGAAAATATTAATCAGTAGAAGATATTTATTTTAGAATTCGGTTGAGTGAAATTATAGTATTCATAATTTAAAAACTTATTGATAGAGGATTAAAAAGAATAATACACAATTGATCAAATAAAATACTTTATTAAAAATAAAAATAATATCAAATGAAGAAAACAAAAAAGTGATAATCAAATTGTAATATTAATTATTTCAAATATCAGTCTATGTTAGGAATTCAGTTAAAAATATTATACTGACTAAAATTACATTTGGCATTATTTCCATCAGAATAATACATATCAAACTGAAACTGTTTATTGTTCCATTTTTTCTCCTCTATGTTTGGCTTCTTTGACTGCTGGTTTGTTGGTGTGAGTGATAGGTATTTCTCGTGATTTAGTTTCTGGCAATGCCTAAAATAAACAAAAATAAAAAGTCATTGTTTAGACTTAGTTCATAGTAAGATTATATAAATAGAAGCTAATTATTAAGAAAACACTTTCTGGCCACAGATACATTCATTTAAATACAAATTAAGAACTAACTGATTGAATAACTCATTGAAATCAGTACAGAAATAACAGTACTCATCAACCGTTCTTAACCAAGAAAACTAAACAATAACAGGTATCATATACTCACCTTCGGAGGAGCTTTCAATGTTAGAACACCATCAGATGACAGGCCAGATGTGAGGGCAGCCTCATCGACATTATCTGGTATCTTGTACCGTCGGATGAACTGACGAGAAATGAAACCATGTTCATCAGAACGTTCTTCATGCTTACCATCAACAACAATGTATCCATCAGTAACTGAAACTTTAAGTTCTTCAGGTTTAAACTGCTGTACATCAAGATTTATTTGGAGCCCAGTTTTGTCAGCTTTAATAGATGAAATTCCGGAATCGCCAACAGTAAGATTTCTCCATGGTCTTAAATATCCACTACGCATAGGATTCAAAAGGAATGATGAAGTGGGTTGTAAAATCTCATTATTCCTAAGTCCACCTCCAAAATGTTGGTCATAAAGGTCGTTCAAAGGATTTCGCCTCTCATCATCCAGTAGTTCATGCAATAGAGGTAAGAGTGACATCTGAAAAGAGAGTATATGTTATTCTATATTATCAAACATTGAATTTATCAGTCTTACTGCTCTTTACACAATGTTAAAGACAGGATACAACTTATGGGTAAACCTTTATGTATAATTAAAGCACCCTGATTATAGATTACATGGTATGGAATGGTCAGCAATTTGAGTTACTGCCATCTGATATAAGGATTGTGAAAACAGTAAAGACTAATTTTTAAGAGTATTTAACAGACTAATTTTTAAGAGTATTTAACAGACTAATTTTTAAGAGTATTTAACAGAATAATTAAAATTAACAGCCAACTAACACTAGTTAGTAATAATTAAAATTAATTACTAGAGAATTATTATTGGAAATATGAAACACGGCTATGTAGAGTATATATTCCAACATACCTTCGTTCTAAGAAAATACAGAGACTTTAAAAGCACAACAGTTTTATGAAATAACTATGCAGGATTCCAACTCTGAGCAGACTTATATACAGCCATAGAATGAACCAGATACTTCCAGACAGGGTCCTGGAATATTCTGGAACATTCTGCGAGAATCGGTGATTTCAATAGAAACATTAACCGAACATTCATTCTTTTAAAATTAAAGGATAATGGAAAAAAACAAATCCATCTTAATTGATATGATAACATATCAATCGGCGAGTGCTAATAAACTGACTGCTTTTCACTGGAGTTTGTAACCTTCTAGTTTACTGTTACAAAATGACGTAAATTGCGGGAATTTGCTTCAGTTTGCCTGTAGTGTGGGCCCAGGGTTAAATAATATAAACTGACTAAATCGGATTAAACAGAAAAAGGTAAATATACAAAATTAAAAAAGAAAAAAAATTACACATTATAATTTCAAAAAATAAATAATAATATGATAATGATTAATAACATATTTATTAAGTTATGATAAGAGAAGAACTTGTGAGAAAAAAAGTGTTTTAAAATAAATTGGTAATACGCTATGAAAAGTTAGAGTATGAAAATTTGAATGATAAATCCATTAGGACCAAATGTCTAAATTATGAAACATACAATTTAAATGATATATAAACAAAAATAACGATATACACAATAGTTGGATAAATTATGATGGAATGTAATCTTCGCGAACGAGCACCATCGATAAGTTTATCTTATTAATTTTAATAAGGATTGGCGTTTCTGAATTGAAAATATTGCTATCCAAAGTTATTAATTGTCATAAAGGGAACACTAGATCCTTTTTTACCATCTGATGTGGAGTTCCTCAGCATTAATCAAATACGGATTCAAAGTGAGGCTTTTGAGTTTCGGACTCGAGCCTTCACCATATAGAAAAATTAATTTTTTTTCATTGGTTTATATTACTTTATATGGGTTATTTGAACTTAGTACTTAAACAATATGTTCTACTTTTAAATTATAACACAGGTACTTCAGCTAATCAGGTGTCAAGAAAAATATGAAATTTTTATCTCTAAAAGGATTATTGTGTGATTTGTTGAGGCCCATGTAATGCATTATGTACAATGGTCCATTGGTGTGTCTTTATAAAGTCCATAAGACCATTGATTTTTTCTTTATCTGACACGGCCCAAAAAACTTTCTCACTTCTGAGAACTTTACTATAACGTAGTATTGAAGCTTCTTGACATTTACTGAGGATCCATGTTTCAGATCCATGATTTAATAACACTTGGATAAGAGCATTATAAACACGTATTTTTGAGAACTTCAATTTAATTTTGCTTCTGAGATGTTTTAGTAGTGCAAAATAGCACCTGCATGCGGCTACTATTCTTCTTTCGATTTTCCCACCTATGTAATTCAATTGGTTCAACTGTGGTCAAAGATATATGAACTGCTCAACCTTTTCAATCACCTGCCCTTCTATTATTAGCAGATCCAAGATTTAATTTTGGAGAGGGGCTTCAGCAAGTAATATATATATATATATATATATATATATATATATATATATTAATAAAAACGTTAATACTCATTTGTTCAAAACCGCTAATCTCCGAAACTCCTTCACTGATTGCTTTACAATATTGACATAATGTTTATACCGAATTCAGGAGTGTTTCCCTCCCGCCCCTAGATTCGCTTGTGGGTTTTATTAAAGTTAATCAACACCCACGTTTTAGCTCCATTAATTCTTCACTGCTATAAATCAGGGGTTGAAACTTTTATGGGACTTTTTTGGAAAAGTTCCATTTTAACAGTTCCTGTGATATAAAGTTTTAAGGTACTTTTTTGAATAAAGTTCTAGATTTACGGTGAAAGTTTAACTTTTATTTATTTAAGTTCTTAAAAAAAAAAAGGTACGTTAAATGAGAAATAAACAGTAATTGGGCTTAGATTACACTTATAATTTGCCTTGAATTAATTACATATGATTCTTACTTGTCTTTTTTTAAGTATCTTAGAATAAAAATGATTTTTTATATCGACTTTTTAGTGAATTCAGTAGAACTTTAAATACAAGTTTTAAAATAAATAAAAGTTCTATAAAACCTTACTGGAAAAGTCGCAAGGAAAAAGTTCTACTTCCAAAATAACTGAAAAACTATAAACTATAAAATTTCGAGAGGAACCAAAACTTAAACATTAAAGTTTTTTTCCGTTTCAAGTCCTGCTATAAACACATCCTTAACAGCCTCTAAGGACTTTTCTGCGATATCAGTCTTTTTTTTCTTCTTGACTCCGCGCCTTTAAGGCTATACGGGATTTTTTTCCGGCCCAGGGAGGTGAGAGTGGAGAATTAATGGCAGAGTTAAAAGACTCCCCCAGCACGCGATATCAATGTCGTCAGCGTATCAATGGAATTGTACGAGATGATATATTAATGAACTAGTGGATGCAGGATTTAATTTTTTGGGAGGGGGGTTGGCTTCAGCACGAACTTTTTTTTTCATACATACCACGATAGTTACTTCGGAAAAAAAAAGATAACTACCAATATGAAATGGTCTTAAAGTGATTCTTGCAGTCCTAGTAAATGTTAGACGGACAATAATACTTTAAAAAGATAATTTTATAATATTTTTTACCATTTTGGGGAAGGTATTCCGCCCGAAATTCCCCCAGCCCCGTTGATCCGCTTGTGTATTAATGTACCAGATATCTGGATCATATTATCTCTCATAGCCTTCTCGAGTCCCAGGTTAAAAACAACACGTGCTAGCCCATCTCTCTGTCGTACCCATATGTCTGCAGAGACATTTCTCCAAAAATCATTACGAATGAAGCATGAATTATGAAAGAAAGGACTAGCTTTAGAGGAAAATTCATTTCAGTCATTTTATATATTTCGATATTTCGCTTTATATATTACTGTTCCATTGATGGAATTATAAGCTTGTTGAAAATCAACAAACATGTTATGTGTAGGCAGTCTATATTCCTTAGTTTTTTCTAGAAGTATGAGAAGGGGAATATCTGGTCGATTGTTGATTGACTCCTATAAAAGCCACAATGATAAGTTCCTATTTACCTTTCAGCGTATGGCAACATCCTACATTATTTATTATTGTGTTTCCATATGTATCATATAGACAGTTACTGTTAAATAAGCTCTAACTCGCATATATAACAACTATTAATTAGAGATGATATAAATAAAAAGAATTGATACAAAATAAACAGTCTGTTTATTACTGTTTGCCATTTATTAATTTAAGTTTCAGAACCAGGGCTGGAGACGAAATTTTAAAAAATCTTGTATTTAAAGTTCTGTTGATTTTACCAAAGATTTCATCTAAAAAATTACTTTTATGTTTAGCTACTCAAACGACGTATTAGAATCATTTAATTCATCTAATATAAATTATAAATCTAATCGAAGCTCAATTATTGTTTATTTCTATTTTAACGTAACTTTTATAGAAAACTTGAATAAATAAAAGTTAAACTTTTATCAGATACCTAGAAATTAATTTTAAAAAGTTTCTTAGAAGTTTTAACTAAAAATGTTCGCAAAAGTATTTTAAAATGGAAATAGGAAACAACCACCTTAAAAGTTTATAGTTCTATACGGCTGTAGCAATCCTTTTAAATCTTTTTGAGGTAGAAAATATAGTTCTGTGACTATATTTTTAAAATTTATATTTATAATAACGTAGCTTTAAACAAGATATATTTAAACTACGAATTCAAGAATGTTCGGAAGGTTCAGTCGAGAAGTGTCCAGAACATTCTACGGCTGTTTATAAAGTTGGTTGGTCTCGAAACGGTGCAGTTACTATAGAAAGCTTTCTTTGTATTTGTGCTTGGAAGTTTCTGTATATTCTTAGTTCAAAGGTATGTAGCAGTAGTTTTAAGTACCTATTTACTATTTATTGAACAATATTAGTCCGGTTTCCTGTTGGCATGATTTCTTACCTACATTTCCGTTATATATGCCACGTCATATACACCATTATTTAATGGCATGATTCCCTTATTCGAGGAAACGATAATCAGTGTTTATTCATCAGTTCCATAGTTTTGTCAAATAATTTATTATTTCAGTATTTTTAAATTTATTACTTATTTGTTGAAATTAGGTTGAAGTCGATGTTTTGAACGCTGAAGGATAATAATCCTATAACAATTCTTCAGGCCATCTAAAAATATTCAGATTATCTGAATACAGTAACTACCCTGACAGTCATTTTTAGTTTTCATCCTAATAATTATTTAGTTAACATTGAACGTTTCATATTTACATGTGCAGTAGTCAGTTTTGCTTTTTGTCCAGAAGGTTAATATTTTGTTAATGCATTTCTATTATATATATCTATTCTAGACTTAAACCATTAAATCAACTACAACTTTTTAATCGTGGATTGGTGGTTGACGATAGTGAATAATTGAAGAGAAGTTTGGGTTGATGGTTGTGGTAATCAGTAAAAAAAAATAATAGTAAAACTAAATAATTATATTTATTTATTTTATTTTTGCCAAAAATAAATATAATTATTTATTTTTACTATATTTTTTTTTTTACTAATCATCCTAACCATACTACGTTTGTAAACGTTATATGTAAAAGGTACAGATATCATTTAGTTCATATACAAAACATTCATTTTCTGGATAAAATTGTCTTATGTGACCATCATTTTAACTCCCTTGATTAGTCGAAGTTAATAAGTAACAACACTACGTCCTCCCAGATAGAGTATGAAGTATTTTTGTTATTATGAAAAAATATCTCATGGCAAGGTATTGATCAACCCCTAGCTATAATATCTCCATTATTTGAAACAATCAAATCTGAAACACTGCTCGTTCCTTATTAATTTTATCTCTTATGATTACTATTTAATCCATAATTAGACCACTTTACGTTTTACTTGCTCTTCAACTACTAGTCCAATAGGCTGTTGTTATTGGACAAGTATTTAGTTTTAAAATGAAGGGGAAAAATATATTCTTTTTTTTTTTCCAGAAAATGTCTTTGTTACCTTTATTGCATGAGCTCCTGGATGACCGCAGGCGGCATCCAATGCATGACCTGTATGACCAACATTTTGGAGGTGGTCTTTGGAATAATGAAGTCTTACATCCCACGGCTACCTTCCTTTTGAGTCCTATGCGAAGTGGATACTTGAGACCCTGGAGAAACCTAGCTGTTGACGATTCTGGAGTTTCCTCTATTCAAGCAGACAAACATGGGCTGCAAGTCAATCTTGATGTACAACAATTTAAACCTGAAGAACTGAAGGTTTCAGTTATTGATGGATACATAGTCGTCGATGGTAAGCATGAAGAACGCTCTGATGAGCATGGTTTTGTATCTCGTCAATTCACTCGGCGCTACAAGATCCCTGATAATGTTGATGAGGCTGCCCTCGAATCCAAGCTTTCTTCAGATGGCGTACTGACATTAAAAGCTCCTTCAAAGGTTAATAACTATTATCTATACTTTCATTGGTTTTTACAAACATTATTGTTAATGCTCTTACTTGAGATATACCCAATGTTAACTTTCAATTTCGGAATTAAGTTATTTTTATTTTATGCTTTACTGTCTTTCTTTTGTTGTGTTCATGAGTTTTCCTAACTATTATGTAATAATTTGTCTTTAATTTTCCCCACTAATCTGTTACTTTTTGTTAATATTTTTTTTAGGCATTACCTGACTCAAAATCTCGGGAGATCCCCATCACCCACACTAACAAACCAGCAGTCAAAGAAACAAAGAAGGTTGAAGGAGAAAAGATGGAACAATGAACCAACTACTTCTCTTGAATTATTACTTTCTTGTAAATAATATTAAATGGAATGTTTAAGTTAGTATAACTTTTTATCTTGATTATTTTGAAGACTGATTTTTAAAATTCTCTCCATTTGTGTATAATTTACTTTTATTGTTTCTTTTTTTTATTTAATTAAAATAAATTATTTGAATTTCAATGTTGTGTAGTTTATTTTAATCCTTTTTAATTTATTTACTAATATTGTTTTTTGAGATCTGTATAATGTGCTCAGATTCTTATGTGGGTTCATTCCAGTTAATATTGTGCTTTCATAACAAAGCTTTAAACTAAAGTTAAAACAATAAAGTAATAGAACAAGTGAAAGTAATAGAAAAGAGTCTCATGTATCCTTTTTTCACATTAAATACTTTGTAAAAAAGTACTATTTTAAGGCCAACAGTTGTGTAGGAAGGTGATTAAGCTGAGATCATCTTAACCATAAGGTCTCCTCTTAATTGATTTTATATGTTTTACTGGTACAGTACAAATAAAGATTTATAATAATTATATATACATGAATAACTGATAAATACTAAAGCAACAAATACAAATATAAAATAATAAATATTTTGAATAATTTATATTTATTTCTTGAGCGGAGGCACTGTCCATCAAACCATATATTTTGTCGGATGTTTCTAATGTATGGAGAATACTTAGTATACGAAAGAGAAGAGCTTCTAATACTAAGGATTAGGAAGAAAGTACGAAATTTCTTCAATCGCTAATTTCAAGGAATTTTTATAAATATCTGCACATTTATCCATCCAAACCAATTGTGGCAAAATGGGTAGGACATTACATCTGGAGTGTCTATAAATGAGATCTCACAAATTAAGGGCATTGAAGTGCCCAGCTAAAATAAATTTAATGTTTTTTAGCGAGTAAACTTGTGAGTTTTTTAATAGAAAGTTTGCCAAACTAGAAAAATCTGAGTCCCATGAATCGCTATCTACATATATGGGCAAAATGGGCAATTCAATTAGAATTTTACTATAAATCACTTTAACATCATCAATATCAAGAAATTTAGCCTGGCGCTGTAGTAAATTAGATCTAATTGCATACAATGTCCTCCCTTCTTCCCCTCACCATAGCACGGCCAAAACGAGCCTGCCAAAACCAGCACAAACAATATCCATCAAAAAATTTACTGTAGAAATTAAACTTATCTAAAAGTTTCCAACAATATAAAAATAGCATATTTCTCGATAAATTGTAAAAATATGTATAGAGAGAATTTAAATACAACTGTTTTGAAAAATAATTAAAAAAAAATATTTATTACCACATATATAATTACAGGTCTCGAAATCGGTTTTGTAACAAAAAAAAAGCTCCTGTCATGCTCAAATACCATGAATGGGGTAACGTTGGATTCAGAATTTCACGGGGGGTTAGCGAATCGTATTCTCCACTTTTGTTTTTCTTTCTAAAATGAAAAAAGTCGATACAAACATTTTGCTAGGCTTCAATACTGGAACGGTGGTAGGTCTATAGATCGATGCGGGACAAATTGGACCTTGAAGATTTTGATGCGTACAGCAACACCCGGATAGTTCATTCGGAACTATTGGATCCTGCGCTTTTTAGCCCGAAAACGTACTATTTTCGAGAAAATGCAAGACATAGGGTACGCATCCACACAAACTTACGTTAATTGTAGTACTGTCATTGCATACATTGTCTCATTTCGTCGACTTGAGGTCTCTATGATCGAGAGAGAGGAGGAATTTATATTATTTATCGATGGTGTTTTTGAACGGCAAGCCATATCATCGTTAATTTTTCACCAAGTCTCAAAATTGAGCCACCAATTTCGAAGGTTTCCTTCTCCTTCAGGCGGAAAAAATAGTCCAATCACCCCGAAAATTAAGGCAAACTAGTTATGAAAGGAAACAAACCTTATTTGCGAATAATTAAAAAATTACACATTTTCTCTTAGTTGTGCCCATGATTATATAAAACATTACTAAATTTCCTACAAAAGGAAAAAAAATCATCGAAACCGGACATTTTTTAGCAAAGATACAGCTTACTGAAATTTGTAAATATGTTGGTTCCAAACAAAAATGAAGATTTAAATTAATTTTTGTTTCCTTTGTCGATTATATCGATAAATCGATGAAGTAACATTTGATTTCTTTATCTTTTGATAAATTCCATTATTTCATTTTCTTATTAATTTGGCATTTGATAACAATATGCTGTGCGAATTTTTCGCACGGGCCTGCTAGTTATATATATTACATTCAACTTTATATATTTATATTTTTATACAATAGGGTGGCATAGGGATGTGGTGGCCCCATCGCCCAGCCGTAAGGCTGCAACCAGCCACCGCTCATCGAAGTTGGAGGAAACACTCACACTAACATGCACACAGTACTCAATAACTGTACACTACAACACCTTTCATTACAGACAAAATTCAATCACAGTACACGCCCCAGGGTCACCTCCCCTGGATAGCCGCCCAGGATGGGAGAGTGCGTCAGGGCGCTCATAGGAGGCAGCCCCTCCACCTGACTCGGAGGCAGTGGGCCGATAACCCATTCTCCTAATATTTAATTATCACGAAACCTCTACAAAGCACGGAAGCCGGACTGATTTTAAGGAATAGGCCAAAGAACCGCCATAATGACTTAAGACTAGTTTATTGGAACATTTTATCCTTACATAGACCAGGAGCCCTTGGGGCGCTCCTTGCAGAACTTGACATATACCGCGTGGACATTGCAGCAATCGAGGAGGTACGCTGGCTTGGATGTGGCTCGCTAGAAAAGAGATTCCATACAGTACATTATAGTTGTCATGAAAGCAAACACGCCTTTGGCACAGGATATTTAGTTAAAGGAAGGGTACAGCAGCTTGTCCTTAAGTTCAAGCCTATCTCTCCCCGACTGTGTTATATGCGTATCAAGGGAAGGTTCTCCAATCTATCTGTTATAAACTGTCACGCACGAACTGAAGTCTCATCAGACGATGATAAGGATATCTTCTACGAAGCATTGGCAAGCACTTTCAGGAACTGCCCCGGAAATGATAACAAAATCATTTCTTGGTGAACTTAATGCTCAAATTGGTCAGAAAACTATTTATGATCCAACAACAGGTGCCTTCAGTCTACATGAAAGCACGAATGAGAATGGTCAAAGACTCATAGACTTTGCTGCAGCACAAGGTCCAGTCATGGCAGCATATTGTTTCCTGGCAAGAACATCCACAAAGTTACTTGGAGATCGCCAAATGGGGCAGTCACGAACCAAATAGACCACATTTTAATTAGCTCACGCCACAGATCTAACCTTATTAGAGTTAGAGTCTACAGTCGGCTCGGATCATTTCTTGAGTATCGCCAGGATCCGCACTCGAATATCAACGAAAAGATATGTAGCAGCTGGCCCGGCCAAACAGAAATATGATGTATCCAAACTAAAAGACATATAACAGTGCAAAACATACCAGCAACGATTGGAAGTTAAACTCGCGGAAGAGTTGAGAGAGAGAGCCGAGACAGTGGATGATCAGTGGGCATAAATAGCTGAAGCTCTCAAAGATACAGCGAAGAAGACGCTTGGGCCTCTAACAAGGAAGGCCAGGACACCGTGGTTTGACGATAAAGAAAAGAACATGGGAGAACAAAAGAATGGTGGACGTTGAGACCCACAGAACTCTACATGAAAGTAGGCATTCTTCCAGAAGGTGAATGAAGGGAGGTCGGTTTTTAAACTTAGAGTCACCTCCTGCAAGGATTCAGATAGAAATCTCCTGACAGAAAAGGGAGAAATCCTGGAGAGATGGAGGCAGTATTGGAAAAGTCCTTCACCAAGATGATGCAGATGAGGAAGCCAGCATCATCTCAAGGGCGGAAGACCTCTCAAACGATGTAGAACCACCAGACCACGATGAAGTCGAGGCGCCCGTAATGAAGCTAAAGAATAACAAAGCCCCGTGACTAGACGGCGTACAAGGAATACAATGAAGGAACTCCACAACCTCATCCTTACAATATGGGAAGAAGAAAGGATGCCACAAGTTTGGAGACGAGGAGTTATTTACCCGCTTCATAAGAAGGGTGACCAAACGGAATGCGACAACTACAGGGGTATTGTCCTCCTTTCGAGTGCCTACAAGCTGATGTCAAATATCATTTTCGATAGACTCACCCACCATGCTGAAAGAGTGATAGGGAACCACCAGACTGGATTCAGAAAGGGTAGGTCAACCACGGACCAGATCTTCTCCCTGAGAATGATTCTGGAACAAGCCAAGGAATACAGAATGCTTACACACCACCGCTTTCTGGATTTCAAGTATGCGTACAATAGTGTAACCCGACCTGAGCTCTACCAGGCGCTAGAAGAAATGAACATACCCAGGAAGCTGATTCGTCTGGTGAGAATTACCATGTTGGGGTCGAACAGCGTGGTTCATATCGGATCTGACCTCTCTGAACCTATTGCTACAAACATCGGCGTGAGACAGAGAGATGCCTTTGCATGCCTTCTCTTTAATTTAGTGGTGGAGCGAGCAGGACGCAGATCAAGGATCCAAACACGGGTCACCTTATTTAACAATACGATCCAGTTACTGGGGTATGCAGATGACATTGACATAGCTGCCAGATCTGATCGTGCCCTAAAAGAAGCCTTCTTGGCTCTAACAAACAAGAAACCAAAATTCTTGGCTAGGTCATCAACGAAGCCAAGACAAAGTATTTGAGAATAGGACCATCAGAGGTAGGGACAGGTTTTTTCGAAGTTGGACCATATAGATTTGAGAGAGTGCAACGTTTCGTATACCTGGGCCCAGAAATTAACACTCAAAATGATATATCCCAGAAGATCAACCGAAGAATGGCCGCAGCAAATCGAAGCTATTTTGGCTACGCTAGCAAAATACTTCAAAAGCAGACACCTCTCCAACAAGACCAAGATCGGGCTATATAAGACCTTGATTCGTCCGGTACTTATGTATGGGTCAGAGACCTGGGCCTTCACTGGGGTCTGTGAGAACCTCCTTCTGGTGTTTGAACGGAAGATATTGAGAAGAATTTTTGGCCTGGTTCAAGAGGGAGACACCTGGATAAGGAGGAAGAATCAGGAACTCTCAAACCTGTATAAAAATCCTGATATCATCAAGTGGATCAAGATTGGGAGACTTTGATGGGCGGGCCACATTGCAAGGGCGAGATCCCTAAGAGGTCATTGGCTGAAGAACTTCATGGCAAGCAAAGAGTGGGTAGGCCAAATGTGAGGTGGGCTAACTCCGTCACAGCGGACGCACGCAATCTCCTCGGCGTTAGGAACTGGAGAGCTGCAGCAACAAATAGAGCCAACTGGCGGAGAATTTTGGGAGGAGGCCTAGAACCGGTAACGGGTTGTTGCGCCAATTATGTATACAATAGGTCATTATGAAAAAGGCAACAAACTATACTGTATCTGTGCAATGTAATGTAATGTGATGTTACAATACAAACTACAAAACATGGCTTTTACACAATATATTGGTATCTACCGTGAATATTTTACAATATTCCTTTTACGTGAAATAATTATACTTCCAATACTCATGTTGCATGAAATAATTATTTTGCATGCAATACTTATTGTTTAACATAAAATAGCTGATATAATCAATTGATAAGTCATAGCAATAACGTCCTAAAATACTTAGGATTTATAGAATAAATAAAAGTTTAATAAATCAAAATGAAAACAGAATCGCCTTTTAAAATATTGCTTACATTGGAATAAATACTATATTTTACTTTTTATAAAGAAGGTGGCCTCGTGCGTGATCTTCTTGTGTAAATTTATTATTTGAGTGCTATCAGTGGGTAGTTCCTCAACAAGCGATTTCATATTATTACATTCCTGCCTGCACATTTACTAGTTGTATTTTTTTTATAATACAGTTGCAAATAATAATGAATAAAAAAAAAAAATGTTTGATGGCGAAAGAAAGAAAGAAAGTTTTTCAATCTCTATGTATATCTTATGTCCCATCAAAGACATGCTTCGTTCGCAAATGATTTTTTGAGAGATTTCTGCAGACATGTGGGTAGGACAGAGAGATGGGCTAGCACGTCTGATTTTTAACCTGGGACTCGAGAAGGCCATGATAGATAATATGATCCAGATTACATTAATAAACAAGCGGATCTACGGGGCTGGGTGGCTTTCGGGCGGAATACCTTCCCCAAGATGGTAAAAAATATGAAATTATCTCTAAAAGTATTATTGTCCGTCTAACATTTACTAGCACTGCAAGAATCATTTTTTTTTTTTTACGGGTTTTTCCCGGGGCTATACGAGATTTTCCCGAGCCAGGGGGTGAGGGCGGGGATATTTAAAATCCCCTCCGGCACCGGGACGCGAACTCGTACTTTTTATATCATCTCAAATCTCTGTTATCCGGTTGCCAGGCAACTAGCGGTGCTGTTACACACGCTTTAGCCTATTCGGCCATCCCGCCCCTTAAGACCATTTCATATTGGTAGTTATCTTTTTTTTTCCAAAGTAACTATCGTGGTATATATGAAAAAAAAAGTTCGGGCTGAAGCCAACCCCCCTCCCAAAAAATTAAATCCTGCATCCACTAGTTCATTAATATATCATCTCGTACAATTCCATTGATACGCTGACGACATTGATATCGCGTGCTGGGGGAGTCTTTTAACTCTGCCATTAATTCTCCGCCCTCACCTCGCTGGCCCGGAAAAAATCCCGTATAGCCTTAAAGGCGCGGAGTCAAGAAGAAAAAAAAAGACTGATATCGCAGAAAAGTCCTTAGAGGCTGTTAAGGATGCGTTTGTAGCAGAACTTGAAACGGAAAAAAACTTTAATGTTTAAGTTTTGGTTCCTCTCGAAATTTTATAGTTTATAGTTTTTCAGTTATTTTGGAAGTATAACTTTTTCCATGCAAGTTTTCCAGTATGTATATCTTATGTCCAATCAAAGACATGTGGCGTGTGTCTGTCTACTTATATCAGTAGACAGATTGAACTTTTTAACATCATATCACTGGCAAATCTAAGGGTGAGGGGCTTTTAAGACTGGATTCGCTCGCCCCTCTTCCTGCCCCCAAACATGGTAAAATGTTACCATGTTCTATGGTAAAAAATCATCTTTTAAAGTTTTATTGTTTGTGTAATTACATTTAATAGGATTTCAAGAATCACTTAAACACCATTACATATTGGTAGTTTGTGTCTTTCTTTTTTTCCAAAGTGATTATTATATATATTATATGACAAAGTGATCGTTATATATATGAAGAAAAAAAAAACTTTCGGGCTGAAGCTCTGCCTCCAAAAAACTAAATCCTGGATCCACTACTGGTTCCTATAGAATTATCTGGCCTATATGATTGATAATAGCAGGGACACATTTAAAAATTTGTTAATCGGCTCCGATTTCATCATATCAAGGTAACGAACTGAATAAATGTACAATACCACAAGTAGTTGAAAGTTTGCAATCTAAATCTGAATTGAAAATTAATTTTATGAAATTAATGAACAAATGTCGAAAAATTGTCAGTTTTGCTCGATATGCGTGGATACACCGTTTTAATTTGCAACATCCAGCATTGACCATGACCCGTCTGATTTATTTGTGGTCAGTTTTATTCACGTTGTTGTTTATGATTTCCCTCATTTTACATTATTATTATTTCTTGGGATATAAATTATTCAAAATATTTATTATTTTATATTTGTATTTGTTGCTTTAGTATTTATCAGTTATTCATGTATATATAATTATTATAAATCTTTATTTGTACTGTACCAGTAAAACATATAAAATCAATTAAGAGGAGACCTTATGGTTAAGATGATCTCAGCTTAATCACCTTCCTACACAACTGTTGGCCTTAAAATAGTACTTTTTTACAAAGTATTTAATGTGAAAAAAGGATACATGAGACTCTTTTCTATTACTTTCACTTGTTCTATTACTTTATTGTTTTAACTTTAGTTTAAAGCTTTGTTATGAAAGCACAATATTAACTGGAATGAACCCACATAAGAATCTGAGCACATTATACAGATCTCAAAAAACAATATTAGTAAATAAATTAAAAAGGATTAAAATAAACTACACAACATTGAAATTCAAATAATTTATTTTAATTAAATAAAAAAAAGAAACAATAAAAGTAAATTATACACAAATGGAGAGAATTTTAAAAATCAGTCTTCAAAATAATCAAGATAAAAAGTTATACTAACTTAAACATTCCATTTAATATTATTTACAAGAAAGTAATAATTCAAGAGAAGTAGTTGGTTCATTGTTCCATCTTTTCTCCTTCAACCTTCTTTGTTTCTTTGACTGCTGGTTTGTTAGTGTGGGTGATGGGGATCTCCCGAGATTTTGAGTCAGGTAATGCCTAAAAAAAATATTAACAAAAAGTAACAGATTAGTGGGGAAAATTAAAGACAAATTATTACATAATAGTTAGGAAAACTCATGAACACAACAAAAGAAAGACAGTAAAGCATAAAATAAAAATAACTTAATTCCGAAATTGAAAGTTAACATTGGGTATATCTCAAGTAAGAGCATTAACAATAATGTTTGTAAAAACCAATGAAAGTATAGATAATAGTTATTAACCTTTGAAGGAGCTTTTAATGTCAGTACGCCATCTGAAGAAAGCTTGGATTCGAGGGCAGCCTCATCAACATTATCAGGGATCTTGTAGCGCCGAGTGAATTGACGAGATACAAAACCATGCTCATCAGAGCGTTCTTCATGCTTACCATCGACGACTATGTATCCATCAATAACTGAAACCTTCAGTTCTTCAGGTTTAAATTGTTGTACATCAAGATTGACTTGCAGCCCATGTTTGTCTGCTTGAATAGAGGAAACTCCAGAATCGTCAACAGCTAGGTTTCTCCAGGGTCTCAAGTATCCACTTCGCATAGGACTCAAAAGGAAGGTAGCCGTGGGATGTAAGACTTCATTATTCCAAAGACCACCTCCAAAATGTTGGTCATACAGGTCATGCATTGGATGCCGCCTGCGGTCATCCAGGAGCTCATGCAATAAAGGTAACAAAGACATTTTCTGGAAAAAAAAAAAGAATATATTTTTCCCCTTCATTTTAAAACTAAATACTTGTCCAATAACAACAGCCTATTGGACTAGTAGTTGAAGAGCAAGTAAAACGTAAAGTGGTCTAATTATGGATTAAATAGTAATCATAAGAGATAAAATTAATAAGGAACGAGCAGTGTTTCAGATTTGATTGTTTCAAATAATGGAGATATTATAGCTAGGGGTTGATCAATACCTTGCCATGAGATATTTTTTCATAATAACAAAAATACTTCATACTCTATCTGGGAGGACGTAGTGTTGTTACTTATTAACTTCGACTAATCAAGGGAGTTAAAATGATGGTCACATAAGACAATTTTATCCAGAAAATGAATGTTTTGTATATGAACTAAATGATATCTGTACCTTTTACATATAACGTTTACAAACGTAGTATGGTTAGGATGAGCAGTAAAAAAAAAAAAAAAATAGTAAAAATAAATATTTATATTTATTTTTGGCAAAAATAAAATAAATAAATATAATTATTTATTTTTACTATTATTTTTTTTTACTGATTACCACAGCCATCAACCCAAACTTCTCTTCAATTATTCACTATCGTCAACCACCAATCCACGATTAAAAAGTAGTAGTTGATTTAATGGTTTAAGTCTAGAATAGATATATATATATAATAGAAATGCATTAACAAAATATTAACCTTCTGGACAAAAAGCAAAACTGACTACTGCACATGTAAATATGAAACGTTCTATGTTTACTAAATAATTATTAGAATGAAAAATAAAAATGACTGTTAGGGTAGTTACTGTATTCAGATAATCTGAATATTTTTAGATGGCCTGAAGAATTGTTATAGGATTATTATCCTTCAGCGTTCAAAACATCGACTTCAACTTAATTTCAACAATTAAGTAATAAATTTAAAAATACTGAAATAATAAATTATTTGACAAAACAATGGAACTGATGAATAAACACTGATTATCGTTTCCTCGAATAAGGGAATCATGCCATTAAATAATGGTGTATATGACGTGGCATATATAACGGAAACGTAGGTAAGAAATCATGCCAACAGGAAACCGGACTAATATTGTTCAATAAATAGTAAATAGGTACTTAAAACTACTGCTACATACCTTTGAACTAAGAATATACAGAAACTTCCAAGCACAAATACAAAGAAAGCTTTCTATAGTGACTGCACCGTTTCGAGACAAACCAACTTTATAAACAGCCGTAGAATATTCTGGACACTTCTCGACTGAACCTTCCGAACATTCTCGAATTCGTAGTTTAAATATATCTTGTTTAAAGCTACGTTATTATAAATATAAATTTTAAAAATATAGTCACAGAACTATATTTTCTAGCTCAAAAAGATTTAAAAGGGTTGCTACAGCCGTATAGAACTAAAAACTTTTAAGGTGGTTGTTTCCTATTTCTATTTTAAAATACTTTTGCGAACATTTTTAGTTAAAACTTCTAAGAAATTTTTTAAAATTAATTTCTACGTATCTGATAAAAGTTTAACTTTTATTTATTCAAGTTTTCTATAAAAGTTATGTTAAAATAGAAGTAATTGAGATTAGATTAAATTTATAATTTATATTACATGATTCTAATACGTCGTTTGAGTAGCTAAACATAAAAGTAATTTTTTAGATGAAATCTTTGGTAAAATCAACAGAACTTTAAATACAACATTTTTTTAAATAAATGTTCTGCAAAACCTTTAGTTTAAAATGTTGTAAGGAAAAAAGTTCAGATTTCAAAATAATTTAAAATAAAGATTAGGGTCCTACCGAAATTGTTAAAAAATAAAAGTTAAAATTTCGTTCAAGCCCTGGTTCTGAAACTTAAATTAATAAATGGCAAACAGTAATAAACAGACCGTTTATTTTGTATCAATTCTTTTTATTTATATCATCTCTAATTAATAGTTATTATATATGCGAGTTAGAGCTTATTTAACAGTAACTGTCTATATAATACATATGGAATGTATTTTTTCCGCGTTGTAAACATACTTCCAAGTCGTTTTCAAAATATGAAAAAAAAACCTAAAAACTTAAAGAAATCGAAACGCGGTGGCCTAATCATAAAATGGAGGTCGTTTACAAAATCTATGGCTCCGGAAACATAAAAGTAGACCTTTATATTGGATTAATTCAAAAAACCTAAATAAGTCGAAACGCAGTGCCGTAATCTTAAAATGGAGGTTATTTTTAAAAACTACTTATACGATAACAGACCCACACATCGAAAAATTAAAGATAATAAAATAAATAAAAAAAGGTTGAATTTGAAATGGAAAAGGTTTAATTTGAAATGGAAAAGGTTGAATTTGATTTGGAAAAAGTTTAATTTGATTTGGAAAAGGTTGAATTTGACTTGGAAAAGGTTGGAATTGACTTGGAAATGCTATATCTGGGTTAGTGGGTTTGATGTTTAGTAGCAATCTGTTTAATTTAAACAGTTTCTTTCATTAAACAGATAAGTAAACTGTTTCACTCTATATTAAACAAATAAAAGGATTACCTTCCATAAGGAAGGGGCAGATTCTTTCAATCACCGCTGAAATCATCGATGGCATTACTAGCAGATCCAGGATTTAATTTTTTTTTTTTTTTTTTGGGAGGGGAGGAAGGGGAGACGATTGGTTTGTTTTACATGAACAATAATACTATAATGGAAAAGGTTGAATTTGAAATGGAAAAGGTTTAATTTGACTTGGAAAACGTTGAATTTGATTTGGAAAAGGTTGAAATTGACTTGGAAATGCTATATTTGGATCTAATCCTCGGCAAACTTAATAAAACATATTTAAACTACTATCACAAAATCCTGATTATATATCGTCGTCACAAATTTTAAATAATAGTCAACGAATTATCAATCTCTCAATAAATGTTATGTACATATGTAAATAGATACTGGTGCAACATTGGAAATTTATTACGAATTGGTCAGATTATCGCTGTTTGTTATCAACTTTTTTAAATTTCAGAATGGTTGTACCAATCCTCATTAATCTTTATTTGGATTAAAATAATATTCCGTTATTGTTTTTATACGTAAACATAAACCATTAATTCTAGAACGTTCTAGATTGTTCGAAGTCTCGATCGAGAATTGTCCAGTACGTTCTGTAGCAGTTTATAAGGTTGCTCGGTGTGAAACAGTGCATAGTTATTTGAGAAAGCGTTCTGTGAATTCTTCCTTTGAAGTTTTTGTACTCTCTCAGTCCAAAGGTATGTTGTAATGACAATAAATACTGTAGTGCTGAATAGTAGTAATCTGGTTTCCTGTTTGAAATTATAGTTCTTATCAAAGTTTCCGTTATATGCGTCACAAGTAACTGATAACACGTAAATTCGGAAGTTTTCTGTTTAATTTTGACTAGCGATAGTCACTATATAATCCAAACTGTTATATTGATATGAAAAATTATTTTGTTATTTCAATAACGCTGATCAATTATCTTAATGTTGAGATTTGTTAAATTTTCTAAGTTAGTAAGAAATATCTCATAAATGGCGAATCATCTCAGTTATCTGGGTTTTCATAGAATGTTTTCATTACTTAAATATACTATTACTATTATTTTAAATGTTTGTTAAATATAACCAGTGTTCAACCCATAAATAGGTGCTATTCTGTCTAATTAGTAAGTGGTGGATCATTTTAGGGCTGATTGAAATGGAGTATATGTTATTTATGTCATTATTTCATCTGGTATCAATGCCAAATTAGCCACAATTCATGTGCTGAAGAGCTTGAAATATTTGATCTTAAGAAAGTTCTACCAACTCTCAGCGGGTTCATATTATAATATTGTATCCTGATAATATTACTAACACTCCATAGGCATTATATTAATACTTTGTCATCATTCAGAACTAAAAGGATAGAGCACTGCAGGGGTGCCTGGAAGGGAGTTTCATGGTGCAAAATGCGCCATCAAAATTTTTGAGAGGGCAAATTTTGATGGTTTTGAATTTTTGAGGGGGAGCACATTTCAACAGGATTATGAATTTTCAAACCAACAAACAAGGATATGACATAGGATTGAGTTAATTATTTTCAAATATTCAGAGAAATATAACAATTTCTTTCTTTTCAGATGTCAATATTACCTCTATTGCATGAGCTGTTAGATGACCGCAGGCGGCATCCAATGTGTGACCTGTATGACCAACATTTTGGAAGAGGTATTTGGAATAATGAGATCTTACAGCCTACAACAGCATTCCTTTTGAGTCCTATGCGGAGCGGATACTTAAGACCTTGGAGAAATATGAATGTTGATGATTCTGGAGTTTCGTCTATTCAAGCAGACAAAAGTGGACTCCATATAAATCTTGATGTACAGCAGTTTAAACCCGAGGAACTTAAAGTTTCAGTTAATGATGGATTCATTGTTGTTGATGGTAAACATGAAGAACGTTCTGATGAGCATGGTTTCATCTCTCGCCAATTCACACGACGGTATAAGATTCCAGATAATATTGATGAGGCTGCGCTTGCATCCAGTCTGTCTTCTGATGGTGTACTGACATTGAGAGCTCCTCCAAAGGTAAGTTCTTTTTGCCTGTTTATTTTTAGTTCTTGGTTTAATAAATGTTGTTTATCTGCTAACTTTAGATCAAGTAAATATTAATTTTCAATTTCCAAATTCATTTATTTGGTATTTGTTTTACTTGTAATGTCTCTCTTTAGTTATATCCATGTCTACATTTTTCATAAAAAATTTTTTCTATGGTTTTGGTCTCTCATATGTTTTTAAAAATTTTTTTCTATGATTTTGGTCTCTCATATGTTTTTTTATTGTTCTTTTGTTTAGGCTTTGCCTGAATCAAAATCTCGGGAGATTCCCATCACTCACACCAACAAACCAGCAGTCAAAGAATCCAAACAGGGTGAAGGAGAGAAAATGGAGCAATAAACAGACAATTGCCCTTTTATTTTAATAATTTTTTTGTAAATTATATTAAATGGAATGTTACAGTTTATTTATGTAGAACCTACTAAATTAATTCTTTTAAAGACTGATTTGTAAAATCATTCCATTCCTTATTTAATCTTTTATTTTTTATTTAGTTGAAATAAATTATTATGTTTCAATGCTGTTTTCTTTATTTTGATCCTTTTGAATTCTTAGTATATATTATACATTGAAATTTGTATATCTTCAGATTCTTGTCTGATTTCATTTTATTTGATAAAAAAGTATTTCATAACAAATCTTATCTACAAATGGAATAATTTGAGGGGGATGTAATGGTATTAATATTGGGATTAGCAGTTTAGTGTGAGTGTAAAATGACTATTTCAATAGAATAAATGAACAAACAAAATCAAAACACTGTAAATTTGTTATTATTTAGAAATTTTAAATATGGCTGAACATTGTGTTTCTTTCGGGAATTCTGAATAATCTGAGTCAGTAATGGATCCAGAATTTTATAGTATTTTTTTGAGGGGGGAGGAAGGAAGACGGGAATTATTATTATAAAAAGAAAGAAACGATATGAAATATCATTTAAGCAGTACTTGGAATTATTAAGAAAACAATATTAATTACAGGAATAATACTGATTGGTAAGTTGTTGACTGATCAATTATAAGGACGTAAAAAAATGGTTAAGAATTTTCAGTCACAATTTTTTAAAGAAATTTGAGACAATAATTGAAAAAAAAATTATGACCGAAATTCCTGACAACTTTTTTCATCCTTACAGGAAGAATAATGCTTTTAGGAATTATTTGTTTATCCTTTTGGTGAATTGAATTACTAAAATTTAAAAATATATTTAAGATCTAGTTAACGCCTTTATTTTTTATTTACATTATAAGGAGCATATTTGTTTAATTTTTACAATTAAGCCATTATAAATTCTGATTTAAAAGAACAAAATATTAACCATTTTTAAATAATCTCTAAATTTTTTTTTCAGTTTTATTTTTTGATTCAGATCTGTTAATTACATTAATAAAGATCAGTAGATTACCTGTCATAATTTTCAGATAAGAAAAAAATATATAAAACAAAACATAAACAAAGTGATCTATAAATAAAAAATAGTCAATAACATTTCAAAATTCCATACAATGTACTACTCCAAAACAGTACATGTCAAAGATAATAATTTATTTAAAATCCTTTCTCAGCATTATTTTCTTTTATTGTATTCTATGTTTATAAACCATTTCTAATAATCTAAAATGAATGGCATGTGTCATTAAGCATGATGTCTATTGATGGATTATTATGGATAGTATTATAAATGAAGTAAATAAATATTATTCTGCTTTTTATTTCACATTTTCTTAGCTAGTCATTTATCTTGGTAAAATGTATTTCTGAAACTATATTTATTAATAGATTATTAAAGTTAATTTAATATGTATGAATTAAATATCTTTTGTATTTTTCTTTAGTAGTCTATTTTTTTGGAAATAAATCATTTTATTCAAATAATGCAGTACATCTGTTTATAATGCATAGTTTTTCTGTTTCAACTTGTAATAGTTTATGTATGTAATTTTTTTTTATCCTTTTCACTTTCCACTTCTCTATTTAAAATATAGTTTTATTCGTATTTATACTGGAATCCCAATTTTTTAAAAATAATATTTATCAGATCAATCTTTTCCAGAAACGATTTAGATATGTTTGTGTTATTTTATTAATTGTAGGTTCATCTGTTATTTTTATTGCTTATTTATCATGCTTTTAATAACATCCATTTTCATTATTTATTATCTGAATCTTAATTTAATGTATCACTTCTTATTTTCAGTTCTATAATCATTTTATCATTTTCTTTAGTAATTTTCATGTTTACAAATACGATAAAATTATTGACTTCAGTTTCTTATATCAATTTTGTTCTCTTATTGTAAATAATCAAGAGGTTAAAAAAAATACCTGTTTTATCTCTTTATATTGTACATAATATATCATTCACAGATTTTAACATAATTATGGTTTTAGTTTTTAATCTTTTATTATACATTAACAATAAATGAACAAATAATGAATTTATAATAATTTATCCAAAAATATTCTCGATGGATTTATTGATAAACCCCTCTCCCATCTGGATTCTATTTACCTAATTACATTACATTACTTAAGTAATAGCTTTAAGATAAGTTAATATTTTCACTTTCATTTACCTGTATATGTAATATATAGTAAGGGAATGTATTGCAATCTTGAAAATTTTCAAATGAGTTTTGAACGGAAATACACGTTTTGAAGTAGCCTAAGTCCAAATAACAAGGTCAGGAAAAATGGTCTGTGTGTATGTGAACACTCCAGCTCAAAAACAAGAAGTCATAAGAAACAGATATTACGTATTTAAGATAGGTATAAACATTAGATGTCACAGCAACTTTTTCCTTGAAATCGGCTAACCGGAAGTACCACTTTATATCAACGCTGAAATACATTTTTTACAATTTTCTCAAAAACGCCTCAAACGATTTTGATTAAACTCGGCCTATCATAGTATAATTAAGTGGCCCTTAATATCATTTAGGTTTCATTCCAGTTGATGTCACTTTACAGGGCTTAAATGCCTAATGTTCAAATTCGTCTTCCTCTAAAGTACTTTTAAGAAGGTTCATTTTAACTAATTAACTGTCTCTCACCACTAGCGGATCCAGAATTTATTTTTTGGGGGGGGGGCTTCAGTCCGAAAGTTTTTTTCATAAAAATAACGATAATTACTTTGGAAAAAAAGAAAGAAACTACCTACCTGTATGAACTGGTGTTTAAGGTATTCCTAAAGCCTTTTTAAATGTAATTACAAGAATAATAATACTTTGAGAGATACTTTTTTAATATTTTATTCAGTAAAACATGGTTATATTTTTCCGTTTTGGGGGGGGGCTTCAGCCCGAAAGCCCTCCCCGTAGATCCGCCCGTGTCTCTCACTATTAAGAGTTACGAAAAAATACTGAATATAACTTTTGAAAGAATTTGATAATTGAATAAAGGAAAAAATAAATAAAAATGCTTATTCACGTCTGTAGTATAAGACTGTAACCTCTATGTACAGTCTCAATTATAATATAATCGATTACATATGTTGATTAGATTAAGATAAGACAGATAGTGTATTTTGCAATAAACAATAAAGCACACCTACGTTTGTTCCAAAAGTATATTTATTAATTAATCATACATTGTACAACGTCGGTAATGAATCGCCGGAAATACTTGTCAGAAGGTATAGGTATAATATATCTTCCACTTCCACTTCCAATTAGGGTGGCAACTTTGGATCTGTCTATGACACACAATGCAAATCTCTTAATTCCATTTTAGTAAACTTTGCAATAGAAAATAACAGTTTAATAACTAATAGTCGTACAATCCATAAACAGCGGATCATACAATCCATAATAGGTGATATAATAGGACTTTTGTTATTTTAATAGTATTTATGATTTGTTATCTGTAATCTTTTAGCTTTAGCTCAGTTAAAAATGCAATTCAAAAATTTTATAATAGCACGACATGGCCAGAAAATAATGTCTATTCAAAGTTGAGCGGTAAGTGAAAGTTGTGTGTTCCGCGCACCAGATTTTTATATTTTATGTAGGTATATGGTTTAATTCGATTAGAGTTTTCCACCAAAATTCTTATAAAATTCTTTATTGGAAATATTCTTCATTTTTGACAATTAAAAGAGGATTCCACATCAAAACTTATTTGTTTTTTTATTTTGAATTACTGTCTTTTGTTATATTATTAATTTTCGTATTTTGAATATTTTGCAATTAAACAGTTTTATATTTTGTTTATTTATTGGTTCTTAAAGTTAAAATGTAGTATCTGAAAATAAATTGTATTATTATCTGTTTTTTAATTTAAAAAATGTATCATGGGTGATACATATTCAGGAAGCAGTCATTATAAAGTTTGTATTAGTGCAGACGGTTCAACCCAAACATTGTGTTAATTAGGATTTTTTTCCCTCCATCCAAGAGAGGGAATGCCACCTGGCAGAATTCACTAGTACTGGTCACGATAATAATTTTGCTTTATATTACTTTAGAAAATTCATCGTTTATGAGGATGAATTTTCCCTATATTTCTCTTTTCTTGAAGTAGCTGCTTTTTGGGATTTTTTTCTAGCCTCCATGGGGGGAGAGGGAGGGCGCGTCCCCCGGCTGGATCTGCTAGTGAATTGATGCACATTCCTGCATAACAAATCACTGCTGCAAGTTTATGTGTTACATTGGTATAAATTGCTGTGCACACAGCCTGCTTTAATTGTATTTCTTCTTCCACCATTTGTTAATTTCTTCTTATCCACATTTTATTTTCTTCTTATCCTGTTCTGTCCGACGGCCTCTCAAGAACTGTATCTTCTCTCCTATCCACTAGCGGATCAAGGATTTAATTTTTTTTTGAGAGGGGGCTTCAGCCCGGTAGCTGTTTTTTTTTCATATAAGTAACGATAATTACTTTAAAAAAACATAAATATACTAAATACCTTTTATGAAATGGTGTTTAAGTGATACTTGAAGTCCTATTAAATGTAATTAAACGAGCAATAATACTTAAAGACATAATTTTTTAATATTTTTTTAACATAAAACATGGTTATATTTTACCATTTGGGGGGAGGAGGGGCTGCAGCCTGAAAGCTCCTCCCCTCTGTAGATCCGCCTGTGCTTCTACCCAAGGAGAAGTGGCTTGGGCCCACAAGTACAGAAAGTAAGTAAAATTTAGTTTGTATTTCTGAAATATCTTAACTCGTCTAAAATTGCCAAAATTATGATGAACTTACAATTAGTAACAAATGAAAAGCAGCTTAAGGTAATTGTATTTAAAATTAAAACTAATGACTGGATTAAAAAAGAATCTAGTGCGTACAACACACAACTTTCACTTGCCGCTCTATTTTGAATAGAAATTATTTTCTGGCGATGTTTGGCTATTATAAAATTTTTAAAGTGAATTTTTATTTTAACTAAAGCTTACAGCTAACAAATCAACTAACTATAACAAAAACCTAATTAATTATATCAACGGTAGGCAATAAAAACCTCATTACTTCATCTGTTTTTTTTTTTTTTTTTGTAAACCACCTAACTCAAGCCTCTGAGCTATATATATATACTTTCAAATCTCTCAAAACACACACACACATATATATGTGTGTGTGTGTTTTGAGAGATTTGAAAGTATATCTGTATATTCAGCCTAGAAATGGGTACTTATTTAATAGCGGGTAGTGTCAAAACCTACCTTCTTATCTAATCTCATTACCTCATATCTAATACACATAACCTCCCTTATCTCATCTAACCTAAGTTATTCCCTTGTTTATTTTTTGTTTCTTGTGTTAGCTATGAGTTAGTGTTATTTAATTATAGATGTTGTCACATTGTAGGAATTGCCTTCTTCAAAAGAAGAGGCTATAAAATATTTTCAAGAGGCCGGGATGGATTTCAAGACGCAAAGGTCATGGATTGTACGCCTATTAGCTATTAAACTGTTATTTTCCATTGTAAAGTTTATTAAAATGAAATTACGATATTTTCATTACCTACTATGTAGATGGGTTAAAACTTGTGACACTAATTGTAGGTAGATAATTTTGGGATTTCACAAAACGTATATTCATCAAATTATTCACTAATTTAATTTTCTAAAAAGTTACATGACGGTTTTTCGGAATAAACGGTCGTTTATACCTAGTTATTTAAATATAATATCAGATCTAGAGTTATTAAACTACAACAGATGTATTTACGGTTATAAACATATCTATGAAATATTTTTTGTGAATAATATTTTAAACAATGTAATTGCCTTGATTTGGTGGATTTTAAAAACTTTTTCAAACTAAAAAAAAAAAAAATAAAGTTTACATTTACTTAGTAAATTTCATTTAATTTTCTAGAAAAATTGTGATTTCTGTTAAATAATATTAGTTTTCACAAATTATTACTTATAAGTTTTCATCATTCTCCGTTGTTCTACGACTTTCTATAGTAGATTTTTTATTTTTTTTATTTCTCCGCTTTCCTACGGAGGATATATTATACATATCCTTAGCACTATTATTCGCGGAGATTCCTTTTCTACCTAAATAAGCATTTTCTCCATTTTTCAATTTTCAAATTATTTCAAAAGTTATATATTAATATTTTTTCGTAACTCCTAAGTTAACGAGAGATAGTTAATTACTTGAAATAAACAAAATTAAAGGAAGAAATATTGAACATTGGGTATTTTAGCCTTGTAAAGTGACATCAATGGGAATAAGACCTAACTGATATTAAAGAGCGCTTAATTATAATATGATAATTGTTATCTCCAGTTTTTAATTTTGAAGAAAACGACTATTACTTCTAACTTGCTTGACGCGATTGTAGTACAAGATGATAATATTCCACATGCTTACCTCTTTGTAAAAATCGATTTTCTATCTGACGTGTTTATCAACAGTTAGCTGAAGTGTTCCGGCTAAACTATAAATTTGGAATTTTTGGTGTGTATTGTGTTAATAATTAAAAATCATGATTACTGATTTTCAGTTGATGATTTTTGCCAATTTTCTTGGCGTATCCCTATTTCTCTTAGTGGTTTTATACCATTACATAGAAGCTAATTACATCAGAACATGATCATCTATGTAAGTACCATTAACTTCATTTCTGTTTAAATTTCATGAAAGATTTTTATTTTAGTGATATATTTGCTTTTAGGTAATTATTGAATTTTGAAATACCTTTCTTGAAGTCTTCATTGGAAACATATTAGAGCACCATTACCTGCTATGTAACTGAAGTTTCTGTCACAAAAGAAGACTTCATGATATTTTCTGTATTGTAAATAATGGAATAAAGTACTATTTGGTAAGACATTGTTTGCAATTTGACTATTGCTTTATTTCCCTTGATTTCCAAATTATAGAAAGTTATTTGAAAACTGGAAGGATGAATACTTATGTATCGACTCCTTTGTCTAGAAATCTTTCTGGTAAGCTGATATCTCAATATAAGCTGATTGCCTAGTAAACGAAATTTATCTTTGGCAGTCATACAGGATGGAAGAAATATATTAGTCTATCATTTTTTAACACTTATTGTTAATGTGTAATCATTTATTAGGTTATTATTAATGTACAAGTTTAAAGGGCCTGTTATTTCAAAGCAATGATAGAAAAAATTGGATGATAAATATTGAGGACACAGTCATTATACATTTTTTTATTTGTGCCGACGTTTCAACTTAAACATGTCAACAACAGGGCTGAAAATTTTAAAATACAACCAGAGATATAATCTTATACAACCGATAATTGTAAATAATAAACCATGAATTGATGGTACATGAATCTTAATTATTACAATACACAATGTTAAAAATGAAATATGTAAAAAGTTATACAAACTAAAAATAATGTATATAATCCATTTATAAAAATTTGTAATATATTTTTTTATAAATAGATTATATACATTATTTTTAGTTTGTATAACTTTTTATATATTTCATCTTTAATATTGTGTATTGTAATAATTAAGATTCATGTACCATCAATCACTATAGTTTATTATTTACCATTATCGGTCATATAATATTGTATCTCTGATTGTATTTTAAAATTATAAGCCCTGATGATGACCCACATGTTTGGGTTGAGACGTCGGCACAAATAGAATATTTTTATAACGACTGTTCTGAATATTTATCACCCATGATATGTAGAACAGTCGATTAGCTTCTAATTATGTATAAGTCGTAAATTCTTATCCTGAATCCTGAGCATTAAAAATGGATTTGAGGAAGAAATAACATAATAGTATGATACATTCATATTTTATGGCGTTTTAAAATGTATAAAACAAACATTTTTGTGGTTGCCTCATATTATTATTATTTTTTTCTGAAACTAACTTTAATGATTAATTAAGAATATGCAACTTTAAGAAGTTGATTATGGGGTGCAGTAAAGAAAAATACACAGATAAAGAGAAAAATATATTTTAATATGTGCTTGAGTTTTAAGCCTGCATTGGGGCTAATTAAATCAAGATTATAACCAGGTACGTATGAAGCCAAAAATTTTGCCAGCTGAGCTTCCACAAAAAATAAAATTTTGAGACACTGATTAATAATTGATTTCAGATTGCATTGAAGAGAAAATAATTGGAGCTGTACAAAAAAACTACAGTAGGCAAGTATAAAATCCTAGACTCTCGACAAAAAAGTATACCTATTATATGTTTATACATAATGAAGTATGAAGGGAGAATTCCTCCAGATAAATGAATAGATCTTTTCTTGCTCTTTTGCTAGCAAATTCGAGTTGATGGATGTTGAAGAAAATAATGCCTTACAGTTCAGCTGTCTGCTAGATAACTTCTTGTGTGTTTGGCAAGTTATCAAAACCAGACAATATTTCTATGTAGTGCCTGCTTATTAGGGTGGAGCCAGTCCATCAGGAGGTATTTTATCTGGCAAAAGGATGTTTACAGATTAAATATCTGATAATCAAGTGTTTTTGTGATACAATGATGTCTGAAACAGACACAAGTACAAAATACAAAATTCTAGACTCTCTTGAGATTGAAGATATATTTATATAAGAGTAAAATTAAATGAAGAATGTAATCAGATATTAAACTAAATCAATTCCAAGGTCTTAATTAAATTTTGTTGATCATAATTATAATAATAATTTGGGGAGTTGGTCAGGACTATAGTATATATATTTATATATACTATTATACCTTAACCACACCCACAACCACCTCCATCTCAAATTATAATCATGTTCAACCATCTTCACACCATTATAATGGTAATTAATTTTACCGATAATTTATTAACTTTAGGGATGTCAGTTTTAAAATTGCACCATGTGATAATATTATAACATCTTACTTTATATTTGAAATATTGCTGGTAGGTAATTCCACGTGCTTATCGAGTGGTTAAATTTTCTTCAACATATTTTTAATTGGGATTTATCACACATATGTACCTTTCATCCAACTTTTATAAGGTGTAAAAACCTTAAATATTGATTAATTTTTAAATATAATGTAGGAAGGAGATGGTCCGGGGTGGCGGTCATAAATAGGCTAAATAGTGGCAAAACTATTTCATTAAAAGCCTACGTTTCAACCCCCCTAAATATTATGTAACTTCCACAATTCTCTATATCTTTTTGAATCTGGTACGTTCTAGCTCTGAAGAAGACCTGCAAAGTTGGGTTGAAACGTTGGCTTTTAATAAAATAATTTAACCTATTTAGGACTGCCATCTCGGACCAACTCCTTCCTTTATAATGCAACGGTCAACTATTCAATATTCAATTAAACATAATATGTTATTTGTGATTTTCACCTTTCATTAGTTTATTCATTTCAAAATTTTTTTTTTGGTTAAAAAAAGAAATTATATATTAAAAATATTCTATTTTCCTCCTACATTAATTATTTTGTAATTAATGTTTTTAAAATAAAATATTATGTTCAAGCATTTTCTTGAACTGGTTCAAATTTTCATCAGTTTTGATTATGAGCTGACATATCAATCAGAATGCCGCAGTGGTAAATATAGTGAAACCATTATTATTTATTTCTTGATTATATGTTATTAATTTTAGGGTGTTAGTTATTAAATTGCATCATGATATGCATGTCAATTGATAATATTTTAACATCTTACTTCATATTAAATACATTTGTAATAATTTTAAGAGTTAATAATGTGGTTAAATTATTTTAAACCATACTGTCTGACGGACGTTTCATGCTAGGATGGTAAGTACTATGAATCTAAAGTATTAGTACCTTTGCATCTTCCTGTTGAAAGAAAAAGTTACTGGTCCTCTATTAAGTTCGGCGATCTTTTTTTAAAATTATATTCAATCACTATCACTATACTTATTGTCCACGAGACAGATTATTACATGCGTAAATAAATAAAAAAAATTATATTAAATAACATTTATGCTCTTAATATATTATTTTAAATAATTATCAGTTTATGATAATTTATTTTAGACCAAAGAATATAAATCTTTCTGGTTTTATAGACTGTCTGTAAATGTTATAGAAAAAGCAACTATCAAATTGACATTATTATTCCAGAATTAATATTATTCAGGTTAAAACTTGTACTCTAGAAAATCCTGCTGCTCGAGGCACTTGAAGCTATTTCATATTTCTATGATTAAACTGTGCACTTATCAAACATTCCTTTTAATTTCATTGTGCGATATGCAGACCTTGTCAGGAAGTCTTGCAAGACTTAATTACTTCATTTTCCACACAATTAGGTGCGATTATAGCAAGAGGCCGAACTCTTTCTGGGAATCAGCCATTAATTTAATAAAGAAAATAGGCAACTACTTACCATCTTCACATGCACATGTTAATTTTAAGTTTAAATTGAGGGATGGTTTAGTGTCCTTTTTTTTCCCGAGAATTTTGTTTCAGTTATAACTTAATGGGTACATGGAAGAACAGTTCTTACAGATTAAAAGGCATAAGATAAGATATCTTAAAAATAAAATTTATATTTTGTAATAAGTTAACATTTTAATACTTTAATCATGATAAAATAATTTATAAATATGTAAACCACAACCTTTCCCTGAATTGAATTTTTGTTCAAATTGAAATTCTTCAATTAATAATAATCAGGAACTGGAGCACAGGCAATTTTCACAAAATCTTCATAATTTACCATTGATCCAGGAGTTACATTAGCTTCTCTGAATATCTGCTCAACTAGAAAAAAGAAAAACCAACAAATTAAGCAATAAGAACCTAATTACAAGCATACTTAACATTACAATAATTACGGTTCACATTAAAATTTATATTAATATATTTTAGGAATGATTCAATAATTATTATTGGATAAGGTTTAGGGAATGAAAAAAGTAAACAAATATAAATGGAATAGTTTCAAAATTTATTGAAAACATAGGAGTTAAGATGCCCACACACACTCAACTTTTACAGTCAACATCTGTGTGCCATAATTTCTGAACAATAAATGAAGTGCCAACACAAGTTTTTTTTTGTGTCTAGCCATCTGGTGTTTTGGAGTGGAAAAACAGCCTGTGTGGACCTCTTAAAATTTCTAATTTTTTATTTTTTTTACCAATACGTATGAAGTTTACTAAAACTAAATACACAGAAAAAAATAGGTTTAATAATTTTTATCGATGCTATATTTTAAAGTTAAGGATGGTCTTTATTAATTATGATTCAAGCCTGATAAACAATTTTGAACACAAATCTTTAATTTATTAAGTTTTCTCACTCCTTCAAACTTTAAGTATTCTGGAACAATTAGAAGTACAAGGGCTTCATTCCTTTTTATATTTCTTGACAAAGACTAGATAAAAAAAATTAAATTAAATACAACAAAGATTAACTAAGATGCAAACATACCTTCTTTGGCACTCAACTGTTCACCCCAATGTAACAACATGTGCTTCAAGTGGGAAGCAGAAACAGTGCCTGTTTTTGCAGTATCTCCAGCTTTAAAACCATCAACGATCTCTCGAGGTAAATCTTCAACTCTGGAATGGCTGTGCATAACCTTCAGGAAATCAGGAAATGACATTTTACCACCTATAATATATAAAATAAATGATAAGTAGGCTATAGGCATAAATATGAGAAAGGGCTAGATGGTTATACCAAACATTAAGGTAAGTTCCTTAACTCAACTTATTCCATTGAGAAAATCAACAATTGATTGAATTCATTAGCAATGTATATTCAGATTCAAGCAGAAGGTTACCGCTACCAGTCCTATTATTTAAAAATCTACATAAATAAACATTAACATTTTTTTTTTAAGTCTACCGAGTATTCACGATTATATTTCCAACCAAATAATTCTAAAAACCAATAATGTGTAAGCAAAATTCCCTTTGAATTGGATTCCATCTTTTGAAACTTTCAGAAAAATAGACCCTCAAGATTGAAACAAGTGGGAAACCGGCTCCCACCTATCCCCTTTCAGATCAGTATACTGTGCCAGGTTCACTCCATTTCAAATCTATGGTCTGGAACATTAAGTTTTATAAATCAATGATTTTTTTTTTTTATGCATAAGTTGTACTATCAGTTAACATAAAAAATGGTAAGAGAGAAAGTACTGTGTGAAATCAGTTTTTATTTGAAAAAAACAAAATTTGTAATGAGATTATATCCATGTATTTAAACTTTTGGCTCTTACTATTTTGCCTTTTAACATTAACCACTTTATTTTTGGTTAAACATTTCTTTTTCACTATAAGACTAAAGTATTGACATCAGCTTTGCTAGATACGCAACAGCACTCTAGCAAATAGCATTAAAGTCATTGTATCTCATGAAACTAAAACAAAAATAAATAAATGAATTAACTATACTCCACAACTCCATGTAGAATCATGAAGTGAGCTATGGATCAACAAATTTACTATATTATTAGGACGAATAAACTCTTATTTTTTCCTTTGTAAAAAATTTAACACAATGGAGTTGAGGTTTCTGTTCCCTAACATTAATATGTAAAAAGTAGTCACACTTATTGCACAATGTTGTGATTTCACAGAGCAAAAATTCATCAATTTATTGACTTGTTCAATTTTCTAAATACTGCTATATACAAGATATCTCTATTCTTAGTGGCCAAACTCTGGGAGGTGATTTTAGACAAAATTTTCATTCGAGGTATGGGCCGATTTTGAAAAGAATAGGAGTTCACGTTTTCCTTTTCATTGAAAGTGAAAACATAAAAATTTAATTCAAGCAAACTAGATGAAATATACTTCCAATACAAGTAGAGCTTGTCTTTATCAAAAGCATTTTAAAGGACACTTTTGAGCAACCAAACTACATCAATTTTTTTTTCATTTAAATGTAAATATTAGGATTAAAAAAAAATAGTACCATTAGTAACAATTTCCACAATAGATATCTTTGTTTATAATATATATTATAAGCAATAGTTCATTATCACCTTAAGTAATACATTTTTGAAAAAAACAGTGTTTTTCCATAATTAATTTACTACATTAGATGTGAAGTCACAAGAGAAAGAAGGAATTAAAAATTTGTGATAATTTCTCGGTTGTTATTTTTGTTGAAAGTAGATACTCTGGAGTGACAGAATATAAAATCACATAATTTTTCACAATAATAGAAGTGAATCTGAACTCAATCTTAAAACAAACCTTACATAAATTGATATAAAATTAAAGTTTATTAAACAAGGAAGCTTTTAGAAAAGTGTAGGATGATAAAAAAAACATTGTGAATAATCCATGATTTAATGAAAAACACTACTTAGCTTAGTTTGGCCATTCAAAAGTCTCCTTTAAGTGGTTTTGACACAGATAAACTCTATTTATATTTAAAAGAAATTTTGTCTAGTTTACTATGAAGCAATTTTTAATTAATTGAATTAAATAATTTTTCTGTTGTCGATTCCCTTGAAAGAGGAAACGAGATCATCTTAAGAAAAGACAAAATTAGACTTAACTCCTTTTCCATTCTAAATCAGCCAATACAACAAATAATTTTTTTTATAGGAAATTTTGTGTAGATTTAGCTTCCATAGTTTGGCGATTAAGAACTGAACTGTTCGAAGAAATCAATTATTATCGTTTATGATATTATTAGAGATTGATAGACATAAGAGGGGAGAGATTGTAGAAGTACTTTGAGGACTATAATTTTTTTATTTCAATTAGTTCCATAGTTAGTGCATATTAAACGTTACTAATTTTTTACAAAACCAAAATCATCAATGCACCAGCAGAAAAAAAAAATTTAGCTCACAAAAAAATAAGAAAATAAACACAGCAAGATCACATATATGATTAATTACTAATTAACTGAAATTACCTTTTTCTTTCAAATAACCTTTCAATTCTGCAATTGTAGGACTCATGCCTAAAGATCTCATTATAACAGTCAATTCATCTAATGTTCGTATGTGACCATTTGGAGCAAATAAGAAAAAACATTCTCTGAATTCTGTAAATTTTAAAAATGGATTTAAAACATAGGAAAATACGGATATACAGACCTATAACTATAACAGTCATCAACTAACCATCAATGTCTTCCTCCCTGAAGTGATGTGCCTATTTAGAATAAAATTATCAGAGATATATATTAGTATAGGAAGATGAATAATGACAGCTGACATTAAGATAAAATTTCGACTAACTTTTAAAAATTTTACAATGTACAAATTTATTATAAATTTACAACTTACCATAGCAGTACCAATTCAACCAGTATGACAAAACAGATTTAACCTGAGAGACGAATCCTTTTAGATAACAATAATTAAGCAACTTTAATAAAAAGTAGGACAATCAAGTTTTAAATATGGATTAACTAAATATATCTAGGCATGAAAACTGCACAAACACCTTTATGACTTTATTATTATTAGTACCTTTATAACTTGTTATTAAATTTATATTTAAATAACAAGTTTTACGAAGAAAAACTTGCTTGTCAAAACCCTTCCAAGTAGTCCTACATAAGTAAATAAATAATCACTGAGGTTACTGAAGGGTTTTCTATTGTGCTGCTATCTCTACAGGTTGTTCCTTACTGATGTAGCAGGAATGAAAAAAAAAAAAAATCATTGGTATTTTCAATTTTTTTGTTATCAATAGTTTTGTTGTATGTGTAGCGAATTTTTAATAAATTTCTCACAAATACTTGGTTGGATAAATTATATTAAATTTAAATAACTTTGTAAATAGTTAGTCAATCTGCTTAAAGTATTTATTAGATTATAATTTTGACCTTTCTTCATTCATTGTTTTAATTCACATGTTGGTCACAGGTCTAGTTTAGAAAAACAAACATACAATTTAATGGCGTTTCCTTTATTTGAAAGTTTCAGGAATACTCAGTCTGCCTCTTCAGCAAATAATTCTTCCCAGTGTTGGGTTAGTCCTCTAATAAGTTTAGTCAATGAACAAACTTTAGATTGTATGCTAAAGAAAGAGAAGGGTCCTCCTAATGTCCAAATAAAGGAAATACTGTAATATAAGAGTGTTTAATTTTTTAAACTAGACCAATGTTCCATCATGAAATTTCAATTGAAGACAATCCATTCATATTTAAATTTAAATTGTTCTATTTAAATATGAATTGTAGCTTTCTTTCAAATGACTGAAGATTAAACTTTTTGAATTTAATCTAAGTATTCAGGTAATTATTTAATCCAAAACTTGTTTATGTAATATTGATTTATTAAGTCCCTTATTAATATTTTCTATATATTTTTCATGTAATATCCTTAACTGGCTTCTTTATCTTCAAGCCAGGCTAGGCCAGTCGAAGTGGGTTCATTATTTATTTCATGGGCCTTTTAAAAAGTATAAGTTAAAGGAGGATTGAACTGCATTTTCTTCTGGCTTGATAATTCTAGATTTTTCTTGATTATTATACTTTCTTAAATTAAATTTTAAAAATTAATATATTTTTGTTCTAATTGAGGAATTTTCAAAAACAGAATTTTGTGTTATCTCTCTTACTATATATTATACACATATACATTTATATGTATATAATTTACATCTTACTGCATAAAATATTGTTTAAAGTGATTATGAACCACGAAAAAATGTCGGAAAAACAAAAATTAAAATGATTGTTTTCTTTTTTTGTGTCATGAGCACAATGGTTTGTTTAAAAAAGACTCGGTCATTGATGAATAAAATCAATGAATCTGGATGAAATAAATAAATAGTTAAAAATTTATTTATTTCATCATTTATTAATTATAAATAGCAGAATTAAATAAAATAAAAATTAAAGGTTCTTTTAAGATAATATAGTAAAAGTGCTATAATTTAGAAAGGAGGTGATGTGTTTTTAAAAATTCAAATACTAATCCAATTTAAGTTTTATTGCCATTAAGAGCTACCAACAGATTTAAAGTCAATCCTATTCTATTTATACTTGGAATGTTGTGAGTACATTCCTCATAAATATTTTTAACGGAAAGAATATATGGAAAATACTGGTATGATGGAAGTTACAGTTTTCTAATAATGTGTGAGTGCATAATAGCAGTGTGACCAATTCTCAAGTGTGTCAGGGAGACTAGCGTCTGCTGCGGTACGATGTAAACCATTGTATATCTTTTTTGGTTCACCATTTATGTGTTTCAACTTAGCAGAAGAATTTTCATTTCACGTGGCCTGCCAGCTATTTGATATCTTCATTTTGAGAGGTCTATGGAGTTCTGGTGGTGAGAAAACAGCGATACCTCAGCCAAGCAGCGTCAGTGCCTCTTTGGCTCTGGGAGTTTGTTACCTACAATACCGATGTGGCTTGTAATTCATTTAAATTAGACATATCTACTCTGGTCTAGGAGTGTTGAGAGATATGATTGGATTCTCACAACAACTGGGTGTTGTGGATACATGTCTTTTATATACTTTAATGCGCCTAAAGAATCTGACTTTAACTCGATAATCTTTTGTGTTATTGACTTGCAGAAATGGAGGGATGAGACAATTGCAAAGAGTTTGAATATTTGTATAGAGCTTGGTTTGTATAATTTCAATTTATGTGTTGAGTTACAGGTTAGTTCAGCTGTTTTAATGTCCTCTTTAAATGGTTTTGACAAAGACAAATTCTATTTGGGTTTGAAGTGAATTTTTTATAGTTTACTATGAATGGATGGGGCATGAATACTCCCTTCTCAAGAAATTTTATTGCTCTTCTCTTCTTAAAAACAGTGCAAGCGGAAATATAACAGCGAAATCTTCAATATAATCTCAATAATTTGAATCCTGCTAATTTGAAATATACTGATAGTTCCTTGAGAAAATTGTGTTTATTCGTAAAAATACAATGAATTTTGGTCCTCTCGATTTGGCCGAATTCGATTTCCATATCCGAGAACAATTAAATGTCTTATAATTCTTTAGTTACTGTTAATAATCTTGTTTATTCGAGAAAACAAAATCACCTTCTCACTCTTCAATTCTCGGAATCATGTTTATTTACATTTTTATCTGTTTGCAGAGGACTATTGAAGAAAAAATAACACAATCAAGTGCATTGAGTATTATGGCTCTATGTTTACATTCATACATTTTATATACAAATTAAAATACGAAATAGGAAAAAAATAAAATAAGAAGAAAACATGTAAGTAAAAATATATATATTAATATAAAAAAAACTTGTAAAAAGAAAAAAATACATTGAAAGAATAGGAAAGAAAGAAAAAACTATATAAATAAATACTTGTCACTCATTCATTCCTATGTACAATAATTACATTCAGCCCAGGGAACCATGCCTTGCCGCTCTCATGTAAAAGGCAAAGCAGGGCTCAAAGAGATCCCAGCGCTTCTCCCCCAGCCGCATGACTGTTTAAATGCCAGTGGAGACTGAGTGAGATTGCTAAAGCTACATAAACTCAGGACTTGATTGGAGAATCCTCTGCCAGATTTCCAAGAGAATATTTACAAAAGATCTCGGGGCCATTGCCATTTCAACCTTTGTGGAAGATTATATGGATGGTTGGAGTTAGAAAGGGATTGTGCTACTAGATTAGGATAATGGGTAAATTTTGGATGGAATTACCTCAAGGATAAAGGAGGTGTTGAGATCATGATGTAAGGTTTTGTTTGTGATGTAGTACAGAGCATTGTTCAGTATCGTTTGAATTGACTTTGGATTGAAAGGGTTGGATAAGTTTGATGTTCGAAAATTTAGGTGTCCCCCACAGTTCAAGTCCATACGTCAAGCTGGGTTTTAGAATGTTCTTATAGACTAATAGTTTGTTTTAAAAAAAAATTGAGAGAGGTGAGATTCTGTTCAGTAGTCTATATAATTGTCCAAATTGTTGGTTAAGCTCTTGTCTTTTGAGTCTGGTATGAGGAGTCCATTCTTGTCTAGATGGAAGCCCAAGTACTGGACAGTGTTTAAGAAAAGAAGAGGTATAGAGTTAAAAAATATTGGTGGACAGGATTCACGTCAGAGTGTGAAGGTAATATGCCAGCAGTGAAGAGAATGTCGAGAATTGGGCCCAAGACGCTGCCTTGAGGAACACCAGCTTCTATTGAATAATAGTTGGAGAGTTCTGTGCCGCAGCATATCTAGAAGGAACAATTGGAAAGGTAAGATAAGGATTAAATATAATTATATAGATTAAATATAAGGATTGCGGTAAATGGATTTTGAATTTGAAAAGCAAGCCATCATACCTGGTATTTTACACCTGGTCAAAAGCTTGCAATATGTCCTGAAAGGCACCAGTGCAATAACATTGCTTGATTTCAAGTACAGAAGATATATGTGTTCAACAACGTGATGGCCTTGTTGAACTGTTGAACCATCCCTAACCAAACTGACGTGAGGGATTTTTTTTGGATTCGAGTAGGGGTAGGATACGTTTGAGAAGGATTTTTCAAATGCTTTTGAAACGATTGGTAGAAGGCTTATTGGTCTATTGGATGAAGTGTCATTGTCAGGTTTGGATGGTTTAAGGAAAATGATGATTATGGAATGTTTCCATATCAGAGGAAAGTGAGTTATAGGAAGTATACAATTGTTTTGGTAAGTAAGGAATATAATAACTTTTTTAGGAAGTTGTTGAAGGATCTGGGAAGTGAGGAGATAGAATCCAAGGGATTTACTGGATTTCAGTTTATTTATAAGGAATTTGACCTCTGAGAGGTTAACATTTAGGAGGTAAGGAAGGAGGAATCGGTGAAGATAGGAATTCCTTAGCTTTGGTTGTGAGAGGAATTGTGTTTAGGATGGATGGATGATTTACACAGGATTGAATATCCTTTATTAATATTCAGTTCAGTGTGAATTTACCATGAGTACAAAGGATATAATTGTCTATCTCTTAGGGACATAAATGAGATTATAAAAGCAGTTGCCGATGGCAAAAAAAAAAAGTTGATGTGGTCGAATGATTTAATATTTCACTGTCTACACAAACGTCATTTGTACAGATTATTGATAATTTTACAGATATCATTACTGGAATAACTAATGAAATGGTTTTTGAGTTTTTTAAGTAAAGGATATAATAAGGTACACATGTGCATATTTTAGTTTATGCTTTTAATTTTATTTTTCCTATTTTCAACTACCAATAATTCATAATCCCGCTCTTTTGAATACCTCCATAATTCATAATGAACCTTTGGTCCCTTGGCATTACAAATTATAGGGATTGTATTTTATTTACATATACACCAGTTAAAACTCTCTGGATAAAATTATTTAAAATGTACATATTTGTAAAACCAGCACACATAAAGAGACCTCAACATTTCTCTAATGCAGTTCCTTTTTGATAGGCTAAAATTAATTATTTTTATTATTGTTAAGTTTTGTATTTTTTTTTTTTTGTTTCAAACAAGTGGTGAGCTTCCCTAAAGATCGGCTGGAGTCCTCAATGGGCACTCCTCCAGTTCAGCGCCCTGGGGCAATTGCCCTGGTTGCCCCACCCTAAGGTCACCACTGGACCCTAATATTGATTTTTGTTTGTCTATAAAAAATGTATTTGAGCCTGTCAACTTATTGTTAACAATCAGCAAATTTGTTGGCGATACAGGAAATAATGACATGACAGGCATGGGGATGTATTTGATCTTATTGATTAAATCCTAAAACTTAGAAAAACATGATGCGTAATTGCGTAATCTTAAATCAGACAGAATTTTTATAAAAAATGCCCCCAAAATAACAATGGACTTATATCGAATAAATCTAAAATATTTTGGTATATATAAAGTTGATAATTTATTGATTTACATTAATATTTTAAATGAAAGTATTTTTAAAAATTATAATCCCATAACACATGAGATTGGACATAAATATTGAAGAAGTATAAAATATTCTACTTCTCTAATTTTTTGAATGAACTATTTGATAACATTGAAAAATACTCAAAGTAAAACCATTCTAAGTAGATGGGGACACATTTAAATTTTTGATATGAAAAATATCAAACCAGAGAACAAAGAGAATACTTGTCTGACCCCAGCAAGTGTAATTGTATGTGATCTACAATTGTTTTATAAATCTTCCATTTACATTGTTGAGTGAGCTGAGTAATATAACATCTTGGGAGTGGGGAAGAAGAGGTTATGTGCCATCAACCATGGGTGAATGGGCATCTCTGCCCATCTCTACTATAAATGGGTAGTCTCTCTTGATGTTATCCATGTCATATTACCAATTCAAACTTACTAGTTGTATTTGTATCTAATACAGTTGTAAATTTCAATAAATGCATTAAAAAAAAACAAAAAAAACTTTCAATAACTGTAATCCCCAACCCACTTCTTTCCAACAATCAATATTCAACATTAAAACAGAATTAATGAAATTAATTATTTAACGTTACAATTTTTTCTTTGATTTGTATTAGTTTTAAGCAGGTGTTGAAACTTTTTATTAAAAAAATTCTTAGCTTAAAAGTATTTAGGGACACTCTTTCATTATAAATTTCTAGGTTTCTGGTAAAAGTTTAACTTTTATTTATTTAAGTTCTTAAAAAATATTTTGTTAAAGTAGAAATAAATATTAATTAGGCTTAGTAGAAAGTTATTTCATTTTAATATTAAAATATAATTTTTAAATTTCTCCTATATTTATATATACTACTTCATTACATACATATTAGAATTTTATTACTATTTAGATCAGGAGTCCCATTTTACCTGTGAGCCCCATTTTATCCTATAACAGCGACCACCTTGGCAGCGAGTGACTGCATTAGTAATAATTAATTAATTGAAAATATAACAGTGTTTCTTTGAAAAAAAAAATCATACTTTTTGATGTAGCAGTTGACAAAATTTTCCACTCAATGTTTTATTTCTTTTTTGCTTATAATTGTTTTTTTTATATAGTTTTTTACAAAACAAAAAGATAACAAAGTTGGGGATTTTTAATTGAACTTAGTTATTTGCTCATATGCCATCTAAATAATTTCCTGGATAGTCAGTTGATTTTCCGATTGTCGACATACAGTTGAAAGGAGCAAATAAATGTTAAAAGGAAAAAAAAACAAGTTTCATCATCATGTACTCCAAATTATGAAGCACTGACCAATGAAATGCAGTGCAAATATCATTATTTGCATTTATAATTCTTATGAAGAAATTTTATGTCTTCATTAATTAACTAATTATTTATTTTATTTAGTAATATAAGAAATTATTTTTTATGTTATTATTGTTATGTTAAAATTATTTTTTATAACATTTATTGTTTTAACTATAACTAATTATGGATTTATCTGAAGGATATATGTGTTACCTCTTTTTACAAGCTTTTCGTTTCTCTTGTAAGAGGTATTTAATTGGCTCTTGGATGGCACCATTTTTCATATTTCTCACACCCTGTAGTAGAAAAAGTTATAGGGTTCTTAAATTAATATATTTCTGTAGTTAATCATTACTCCTTGTCGTATCATATGATTTTAACCAACTTACTTTTTAAAAAGTATCTAGTAGATTTAATTTATTTAACTTACTCTGAGCAGGCTGCAACTTCTTGGAAATTACTACAGTATCATTTTTATATTATAGATAAGTAGTAATATAGTACTTACTGAAATAAGCATGTTTACTTATGTAAGAATTTTCATTTATCCAAACTCCATATTTTATTTCTTATTTATTTCAATTATAATCCTTTCATCAATAAACATTATTTGCATGAATTTATTGTTCTTAGTTTTGAATATTTTTTGAAAATATTTTAAAATTAGTTTTTATCATGTTTGAAAAAATATAAGAAAATATTTATCTTGTTGACATCTGATTACTCATTCTAAAATTAATTTCATTTATATAATTGTCAAGTCCATTTAACCTGATACAATCATATTTTAATATCCCAACTTAGGAATACAGGTAGCAATCATTGCTGGATGAAGGTTTTTAAATGTGACTAGTGGTGACTAATGGTATCAAGTAAAGGAATAATTTCATAGTATCATTATGATTTGCTTTCACAATTCATTTCTAAAAATAATTTTGTATAAAAATGTTTTATAAATATTTTATTTTTATTTCTCATTTTTATCAATGAAATTAAGTGTCATTTTATTTTGGAATTTTTGAAGTTCTTTTTACTGAAGATTAGAAATATAAATTAAAATTGTTTTCATTTAGAGAGTAGAATATAATATGGAAACTAAACTTTTTGAAATGTCAGTCTTGCACTTCTTAATATTCAAAGAACTAATGTATTAATTATTTCAATTCCTTATATAAGGAATTAGTTGTCATTTGTTATAACTTTTTCTTATATAGCAGGGGATGTTCCAACAGTTTTCCAATATTTCTTGTATTAATGCCAACTCGAAAATCGAATTCACAACTCAGGTGGTGAAAACAAATAAAGGTTATATTCATAATTTAATGATATGTTACTTTTTTTGTTTCTATTAAGAACGAACAACTTACAAATGTTTTGCACACAACATTCATATTATAATTAGTTATTTTAACAGTGTTAAACTTTTATTATTTTTAAACCATTACAGTAACAATTTATTTTCACACTACGGATTTATAAGATCAAAATTCTAAAATGGAGAAATGGTTGCTACTAATATAAAATTACCAGAAGAAGCACACTAAATTAAATAAAAATAAACAAATAAAAACCACTCTGGTCACTTTAAAGCTGAACTGTCTTTTGCTTTAAGGACATAAATGAATACACAGGCCATTAATACTGATAATTTACAGTGGTATAGACCTCTCAGATTAAAAAGAATGTGGCAAAAATATACATTAATGGGCTAGAACATATTTTATATATAATTTTTTATACAGTTATAAATATATATGTATATATTTATATTTATTTGCATCTCAAACACTATAAGGATGGGAACAAAGAAACTTTTTATGGTTTCGAAAAGTTTCTACAATTATAAGGGTTATCACGTTTTGTTTGTTTTTATTTTACATTTCTTCTCTGAGGTTTCAAGTCTAAAGGAAATCTTGTTGGCTTTGGGGTTCTTGGAAGGAGTCATCCACGAATCTTTTAGCCCTTGTCTCCATCATGTCTTCTACATCTGCAAAACATAAAAATATTGTTATTATAAATATTGATATAACAAAGGGTTCATTTTTTTATCACTATGATCGAAAAACACAAAAAAATTATCTATTAATCTTACTATCTAGAAATCTTAACTTGGTGAAGCCATATCATTTCTGAATGATTTTTTATACATTATATTTGATTTAAGCACATCATGTTTTTCAAAATTTGATTGAATTACAATTGTTATTAAATACGATACAATATTTGTGTATTACATATAAGGGTCCATAATACACAAATATCCACGAACAAACATTGTATTTTATAGAAAAGATTGAGTAAATTCTAAAAAACATTGTTGTTCATGGATATTACCTTGCCTTGCTTCTGAGTCCCTGAGATATTGGAGAAGAGAATCAATGTCATCAATGCTTTCCTTCTTTCCCCTCATCCCAAGGAAGCCAGAAGGTCCCTTCTTGCCTCTCATACCAAAGAATCCTGAGCTTGGGCCTTTCTTCCCTCTCATTCCGAAGAAGCCAGCTGCAGGGGCTTTCTTTCCTCTCATACCGAAGAAACCAGAAGAGGGAGCTCTCTTCTCTTCATCCCATAAGTCTTGGTCTTCATCTTTCTTTCCTCGCATCCCCATGAATCCCATAGATGGCGCTTTCTTACCACGCACTCCCTGATAATCAATAATAATTAATATTTATTAAACAGACAGAATCTGTAATTTATATTTTACAATAATGCAATTTTAATGTTAATAAGCTACAAGTAAGAGAGACTATTATGAACTTCTCATTATTAAACACAACATACAAGCAATTGAATGCACCAAAAATAATTTCTCAAAAATCCTTTATAATATAAACATTTCTGTACTTCAGAGGTACAGACATCATGTCTATTTTTGTATCTGTTCAGAGGAGCCACTGTTTCATAACTTCAAGCTATTAGTTTGTTGATCTTTTTTGGTCCATAAGCAGTGTTTCCCTGCCATGGTTTATTTGACGATTTTGCCCATATAATTGCCCTTCGATAAGCAGAGCTATCCTGAGCTAAATTGATAGGTAACTTGATGCACATGTTGTTGGTGCCTTAATACTGATATTTGTAAGGGAGTGAGAATTAGTAGTGCCGCTGAGGTGGTAACCCACCTTGGCGCAAAGATTAGATGGAAGAGATTTTGGATTGCTTAGAAGGAACTATAATATAACGCCTCAATTGGACTACTTGAGCAGCAGGCTAACAGTCTTTCTAAAGTGGCTCAGTTGTATTGGTGGAGTTCTTCGAACCTCGCTCACCAAAAGAAGAACAAGTTTGCATCAATTAAAAGTACGTTTTTTTTTTTTTTTTTTTTGTTCCCTACCTCGCCTTTTAGGCTATACGGGATTTTCCTGGACCGGAGGGTGAGGGCGGGGTATTTAAAATCCCCTCCGGCACCGGGATGCGAACTCATACTTTTATAATCTTCTCAAATCTCTTATCCGGTTTCCAGGCAACTCGCGGTGCAGTGCACACGCTTTAGCCCATTCGGCCACCCCGCCCCCAAAAGTACGGCTTTGTTGAATGTCACCAAATCATAAGATAAGGATAGAGTCTGATGAGGCAGTGCAGATCTTAGCAGGGGAGATACATCTTGATCTCCTCCTTCAACAAGAAAATTTGATCAAATATGCCAACAATAGTGAAAGCTCGGTAGGGATTTGGAGGACCTTGAGAGAGAGTGAGGATTAACAAACAACCTAATGCATGGAAGAAAATATCAAGAGAAACTATTGTTCAGAAAAGGAACAGGTAGCGGGTCCAATACCACTGAAGAAAGTATTTTTCCACCCTCCAGCTTCAACTGGCTGCCAAATGGGCCCAAGCTGACTATTGAGTATTTTAATTCCTACCCGAACATGGGGATTTTCTACCAAAATGCACAGTCTAGAAAAATAATATCGATACAGTACGCTCTAGTTGTGCCGTCTCTGAAACTACGGAACATCTGTATGTTAGCAATATAGCTCAAAAACGAAAAGTCGTACGAAACTGATATTACGTATTTAAGATAGGTATATGCCTTAGATGTGACCGCAACTTTCCCCTTAAAATCTGCTAACCGCAAGTTTATATCAACGGTGAAACACATTTTTACAATTTTCTCAAAAATGGCTCTAACGATTTTGATTAAACTCGGTGTATCATTGTATAATTAAGTGGTCTTTAATATCATTTAGGTGGTTATTATGAGTTCCGAAAAAAAATGCAGAATATAACTTTTGAAAGAATTTGATAATTTAATAAAGGAGAAAAAAAAATCAAAATGCTTATCCAGGTAGAGATTGAATTTTCGGAAATACTAGTCAGAAGGTATACGTATAATATATCGTTGGAAAGCGGAGAATTTTAGAAAAAAACAATATCTAATATAGAAAGGTGTAGAAGGTAACGGAGAGTGGCAAAAAAATTACCAATAATAACTTTTGAAAACTAATAATATTTAACGTAAATCACATGTTTTCAAGGAAATTAAATGAAATTTACTAACTAAATGTAAACTTTTAAAATATTTTTAAGTTTCAAAAAAGTATTTAAAATCCACTTAATCAAGGCAATGACATTGTTTAAAAAACTATTTCATTGTACTTGTGTGAAAGAAGAAGTAAAATATAAAATCATTTCATGGAAGTATTAAGCATATGTTTATAACCTTAAATACATTTTCTGTAGTTTAATAATTTTAGATCTGATATAATATTTAAATTGTTAGGAATCTATCGTCCGTTTATTCCGAAAAAATCATTATGTAACCTTTTAGAAAATGTAATTAGTGAATAATTTGATGAATTTTTCCTTTGCGATATTCCAACAGTATCCACTTCCAATTAGTGTGACAACTTTTGATCTGTCTGTGACACACAATGCAAATCTCTTAGTTCCTTTTTAGTAAACTTTGCAATGGAAAATAACAAACTAATAGCCGTACAATCCATAATCAGCGGATGGTATAATCCATACTCAACGGATCGTACAATCCATAATCAACCGGTGATATAATAAATAGGAGTTTTGTTATTTTAATGGTATTTATGATTCGTTAGCTGTAATCCTATAGCTTTAGCTCAGTTAACATTCCAATTAAAAATCTTTATAATAGTCCAACATGACCAGAAAATAATTTCTATTCAAATTTGGGGTCGATTGAACTAAGCCCACAATGTTTTCCGAGTTCTTTTAATGGCTCTAAGCATTGCCTCTTTGAACGCCATTAAAATATATTTTTTAATAAAAAGTGAATTTTTTAAATATATTTATTATAATACTTTCCAGATCATATTAAAAAAATAAAAACAAAGCTTTAAAATAATTTATTTTAGTCATTTTTGCTGAAAACAGAGATAATTTTGGATTACAGAGTATCAACAACTGGAGGCGAATCTCAACGTTTTACTGCAAGATTAAATTTAATTAAATTTTACTACAAGATTAAGATAACTTTTACCTGGAAGCCCATGAGAGGGGCTCGCTTAAATTCCTCAATGCTATTTTCATCATCAGGGAAGATATCCTTTTTTCCTCTCATCCCCATGAAGCCCATTGAAGGAGCCCTACGCACTTCTTGGGCTGAAGCAACATCGGCCAGCACGGTCACAGCCACTGCCGCCCAAACAATAGCTGTTATCCTGCAACAAAAATCACAATGATTAATGATAATACCGATAGATATATTAAGTAAGTTTAAGAAACAATTGGACAATATTTTAAATAGAGAAATGATGATCTGTATCTTCTCTTTGAGCACTAGCGGATCCAGGATTTAATTTTTTTGGGGGAGAGAGGGGCTTTATCCCGAAGGTTCCCCCGTAGATCCGCCCGTGTCTCTGAGCACCAGAGTGCTGAACAGTTATTAAAAAAAAAAATGAACGGGTCAAGAAGAAGATGCAATAGTTATCTAAAAATTAAAATAATATTAAGCAGCGGGAACCGATAATATAACCAGTGCACTAATTATGCATGCGGGAAAGCAGGAGTTTACTCAAATACATTTGTTGGTTCAAAAGATCTGGGTGAGTGAGAAATTGCCTGACGAATTGAGATAATCTATTTTAATTCCTACTGACAAAAAGAGCCCGAGGACGGATTCTTGTAAGAATCGAGGAACCTCACATCTTCCGGTATGTTATAAAACATCCACATTAATCCTTACTAGTCGAATTAACGCCGAGAAAATATCGCAGAATACCAGTGCGGATTTAGACGGAAGCGTTTAACTATAGGTCAAGTATTTTTTATAAAAAAATCTGGTGTGTCTACTCACACGACCTTCCTATCTATTTCAGAAAAGTTTTTATATCTTTAAATGTGTCCATTAAGAAACAAAAAAAAAAAGAATTGAATTAGATCTATTATTTAAGGAGCTTTAGAACAAAAGCTATATGCAACTGGAGTATTTTTTTTATGTTGCTCAGGCGTTTGATAGAGTCTGGCACCAGGGTCTTCTCTTTAAACTTAAGACTATACTGTCATGCACGTACTATCTTATCTTTCAATTTGTTCTCTTCGACAGATTTTTCTGAGTTCCGCAGGACTCGGAAATGTCTTAAAGTTGTCCAATATTGGCAACAGTTCCTCATGGTTCAATACTTGGCCATCTACTTTACATTGTATTCACTTACGATATACCTATTAACGATGAAACATTGACAGCTACCTATGCAGATGACACAGCACTTCTTACAAAACACCAAACCCTACCTTCACAAACCTCACTAACTCTACAATATCACTTACTTAAATTACAAGATTGGTTCAAACTATGGAAAATTCGACTTCATCAGCACAAATCTCATTATATAACATTTACTCTTCGGAAAAACACTTGTCCTCCAGTTTATATTGACAACAATCAAATTCCTCAAACGGACACTGTACTTCATCTTAGACTCACCTTTGACAGAAGGATGAAATGGGGCCCACATGTAAAAATGAAACGTAAGACACTTCACAAACGACGAAAAAAACACAATAAGATGAAAAATTAATAATCCCCACATATATAATTACGGTAAGGCTCGAAATCGGTTTTGTAACAAATATAAGCTCCTGCCATGCTCAAATACCAAGAATGGAGTACCGTTGGATTCAAAATTTCAAGGGGGGTTAGCGAATCGTATTCTCCACTTTTGTTTTTCTTTCTAAAATAAATAAAGTCGATACAAACATTTGTCTAGAGTTCAATACTGGAACGGTGGTAGGTCTGTAGATCGATATGGGACAAATTGGACCTTGAAGATTTTGATGCGTACAACAAGACCCGGTACTTGCGTTTTTAAGCCTAAAAAACGTACTATTTTCGAGATAACGCAAGGCATAGGGTTCGCATCCACGCAACCTTACATTAATTGTAGTACTGTAATTGAATACATGTCTCATTTCGTCGACTTGAGGCCTCTCGGATCGAGAGAGGAGAAGTTTATATTATTTATCGATGGTGTTTTTGATCGGCAAGCGATATCATCGTTAATTCTTCACCAAATCCCAAGATTGAGCCACCAATTTCGAAGGCTTCATTCTCTTTCAGGCAGGCAAAATAGTCCAATCACCCCAAAAATTCAGGCTAACAAGTTATGAAAGAAAACAAACTGAAAAATTACACACTTTTTTCCATTGGGTTATGCTCATGATTATATTAAAGATGACTAAATACCCTACAAAAGGAGAGAAAAAAATCATCGAAATCGGACAATTTTTAGCAAAGATACTGCTTATTGAAATTTGTAAACATGTTGGTTCCAAACATTAATGTAGATTTAAATTAATTTTTGTTTCCTTTGTCGATTATATTTATCGATAAAGTAACAATTTATTTCTTTATCTTTTGATAAGTTGCATTATTTCCTCTTCTTATTAATTTGGCATCGGATAACAATATGATGCGCGAATTTTTCGCATGGGTCTGCTAGTATTAAGCAATGCCATAACCATAAGAAGAAAAACCATCTTAATCTTCAATATAGGGCAGTAGTCTTTGAACAGGAATTACGAGTACAAGGTCGAACGGAACAAAGTGAGTGGATTGTTTTAGGTCCAATCTCGAGGATTTGAGTTTTGAAAGAATTCAGAGGATGGAGGTTTGCAGATACATCGGACTCATGTAGGATTCGTAAATCCTTTTGATTGTTTATTGAATCAAGAATAAATTTTTAAAAATAATTTTTTCACACCATATAATTCCCTACATTGAGCAATATGAAATCTGGTCACTTAACTTCCGAAAGAGCATTGACGCCGATTAGGGGCAACGGTCAGCCTCGAGTAATTCCCCTTCCCACTTTATTTCTTCCCCCTTTTCTCGTGACTGCGGCCATAGCTCCTCATTCAACTGGGTACTCCCTTTTCCTTAAGAGACAGAGTAAACCCGCTATAAGCTAGAGCCTTTCATAAAAATTCCTTAGGATGGAAAGAAAGAGCTTCGAGTAAAACAGTTAGATATAACCAACTTCAGAAAATCCCACAACTATTTATATTCTAATTGGTAGTAGACAGATGTTTATTTTAAAAAAAATGATAATGTAAAATTGTAAAAATTGATTGGGGAATTAATAGTCAACCTTTCTTCAAAGCAAAGTACTACATTTTAGTGTCTGGAGCGAAGAGCAATTACTATTAAAATTATTTCGTTTGGTACCAAGGTGAAATTGTATACAGTGCTCTTAATACAATGTATTATTTTCTCATTGTCAAGTATTAATTTAAATAAACGGACAATACTGAGTGATTGTTGTTTACAATTCAATTTCTCTTGGATTAATAATTTAGGTTTCTGTAAGTAATTAAAATTATTGAATTGTTTGTTGAGATATTTTAATCCATATCTTCAATAAAACCCGCTATCATTTGGTTTTCGACACTATTTTCCCCCTTTTGCCTATGTAACACGGTGTCGTGTTAAGATTCAATTTTGAATAATAGCTCATTATAAAGAGGATGAACTGCTAAACATTTGCCTCGCTTACAGTATGCAGATCCGATTTTTAGTTTTTGAGATATCTTAATGCATATTCAAAAACACTGTAATTAGTCTACTCGAGCCAACTTTACCTGAATAAGCGTTGTACATCCGAGCTTGAAGGCTCAGTTTCATCCACTTCCCACAAAAAAACTTTGAAACCTGCCTAAAGAAGTTTAAAAAATCGAAAAAAGGACTAAAAACATATCGGGCTGTTAAGTCTATACGACCTTGTTATTTTGATAATATGAAGGTCACGCCAAATGGCCCAATACTTTTGTAGGCCAACACTATTCCAGTCCATTTTCATGAATAGAACAGAAAAAACATCCTTTTTTTCAATTTAATATGTTTTGTTCTATTTTATAGGAAATAGTAAAAAATTAAATGTTCTTTATACAAGTCGAAAAAAATGTCATTATTCAAATAAATGATTCTTGAAAGCCGATAAAAAAAATTGAGGAACGCATGTTGTAGTTATTGAATTTAGCTTGTATTTATTTAGATAATATTCCGAATGATAATTCAAGAGAATATCTGGGAATGGAAATCATATCTCAGAATCCAGTTTCCGGTTCAAACTACATTTGGGGGAACTTATACATTCGGATTTGTACTATCTATTATTAATGATTCCGAAAAGTAAAAAACTTTTATTGCTTGAATGGAAATCAATTTTGTTAAAATGATAATCACTATAGCTCACGGGGTGATCTGATGTTTAGATCTAACAGGCAAAGAGCACTCCCATAAGAGATACAACCGACAATTGTCCAGATCAAATCCCATCCTGACGATGGTGGAAATCCATCAAAGCTCCCGCTAATCTCCCACCTCGCTGTGTGATATGGAATCGATATCAGCTTAATTCGATAGCGAATAACGACCAGTGATGGTATGGGCCAAACGACCCTGATTCTACAACGATTCATTTTAAGTATAGAGTTTACCTTTCGTTGTGGTAACATCGTCGTAAAGTATCTTAGATTGATATGTACCTATATGTATTGGGTTGGCAAATAAGTCCTTCCGGTTTTTCTGTTTATTTTTATGTCACTATGATATACTTCTTATCTGATGAATTAATCCCTAAGGTGGATTGTTTATTCTATTTGCAATATGTCAACAACTATATCTGTTAACTCTTGTTGAAACTAGCTTAGTATTGTGTTTGTTATTGCACTGTGAATATGGAATATTATCGGCATATTTTGTTGTTTTATTTTAAAAAAGGTAAGCGTACTGCAAAAGCTCATAGACAAATTTGCAGTGTTTATGGGGATGATGCCTTAACCGACGCTTCTGTCAAAATTGGTTTGCCAAATTTCATCCAGTAAATTTTGACATCAATGATACTCAACGGTCTGGTCGCCCTTATCAAATTGAAACGAGCAATGTTAACGTCCTTGTTGCAATGAGAAACGTCATTGTTTTTTTCGAAAATCACAATAAATGTTATAAATTCAATACTACTTTAGCTATCTACAAGAAATATTGCAAAATTTAGGGTCACATAAACTACACAAAATGACATCAACAGGACCTTCGTAAACAAACTACAAATGGAGATAAAAAATAAAAAACTATAAGAAATATTTGTTTTTTTTTTTCCTTTTGCAGGCATCAATCAAAAAACCATTTATACGGTTTTGAAGAGAAATAATTCAGGTTTCCAACGGATATAGTAACATCGAATTTGGAGAATATCCTAAAGAGTTATGAATGATCGAAGGGTGATGTGTTCCACCAGTGTTCCAACAAGACAACGATGCCACACCATCGCTATTCACCAGACCTAGGTCCAAGTGACTATACTACTTGTTCCGGTCACTGCAGAACTCCATGAATGGAAAGATGGAAAAATGGGATAAAGTCATATTAAATAATAGTCAATATAATACATAAGATAGTGAAGGAAGATGGGTTTTTTTTTTTTTTTTTTTTTTTTTGTTCTTCCCTACCTCGCCTCTTAGGCTATACGGGATTTTCCCGGGCCGGGGGATGAGGGCGGGGAATTTAAAATCCCCTCCGGCACCGGGACGCGAACTCGTACTTTTTATATCATCTCAAATCTCTGATTCCGGTTTCCAGGCAACTAGTGGTGCTATTACACACGCTTTAGCCTATTCGGCCACCCCGCCCCCAAGGAAGATGGGTTAGAACGACGGGAAGGAAAACGATACAGTACTTAAATGGAGGTCGACTATTAGTCCAGTAAAAATAGGGGGAAAGCAGTCTTATCCCATCATTCAAAAAATGAAGATGAAACATAACAGAAATTGTTCATTAGCCTCCCCTTAATAACTGGTAAAAAGTCTTAAAAAATCCCGCGTCGGAGTTTGAAGTGGGGAGAGAGGAAGGATAGACAACTGGTATTTTTTTTAGTTTGTTTTTTCTCTAGTTGTAAACAAGACACTATCAAACAAACTATGAGGTTTTTCGCATAGATTATTAAGTAAAATATTAAAGAATTTTAAAATCTCTATAAAAATGACCTAATACATTTTTTTTCTTTTTTTTTTTTTTATAAAACCAATGGTTACGGAGATATTTATGAGATTATATTTAATGCATTTCCACTTAAAGCAAAAATGTTATTCATATTAGACGATAGCTTTTTGAAGTTTAATTAATTTTTTTAACATTTTCAATCGTTTAAATTATTATTCAACATTTATTTCTTTTAATGATTCTTAAAAGTTTTTGTCAATGACTTTTATATTCGAAATCAATGTGGAATTTCGTGATAATGATATGATGTTTAGATTTAAGTTAATTTCATATAATTGATAACGTGCGATCGAAGACATTAATATTAGTTTTTCTGAAAGTGTGGTATCTTCAGTCCAGTTGGGAGCTTACGAAACAAATCGAGAAAAATCCTTGATTTTATGGAAATCCGAACGTAGTTTAACTGCTTAAAAGTCCCCCTTAAATGGTTTTAAAAAAGACATAATTTACTTGAATTTAATTTAAATTTAATCTAGTTTACTGCTAAGTAATTAGTTGTAATCTAAATAATAAATTTTTTTAGTTTTTGCTTTTTATTCAACATAAAACGAGATAGGCTCAAAAATTAAAAATTATGTTGTCAATGACTTTTAAGGATAATTAAAAAAAAGAATCTTTTAATAATAATTTGAACGATCGAAAATGTTAAAAAAATTAAGTAAACTTCAAGTCGACTATAAACATCAATTTCGTGCTCTGAAGCAATTTTTGTTTAAAATGGAAATGCAATAAATATAATCTCACAAATATATCCGTAACCGTAGTTTTATAGAGATTTTAAAGTTCTTCAATATTGCACCCGAACAATCTTTGCGAAAAACCTCATATTTTAGTGATATTCTCAAAAAACTTATATTCTCAAAAATATCAGTCTTCTGTCCTTCGTTCCCTCCCTAACTTCAAAATCGGACGTGAGATTCTTTGGGACTTTTCACCAGTTATTATGAGGATGGTAATGAACAATTTCTGACAGGTTTCATCTTGCGAATTTTTTTAATGTCGGGGTCATTCCCTAATTTTTCTGGACTAAGAGATTAATTGAAATCTATCTCAACGCTTCGTCTAAGATTGCAGTTATACCGAAGTGTCAGGTTGTAAATTGTACAGAATTGCTTTCATTATGTCAGTTCTAATCACCAGTTATACTGTAACTACTAATTTTGAATTCTGATTAGCTATATTATATTTTATGTAAATATATGCACATTAAGAAAAATAATTTCTTATCTTTGAGATATCTAATCTTTTTAGTTAATGAATAAAATGATTTTGCGATTCGTATTCAAGTAGAAAGTTTAAAAAAATTGTGCTCATAATCGAAAATTTCCACTCGTGTTTTACGTTTCGTACATTAAGGATCAAATTTGGACTAACCTTTCTACAGTCAAATACATGTGACAGATATATCACAACTATATATCACCACTAATCCGATTTTAAAATAATTACATCAAAAAGATAATGTAGAAGGTGACTTCGATCCTAAAAATAAAAATTTTCAAATAAAGCATTTGGTTTCTCAAATTTCGGGTGGCTACTTCATATTATATAGATTTAATTTTATAATCCAACCTAAAAAATATTTGATATCGGTACTAGGATTTATTTATTAATACATATTTGAATTTAGGACAGTATATTGTCTTTCCTCTAGAAGGGTCTAGAAGGAGCGTCGTTGTGTTTGGTTTTGATTAATATTGGCCCACGGTGAGCTACAAGTGAACCTTAAACACTTGAGTAGTGTGCGACTAGGTATTTGTGGTAGTTCAGTGGTATAGAATATTTGTTCAGTGTTTCCCGAATAGGTGTTGCATTATACCAGATTTTCTTTGGTTTAATACTCTTAATTAAAGAATGCTAAATTTGATTAATTATCATTGTTTATGAATTTAAATATTAATTAATTCAATAGATCGTACTCTAGACCTGGATAGACTAGAGAACAGAATGATGAACTCATCGCAATATATTTCTTTCCATGATATATTAAATCAGAAGAAGAGATATAGTTTAAAACTAAACACCCTTCACTTCGATTTTTTGTCATCAGTTAAGCCTGATTTTGAGTTTGAGTCATTGAATCTTTTAACTTATATGGATGTGTTTTTAACTGATGATTTTTGGAAGATTCACTAAGATCATTATTACGTGAACTGTTTTTTTTTTTTTTATTTTTGCTGTCGTTATTCATTCAATTGAAATCCGCTATAGCCAGATGAGGATATGTTCGGTCCAGAGATAGAACTCAAAATTGGTCAACGTGTTTGGGTCCGAAGAAGAGGAGGAATTTCTCAGGATTCGTTTATCATATCAATAGACAACGGGTGATATGACAGTCTTCAGGTGAGGCAGTTGAATGGGAAGAGTATTGAGCAGCCGTGCAATATTATTATTGTAGTTCCCTTTATTATACTACGGTTCTCTTAAAATTTACTTTATATGAACAGTATATCGTTCATACTGTGGATCAATGAAGAAACTGCAAATTATACAATTTTATAAAATCGGAAAAACAATGAGAATTATTATTTTCTTCTGCTCACAAATTTAATTAACGTTTCCTTCTCTGCTCTTAATTTCTTTTGATGTTGTGGGTCTATGTTTGCATATTTCTTAGAGTACTTTGAAGAATTATTTTTGAAAAAAAAAATAAAAAGTCAAACTTTTACCATAAACCTGGAACTTTTTTTTTTTTTTTTTTTAACAAAAAAGTTCAATACTTTTATTTACAAAAAATGTTCCATAGTAATTTTATTTTAAGAACTTTTTTTTCCTAAAAGGTTTAACAGAGATTGTTAAAATGGAACTTTTTAAAAAAGATCCATAAAAGTTTCAACCTCTGATTTTTAACACATTAAATTGCCAGAAAGAGATTTTCTTAATTGAATTGACGCTATTTCATTACAAGTGTAAAAATTAAACGGATAGAAAAACGTAATTTCTAAAATAATAACTATAATTCTATCACTATTCTTATGTATGGTGTCGTAATGTCTTTTTTTTTTTTCAAAAAATAAAGCTGTAGTGATCAAATACCTTATTCTGTTTCATCACCACAGCTTTGTTGATTTTATAACATAAAATACAACGTTTTAGTCAGTATTAGGAGCATTATGAGAAATTTACAGAACTCTTAATGAGAAATTACCATAAGTTTCAAAAAATAAAAGTTCTACAGAAACTTTAATTGAAAAGTTACAAGGGCAAAAGTACTAGTTCCAAAATAACTCAAAAGCGACAATAAAAATTCCATTGATACTGAAACTTTTTTAAAATAAAAGTTTTTTTTATTGTTTCAAGCCCTAGTTATCCAAAATTTTATAGTTGCGCCGTTATTCTGCCGAGTGAGCGATATAATCTTCCCAATCATGGAAAACATTAATGTGAGAAATCATTATTTAGTTTTTTGGATTTAGAAAATAAGAAAAAAAAAATTATCAGAAATCTGCTGAGACATGGCAAACAGCACATAGAATTATTCCCCACGCGTCGACAATACGCTCAACAATTCCTGATGGAGCAGTGGCTGACTTGATAGCATAGCAACACTTATAGAGGAGACCTTTGCAGTCTCTATTGAAGCAAAGAGAAGGCAGCAAAATCAGCCATTTCCTCCACGTCGAGGTGTCCTTTGTAAGGTTCAAGAACATTTTAGTCTTTACGCTTCGTCTTCATGGGCAATATCCTTCCAGAGTTGCCTAAGGGCTTAATAATCCACGTCCACGGGAGGACAAACAGTTTAAATAAATCTTGCAGGTGTGGAAGGAAACCAGGAGCGGTTTAGGGAAAGGAGTTACTGGGCAAGACAAACAAAGCCCCTCCCTTCCTAAGCCGCCTTCGATAACAAGGACCTTGCAGTCTTCCGAACTGGCGACGCGCTGAGAAATAACACCACCTCCTTACCGCAGCCATCCTGCAGATCGTGAAAGAAGTTTATAAAGGTTGCGAAAGTATTATGTACAGTATAGTAATATATTCATTTAAAACAATTAATGAAATAATCGTCAGGTACAAATTTTAAAGGAAATATATGAATGTTAAAAATAATTGCTTGTTTATCATACAAATTTAAATTGATATTTTGGAAAGATTCTGAGTTTGTCCATAACATTTACAACGAAATACGTTGAAAATAATGTTAATATTAGTAGATATATATTTTATAAGCAGATCTTCAACATTTCACATGGAAATATTTTTTGAAAATTATGTGTAAGCGAAAAATGTGAACAGTTAAACTGACCGTAATAATGGAAAAACCTTATACAGGCGTGAGTAGTTTAAATAGAGAAGGATCGAAAAAATTCGGCTGTTTCCGATTTAATAGCTTATAATAGATAACTATTATTTCTCCATTAATAAATTATCAAATTAGTTAATATTTATCTATTTTTGATTACTAGTCATGATGTGAAATGGTTGATTATAGTAAATAAACAAAATTGAATTTATTCTAGATAAGAAAATTTAGAATTTAAACCCCCTTAGACAATTTTAATGAAGATAATCCCTGATACTGAATACCTATTGATTTGACATTGTTTAACAAGTTTGATCAAAATTAAATGTATACATTACTACTTCTGGTTAATTGATTTTGACGATAAAATTATTGTAACATCACAGGCATACCCTTGCTAAGGTAACCTTTGTTAAGGAGACCTTTGCCAAGACAAACTTTGTTAAGTTTACCTTAATAATTATTGATGTTATGTTGTTTTATTTTTAACAGCAACATAACATATTGTTAACATTCGCTAAGGAGTCTCTTATGAATGTAACCTTTGCTAAGGTAATCGTTTTGTTGGTTATCTCCTTAACAAAGATGACCTTTGTTACGGAGACATTTTCAATGGTTTTTTTTTTTTTTTTTTTCTTCCCTACCTCGCCTTTTAGGCTATACGGGATTTTCCCGGGTTGGGGGGGGGGGGAGGGGGTGAGGGCGGGGAATTTAAAATCCCCTCCGGCACCGGATGCTAACAGCACAACCTGTATGGGTAAGTAAAAGTAAAAATATTCAAAATCTTACAATTAATAAAAGTTGAAATATATATATTTTTTTAATAATAGAAATATATAATTTTGTGTGCGATACTGAAAATTTCGTTACAAAAATATTGTCTTAAATACATTTTTATTTTACTTTAGTAACGTCTCCTAAGGTTAATATAAGCTCAAAGACATTGATATGAATTACTTTTCGTTTCCCCCCCCGTGAATTTAGATAACGCACGACTCGTCCCTTGGCCAAAAGATCCCTTTGGTGCCCCCTCCTTCTGTAACAGGGTTCTCCAAACTCGATTAAGTCGAAACCTCTTGCAGAGAAATTGGTCAGTGGAGAATCGATGATATAAGGAAGTAACAAGAAAGGAGATTTTGAATATATTGATGTAGTTATATGTTCTATTTTTTGTTTCATAATGAATTAATAAAGAGCTGATATATATTATAAATAAAATATAGGTGAATAAATATCAATAGAAAATGATAATATCGTCGGCATCAATTTAAAGTAATGAAGTGTCAAAATATTCAAAACTACCAAGTAGTGTTGCCCAAATGCGAGACCGAGAGGAGTCTTAGTCTTGCAAACTCATTCTTGGTCATGGTCTTGGTCTTGCGCAAGAGTCTCGGTACAGTCTTGCAGTTACTTATTAGCTTATTACTATAGAGATATTAAATGAAAAATGAAAAAATATTCTATTATTCTGGGACTGTTGTCCCTTTAGAACAAATTATAAATACAGATTGTACGTCTGTGTGGTTACAATTAGATTATACATTTACATTAAGAGTTGACTAAAACTAAAAATACCTAAGAAGAGAAAGAAAAGAACAAGAAAATTGTACGTATATATGAAAAACTAAAATAACCTAAATACATTGAGGTAGTCTCTGGGGGTGCTTACATATTTCTCTTAAGTATATTTCGCAATCAGTCGGGTTGAGAAAGGAGTAGGTGTTTAAAGAGGAGAGGTTTCAAAAAGGAAACTGATTGAGCGTGTCGAATATCAGCAGGGATGGAATTCCAGAGGGAGGCGGCTTGTATTGCAAAGGATTTGTCAAACCCAGCAGTTCGGGAGGAGGAGGAGGATAGAGGTCGGAAGTACGAGATCTAGTAGGACGGGGTTGGATGGAGTATTTGAATTGTAACCTGTGAAAAATATAAGAGGGTCGATGAGTTCTAATGATTTGGTACAGAAAGGTGGCTAGGAAGTACTGACGGCGATAGGATTGGTAAAGCCACCTCAACTCAGTGTAATACTGGGTAGTGCGCGTATCTCTTGAGATTCCGAAAACAAATCGTAGTGCACAATTCAATATCACTGTAATTTTTTAGATAGGAGAAACCTAAGTAAGTAACCGAATGAAAAATTAGAGGAGTTAAATGCAAAAGTATATTGGTTATACCAATTATTAACATATAGTACTTAAGATTGTCAAGTATTCGTAAATATTTCGCTTTAATATTTATTTTGAAGGCAGTGGATCAGCTGATGCGGAGGACGTGTTCTGAAATCTTCTCTCAGTTGTTGCCTATTTTTCAGCGGAATCTCTTTGATTATTTACTGAATATAGTTGAAGTGTACACCAGAGCAGTTGTTATTTACAGTTTGCTACATTTTTTTTTTTTTTAATTTTATTTTATTTATTTTTTTTATTATTTTTTTTTTAAATATTTTTTTTTCTTCTTTTATGATATGCGGCATTGTCAGCCAGTGATGTCCAGTAAGGTGCCCACTAAGAGGACTCGGTCAGACGGCGTTAGCACACCTCGTGATTCACCAGTGAAACAAAAAACTCGTCGCTGCCTGCGAGAAATAGCTCCAATAACCACAGTGAAAACTTCAGATACAGAACCTCAGCCTCAACCAGGTACCTCTTCGCAAGAAATGGTTGAAGAATCTCCTTTCTTCACTCCAAACCCGTTCCAAGTGCTTCATAATGACAGAGAAGTAATGGAGTCAGCAGCAGTACCCAGGGAACCAAGGCCTCCTCCTTGTAAAAAATATCAAAAATTTTCAACTACTGTGTACACAGCTAAACGAAATCTGCTCCGGCAGTTATTCTTGCCTCAACAGGACTAACGACACAAAAATAACAGCTGATACTGCAGAAGCCTACCGAAAAATTGTGAAGTACCTGTCAGAAACGAATGCAAATTTCCACACGTACCAGCTGAAACAGGAGAGATCGCTACGAGTGGTGGTAAGAAATTTACACTCCTCAACCCCAACTGAAGTGATAAAAGAAGAACTAGCGACGCTTGGTTTCAAAGTGCGTCAGGTAACCAACGTTCTGAAGGAGAATAAGGAGCAGCCAGGAGTGAGTAATAAAGTTCCACTACCTTTATTTTTCGTGGATCTAGAGCCATCACCTGGCATTGAAAAAATATATGATATCAAGAGATTGTACTACACTATCGTGAAGATAGAGAAGCCATACCCCAAGAAGGAAATTGTGCAGTGCCACAATTGCCAGGCGTATGGCCACACGAAAACTTATTGTCACCATCTGCCGCGTTGCGTGAAATGCGGTGAACAGCACAAATCTGTGGAGTGCACCAAACCAATACAAGATCCTGCAGTGTGTGCACTATGCCAGGAGGGACACCCGGCCAACTACAAAGGCTGCCAAACCTATAAGAGCCTCAAATCCTGATACCAGAAGAACCGGATTCAAGATGAGACAACCAGACCAAGAAGAGAACCTTCTAGAATTGTTAACAATAATTTATCATACTCCGAACTACTTGGAGGTAAGAACCCCAATAATACATGTGAAGCCCTGCCGCAGCAACTACCTCAGCCCCAATCTCAATATTCTGTTCATCCTAACACACATAATCATCAACAACCTCAAATTCCTCATATTCCTCCTCCTTCAAATGCAACAGATCTCACTAGTTTGTTAGCATCTTTCCTAACCGATTTCAAATCCCTAGTCACTCCACTCATATCACTCCTTACAAATCTCGTATCTCACCTCATCCCTCCTTTGAAAAATCCTTAATGACCCACATCCCAAAACCCATGTCCATTCTCCTTTTGAATGCGAATGGTGTTAGAAATCACGTTGACGAACTAACAGCTTTACTACAAGACAAGAACATTGACGTAGCCCTAATTACAGAAACTCGACTGACCATAAAACAGCATTTAAAAATCCCACAGTATTTAACATACCGTACTGACCACCCTGATGGCAGAGCACATGCCGGCAATGCTGTCATCGTACACCAATCCCTCTCCCATCACTTACTCCCATTACCTACTCAAGATTTCCTACATTCAACCGCTATTGTAATCAAAGCCTTCTCCTTTCCAGTCACCCTTGCATCAGCATATTGCCCTCCTAACAGATCCATATCCAAAGTCCAGTTCAGTTCTCTCCTCAACTCCTTAGGTCATCATTTCATCCTGGGTGCAGACTTAAATGCCAAGCATCAAGTTTGGGGTTCAAGAACCACGAATTCTCGTGGCAGAACATTTCTGTCTGCACTCAATACCCAACGTTTCAGTCTCCTTCCACCCAACTCACCTACCTACTGGCCCACAGATCCTAACCGCAATCCCGATATCCTTGATTTTTTCATCCACAGTGGCTTAGGTCCCCTCAATCATTCCCTTACCCCTCTTGCCGAACTATCCTCAGATCATAGTCCATTATTACTCCAATTATCTCTAGCTCCTATTCCTAAGTCTTCTCCACCGTCCTTCATCAGAGGCCCAGTTAACTGGAAACTCTTTCACCAAATCCTTACCGATAAAATTGACCTCAGAATGACCCTGAAAACCTCAGATGACCTTGACAATACCGTACACTTTTTTACCACCACTATCCAACAAGCAATCTGGACTGCTTCCTCTCCAAACCACTCCTCAAGAACTCCTAAGAAAAATAAGTTACCTCAACACCTCATAGACCTAATCCATACCAAACGCCGTGCCAGATTATTATGGCAACGTACTAGACACCCCACCGATTGCCAATCCTATAATTATTTTTGCAAAAAACTAAAGATAGAATTGGCCACCTTCAGATCCCAATCCTTCAACTCCTACCTCACTTCCCTCTCTTCTCATGACAATTCCCTATGGAAGACCACCAAACATATCCTAAAACCCCATCACATATCACATCCTCTCCGTCGAGGTGATGGCTCTTGGGCAGCATCTGACGAAGATAGAGCCGAAGAATTCGCCAAACACCTTTCCCTTACATTCACCTCTCATCCAGAATCCAATCCCACCCACACGTCAGCAGTAGAGGAATTCCTTAATTCACCCATCCCACTCTCCTTACCGCCTAAAGCAGTTAATCCTTCTGAGGTCAAATTCCTCTTACAAAAACTACCTACCCGTAAATCACCTGGATACGACCTTCTTACCTCTCAGATCCTTAGACAACTCCCTCCTAAAGCTGTCATATTCCTTACATACATATACAATAGCATCCTACGAACCACCCACTTTCCTCTTTTGTGGAAACATTCCACTATTATCCTGTTTCCGAAACCAGGCAAACCTCCCAACACCTCAACGTCCTACAGACCAATTAGCCTTCTTCCGATTCTCTCAAAAATCTTTGAAAAGATCCTCCTGAAACGCATCCTACCCTTTATAGAATCCCAAACTCTTCCTTCCCATCAGTTCGGATTTCGTTCACAACACTCTACAGTCCAACAAGGACTCCGAGTGGTTGATCATATTTCCGCAGCATTGGAAAGCAAGCAATATTGCTCGGGTGCATTTCTAGACATAGCTCAAGCTTTCGACCGGGTATGGCACGCCGGGCTTCTTTCCAAGCTGAAAAACTATCTTCCTCAGTCCTTGTACCTTGTTCTACGTTCCTACCTCTCAGATCGTATCTTCCGAGTTCGTTGCGGTACTGAATTTTCGCATTGCTATCCAATTGAGGCAGGTGTTCCTCAAGGTAGCGTATTGGGTCCCGTCCTTTACATCCTCTTTACCGCCGATATCCCTGTCCATCCCGATACCTTCCTGGCAACTTTTGCTGATGACACCGCCATTCTATCATCCGACTCAGATCCCAACATAGCATCCTTAAATCTCCAAAACCACCTCACCTTGATTGAGCACTGGTGTAATAACTGGCGCATTAAAGTTAATGAATCTAAATGCCAACATATTACCTTTACACTCCGACGCAGTTCCTGTCCACCAGTACACTTTAATTCCATCCAGCTTCCTTACTCAGACACAGTCCGGTATCTTGGCTTTCATTTAGACCGAAGACTAACGTGGAACCCACATACTAGACTCAAAAGACAAGAACTCAACCGACGATACGGCCAGCTATACAGACTACTAAACAGAAAATCCAAACTTTCTATTGAAACAAATTACTTATCTACAAGACAATACTGAAACCCATATGGACATACGGACTTGAACTGTGGGGGACAGCAAAAGCTTCTAACATCAAACGTATTCAATCCTTTCAATCTAAAGTCCTTCGAACAATAGTTGATGCTTCGTTCTATGTAAATAACAAAATCCTACACCATGACCTTAATATCCCATTTGTCCTAGACCTTATTCCAGAAAAATTCTCCAAATTTCACCAGAACCTTACCTATCATCCAAATCCCCTTGCACAATCTCTATCCAGCACCACCCATCCTTACAATCCTCCTCGAAGGTTGAAGCGGCAGTGGCCCAGAGACCTTTTGTAAATAAGCATCTATTGGAGTTTTGGCAATGGCCAGATCCTCCACTCAAGCCCGAGTGTGTATGATTAGGTTAGTTCTTTTGTTTATATACATTTATTTTATTTTATTGTATTTATTTTTATTTTATTTTATTGTATTTATTATTATTAAGTTTCTGTATTATTTTTTTTTTTATTGTAAATAGAGTGTGAGTGTGCTTTCTCTGAACACTATTATAAATGTCCTTGATGTAACAGAATGTAATATTTCTAAATAAACAAATATAAAAATATTTATTTAAAAAATCGAGATTTTTTACCAATCCTGGTCTTGGTCTTGCAAGACCGATTTTGGGCAAAACTACTACCAAGGTTTCTCATCAGAAAAAAAAATCCATTTTTCTCATTCAGATTCTCGCTATTCTTGTTCACCTTTGACGGTGCTACAGCCTAAATGGTTGAACCAGATGATCTTATATTTTGCACGGATATGGAGTGTTTTTTTTCTACTCAGTTCAATGCATATACATTTGGCTATGTTTAAAATACCTAATTTATAGTAAATCAAAAACTAAAAGTAATTTGTAAATAATACCCTATTGCTAAAGCAAAATTCAAATTTTCCTCAAGTCCCAACATTATGCCAGACTAAAATCTTACACAATTACTTTTTAGAATCGTACGGCTTCTGAAATACTTTCTCCCCCTCAGGATCCTTTGCATACCTTAATGCGAAAAAACTTTTTGAAATATTTAGATCCCTGGTAAGGCACCGCCTTTAAATGAGTTCTTTCGCCCTAAATGTCTTCTCTCGTCATTTCCATCCGTCTTACTATTACTGGCAGTCCCAAAAGAGAGGAAAATGTCTATTTCAGACGTTGAATTTTACAAATATATGATTGATGCCAGTAATGAAAGTTCAAGGAGGGAGAGGGCTGCCCTGATCGGAAACTTGGATTTACATCTCATGTCAGTAACATACCAAATTAGAAAAAAAATCAGAATATTTTATCACCATTTGATGTAACCTGGACTTCCCCCTTTTCATGGCAATGTTACTGGAATATATAAATAGTATACAATATTCTTGAAAACAGTGCTATTTATATCTGGAGTATATTTTCTGATTCATTCCTTTTCATTTTTGTTTAGAGCTTCATAGGCGAGAAGTTGTCAGGCATAAGTTATTATTTCTAACATAAGTTCCAGTGTCTGGTGTTAAAAAATATCCGCTAGTAAAATAAAATGAGGAAAATTTTCGGGCATTGATAGAAATACAAAAAAATGAACTACTTGCGGACTTAAAAGAGTATGATGACTGTGCTCTTGTAATTTCTCATGGAATCGTTTCTACCAAGTCCGTGTTTGTTATACTTTTTCTGATACAATTGAGGATTTTTTTTTGTTATTGTTCTGAAAGTTATGGTGTGAAATATCGAAAAAATTGAAGTATTAGAAGTGTTATTTATATGTAAAGGGATGTCCAGATAGTTAGAGTAAATAAGAGATATAGTTATATTAAGAGATAGAGTTATATCTACATTAGAAAAGACAAAAAAGACAATTTTGATCATTGGTTCTCTGCTTCTAATTATCATTTCTTTTTATAAATTTTAAAATACTTGGGAATAAGAATAAGATCCACAAAATTCGAAATCATTAATAGCTTATTTATTGAAAAATATTACAATCTGTCTCAAGGACATTTATAGTAGTGTTCTGAGATCACATTCACACTCTATTTACAATAAATAAAATAAATTAGAATCATTAATAAGCAACGGAAAAAAAATAATAGAATTTTGAACTTTAGGTATTTTTCATATAAATTTATTTTCTTCAGATTTTTTCATCCAAGAGTTTTCATTGAATGTAGCTGATAAGTTGATATAAATGAATTTATTGAAATAAGGGGATTTTTCAATATAACCAACTACAAATAAAACTAAATATTTACTATTTTTTTTTTAAACATACTTCATGATCTCTGTATTATCGTTTGAGAGTAAATCTTACAGAACGAATAATTTTTAAGACTGGGAATTGCATTTGATAAAATTGACAATGGAACATTTTTACAATAGTCCCGAAGAGTTTGACAGACAGGCATCCAAAAGATAAAAATATAGATAAACCGTAAGTGGACATTACCGGGTCTGAGGGCAATTTAAAATTAGTTTATTTAAAAGTTTTAGATATGGGATCTGTTGAATGAATTATACCTTGTGTTCAGGGCGTCAGATGTATGCAAATTTCCAAAAAGAGTAGCTATGTAGTATTCAATAATGTTCGTTGCATATGAAAGGTATTTTCTCAGACTGATTTTTTTTTTAATACTGTAGGTACAGCAGGTATATGAAAAAAACGTTTAAATATCTAACTAATAGGCAAGCTCGAAGAGTAGAGGAGAAAAATCCCCTAAAATATCATAAACAGTTTTTGCGAAAATTAATAAAATAACTATTCTCTCCTGTTGTAAAATTCGAATATCTTGATTGTAATCTCATTACTTTAAGTAAAAGCACTTAGTACATGAACCACAGTCCCTCTAAGGGTTTGTCATCTTCGATATAAAAGTCTGTTTAATATTTCATTTTTTACAACTCTTAATAAAATTAATTTCTTTTTTAGAAAGAAAAAATTAGGCTTCGGAAGATATTAAGGGAGGGAGGTTCCCTAAAATACTTCTCCGAGGGGAGTAATTAACTAAATAATCCGCGACTATATTGATCAAGGCAGTTATTAATTTCCTATAAAACTTAGTTACTCACCTGACGGGAGGCTAACTAGAAAAGATGGAGTCTATTTAGAAATTATACCTGGTTCATCTAATTAAAACTCATAATTAAGAACTAATTGACAAAAAATTAGCCTCGTTGCCCCAACTCCTCTCACTGTCTCAGCTGTGAGTGTTTTTTTTTTAAGTTTAATTAATATTATTGACGATTATAATTACACAACTTTACAGTCGGGATCGGTATATTTTAGACTTCCAAGTACAAATAATTTGTAATTATCGCCACCGATAAGATAATATATGATTGAATTATATTACTAATCCAAGAGCCTGAACATTTTTTTATTTATGATATTTACAACACTATTCAGAAAAAAAAATTGTTCAGTATACATGATAACAGAAACTAGTAACATGAAAACACTTGTTGAGAAACTAACGACTGGTAGCACTCTAAAAAAAAAGATGAATTTACAATAGAAGGTCTGGAGGCCATCTTCTTTTCAGACACCTCGGAGGGTTATCAGGGATCGAATAGGAAGCAAGGTTAGAAACGAGAGGGTTCGGATGGTTCTGAAGTTTATTATGGAAGTATAGGTATCTGGATTGGGCTAAATCTGAAAGATAAGGAACATTCAGGTTGGATGATTTTATTAGTGACAAAGTAAAGAGCATTGAGGATTTTTGATTGTAAGGATTGGTCACGCGAGGAATTCTATGGCTTTGTGGAGCCCCAGATCTCAACTCTGTTCAAATAGGTCTAATTGTAATCATGTATATAATTCTTTTGTAATTAACTGAAAGCTTAGAGCGTTTGTCTAGTAGGTGCTGGAGTAGTCGGAAACGTCGAGCGGTTTCTTGTCGTTTCAGTCTGGTATACGCGGAAGTTAAATTAAATTAATCATTGTGGATTGATGGTTAACTTTAGAGAATAATTGAAGAGAAGAATGGTTGTGGCTGATCAATCAAAAAAACAAATCATAGAAATAAATAAGTATATCTATTTTTATTTTGCCGACGTTTCGGCCCAAAGTTCAGGCTTTCATAAGGGCTTGTCAAACGAAAGAATTCCGCAAGACCCAATAAATTCATCATTGATGACTGTCAATAACGAAATAATGAACACGGATATAAGAAAATGTATAGTTGGTTGTAGATGGGTTAAGTGCATAGACGCAGACTTCGGGAGAGAGGGGAAGAGTGAGTAGGGTGATCGTTTCCCCTCCTCCCCCCCCAATAAATGTTGAGTCAGGAAGAATATCGTTTCACCCCTCCTCAATAATTCCATGTGGAAAAATAAATAAACTAGATGAATGTATAAAATGTGTAAACTGAAATCGATTAAGAAAAATCAACTAGCTGGATAGGCTAGGATCTGGTAGTAGGTGTGTAACTATTTTATTGATACCTAAATGGTTAAATGTAATATAAAGTTTGAAGTGAAGTTGGTTGGGGTATTCAGTAAAAAAAGTAATGAAGTAAAAATATATATAATATATTTATTTTTACAAATATAATTTATTTATTTTTACTTCATTATTTAACTGAACACCTCAACCAACTCCTCTTCAGTGTATCTACAGCAGTCAATTATTAGTTCTACTATTACATAAAGTTGTTGCTTTTTATGGTCTTTTTTAATTCAAGTGAGGAGACGTTCGAGGATAGATTCACAGATAATGACTTCATTTGATAATGGAAAAATCTTGTCCAAACAATACTATAGATAACTAGTTGAGCTTCACTTGGCATTCGAAACTGTAGAGGGTCTGATTTGATGGAAATCCTAAATGGAATTTTTAAAATGATTGCTAAATATTAACAAACCAAGATATAAATGTGATTGAAATTTCAGCAATATAAGATAGAACCTTAATAATTCTATGTAAATATATTGATGTTTAAATATTTATATAGTATTCAAAGTCGCTTTGAAATGGATGATCAAGGAGAGCATTTTAGACATATTCTCGTTTTTATTTTCATTAAGAAAAAAATGCTTCAGAATCACATAAAAAGTTAATGTGGTGCCGAAACCTTAAAAGAAAGGAAGTGTCAAAATTGATTGGCAATTGGAAATACTTATACTTGTAATATTCATATTGCATGAAATTATTATTTTGTACGAAACACTTATTATTTAGTATAAAATATCTGATACAAATAGGGATTGATAATTTAGAGCAATCATGTCAAAATATATTTTTTTCATAGAATAACCATTTATTTTAAAAAATTGAAATGATAACAGAACTGTTTATCACGTTTCAAAACATTGCTAACATTTGAATAAATACAATATTTTAATTTTGATGGTCAAAGAAAAAAATTGAGTAAGTATGTCAGTTGACAGATTGAACTTTTCTAGTTCCTATAGTCAATGATTGATAATAGCAGAGACATTTTTGAAAATCTGTTAATAAATTCCAATTTCATCATATCATATTTGGACTAACGGAGTTGAGCTATGGGCCTCCACTAAACCATCGAATTCCTCTTGTATCCAATCCTTACAATTCAAAATCCTTCGTAGAATCCTCAATGCTCCCTACTTTGTTACAAATAAAACCATCCATAGTGACCTTAATGTTTCTTATGGTTCCTGGCCCAATCCATATACCTATCCTTCCATAATAAACTGCAGAATCATCCCAACAGTCTCGTTTCTAATCTTGCTTCCTCTTCAATTCCTGATAGCGTCTGAAAAGAAGATGGACCCGAGATCTCCTAATGTAGATATATCATTAGAATGCTACCATTGGGTAGTTTATCAAAAAATGTTTTCACGTCATTATATCCATATGTTCAAATTTACTAAACGTATTTATTTAATACAGTTGTAAATGTCATAAAGAAATAAAGAAAAAAAAAAAAAAATATATATAATATATATATTTTCTTTATTTCTATATATATATATTATAATATATATTTATTATATAATATAATTATATATAATAATTATATATATTATTATATATATATATATATATATATATATAATATAAATTATTTTATTTGATCTATAATTATTTTATACTTTATGAATAATCTTGTAGTGTAAAATAATACTATGGAGTAGTGCAACAGTAATATATGTGCTCACATAACTTTTAAACAGAAAAAATATTACTAAGATAAAATAAAAATTAATGTTTTATTATTTTGCTTTTAATGCCCTTAAATACCCTTAAATACCCTAGATTAAATACCCTCAAAAACATAAACAGGCAAAATTTGAGCAACATACTACAATTTCCGAGTAAGCTAGAGCCGATGTCCAAGAAACCTTATGCTCGCTCCTATGTGCGATGAAGAAAGGGTTCTAAAACCTCTTGGATCTAGGAGCTCCTTAACATTAAATTTCCTTCAGGTATATTTAAAAGTAATATCAATAACGAATAAGCAACTAAGCAACATTCTAATATTGCCTAAAAATAACTGCTACTGTTCAAGGTGTTTAAGATCGACCTGGAAAACCTAAAAGGCTCCAGCACTTAACACCACAATTTAATTTAAAACCTCGAGAGATGAGGGGGCAGTAAAATTTTCGTGTTTACAAATAAGATTATGCAAACATAACCCTTAATTAGTGGTAGCCAGAATGCAAAGTCCTAATTCTTCTTATTAAATTGTAATTATTCAACAGGGGTTGAGGATAAAGACCAGGAACCCGTGAAGACTGGTTATTGTTAAGAGAATATTTTGTACATCTGATAAATTTCACGATTCAGAATTATTTTATTCAAAATATAAGGAATAGTTTGGCTAGGAAAACAGCGGAGTTGTTGGCTGCAATAGATTTTGTTTTATTTTCGACGTATACCATTTTTAATTTTTTTATTAAAAAAAACAAACAGATAAAATTCGGTTTAACATTTATTAAATCCCATCCAATGATGGGTTAACCTATAAGGAATTCTTATTTATTCAACATAATTGTGAAAAAGATAAGAAGAAATAATTTAATCACCCTGAATAAATATTACATTTCCATATACTACAAACATACCTTTTTGAATTGTAAACAAATTATTTTTATTTCCATGTTTGTTTATTTTCCATTAAAATTGGAACTGGGGCATTAAATTTGTTTAAGTGCTTAGGGTTTATCTACATCATAACTCGGTCAACCCATAAAAAATGCACTCACAAGGAAATCACTGCTCGAAAATTCGGTCTCTAGTTTAAATGATTAGAGAAGTTCAAAACAACATGAAGGTCAATATATTATGTCTATGCATAAAGCCAAAAAAAAAAAAAAAAAAAAAAAAGAAAAGAAATTCATCTCAATAACAATCGCCATAATAAGACAATTGCTTTCTTACTCGTCTGTAGTTCAATTTATCGTATCCTCTGAATTTAAACATGAAACTACTAAAAATGAAGAGGAAATAACAATGGAAATAAAATAATTAATGACCTATTAGTTTATTGTTAAAAAAATATTTCTTTTAGTGAGATTTGGTTCGTTAGTTAAATTAAATGACATACGTATTTTTCTCACCGGCTTTTAGAGAATATATGCTTTAATATTCTTGGAATATCCCTGGTTCTCGGAAGTCAGTCAAAAAATAAAAATAAAACAAAGTATTATTACAAGGCATTCTTTTTTTTTTCAATACTGAGTCTTTGTCTCTATAAAATCCCAAACAATTCATCGAAAAATCCAATAGGGGCATTTAATCTCATGGAGTTAATCCTTTTCCTGTAGGTATTACAGGTTTAATAATGTATTAAAATTGAATGCGACAAATTAAATTGAAAGGGAGACAAAATGGCATAAATGGAAAGTGAACCTCTGATTGGAAAATTATCTATTACCACTCTATTTCGTGTGCAATGAACATTTTAAATTAAATTAGATTGAATGGGTTATTTGGAATTAACGATTCTATCAAAGTATTATACAACCTCAGGCAATCGGATGCAACTTTTAAATCTCATTCTATGTAAACGCCACTAAAGGGACAATACTTTTTCAATAGGTGATGATTTAAATTGTCATGCTCAACAATTCACTCATTCAGAATGAAAGGAAAACGACAAAACAAAAATGTCATTGCGTTTGCCCTCTGCAGCAGAAACTAATATTTTTTTAAAGAATATTACTACTGTTAGTGCACAAGGTCGTACGTAACAATTTTTCATTCTCACTCTATTTGTGCTAAAGGTGAAATTTTGTAGTCTGCAACAGCAATAAGTAGCCTGGAAATAACGGAAAATAGCAGAAGGAAATATAATATGAAATTATGCAAATAAATCATTAAGAAATAATCAGTTTTCATGCTCCCTTGTAAAATAACTCAATTTTTACACATGATCTTTTGCATTAATAGTAGCGATATGTAAAAATATCTTCGTCTAGAAAATTCATTCCTTTTTTATTTTTTTAGTGTTTACCATAACCTCAGTTGGAAGGAAGAAAGTAACAATAAAGCCAACTAAAAAAAAAAAAGTATATATTTAATGTATAAATATATAACTCAAAATTTTAAACTGAAAAGAAGTCATGAGGATCTGTATTGTGAAATTAAAATTATTAAGTCTCAAATAAAAAAAATAAATTGTTATAAGTTTTCGTTACTCACATTTTGTTATATTAAAGTAAGTATAAAATTTCAATCACGGTTTTCGAAAAGCAGCAATTTTTGTTTTGTAGCTATTTAATTACGAATGTGCATTTTATGCATTGCCTTTTTTGTTATTTTTTTAACGTGTAGTTCTTCGACTAATTAATGTTAGTATATATAATATGTACGACACTTAAGGATCCTGTATTGATAGATGGCAGCTGAGATAGTGCGGTTGTGGCCAACTAAGGGAAACTTTTGGCAATTTCTTCTTAATTATGAGTTTTAATTAGATGAAGCTGGTATAATTTCTAGATAGGCTCCATATTTTCTAGTTAGCTACCCGTCAGGGGAGTAACTAAGTTTTATAGGAAATTACTGCCTTGATCAAGGTAGCAGCAGGCTAGTTAGTTAATTTTTCACTCACCAGAGTCGTTAAGGATGTTCTTTTCTCAACATTTCAAGAAACATACATAAATTTGAGTGTAATTGGAAATCAAAAATATATATAAATTATTTTTTTAAATATTTATCTCGGTTCGAAGACAAAAGTTTTAATTTTAATCCTATCCGATATGACAGAAATTTTTATTTTCGATTGCTTTTCTAAAATTTTGCAATAGTTTTTTTTTTTTAACCTCTATGCGTGCCTGGCAAAAAGGAACAATAGGCCCACTTGCCGGACTAAGTCCCCCCACCTGTACCAGTAACCTCTATGTGATTGTTATATAAAGTAATTCTTTCGTCGAAAACTAAATTTCACTACCGGTGGAAAACGCAATAATGAAATCTGGTGTGTCCACTCACACGACTTTCCTAACTATTTCAGAAAAGTTTTTATAACTTTAAATAAGTCAATTAAGAAAAAAAAATTGAACTAGATTCATTTTTCTGAAAATTTATCGAAGAAAAGATTTGAGTACGATTCCTTTGATTAACTAAAGCAGTGTAAACCGGCTTGTGGAAGATCAGCAAAAATAATTCAAAACATTCTTATATTGTTAATCGAAAATTGTTGCCATAGCCCAATTTTGTCAGACAATAATTTCTGTTGAAATAGAAGAAATAATGAAACTTGTGTAGTAGGGGCACTAGATTTTTTAAATTTAGCTTACTTTTTCTTTTTCTCTCTCCTTCACCCTTTTCTGGCACAGGGAATTGAACTCCTATTCTTACATACGAAATTGAATAGCTGTAACTTCTTTAATATTTGTACGAAATGAACGATTTTTATATAGGTTTGTGGAAAATTTCTTCACCTTTAAAATAAAACAGGCTAAAAAGTCATTTTATCTCAGGGGACTGTGAAACGTACAGATTCATCGAAAACCGCGAACCGGAAATTCTGCCCGATTCCAATACTTTCCATACTTAGTATAGTTAGAAAAGTAATAACTTAACTAATAGCGTCAGAATTTATATTGTTTTATATGATATATTTTAAATCGTAGGGACAACTGGTCTATTGTTTTTAATGAATAAATAGGCAATCTTTTTGTTTGTTTTCAATTAGGAATGTTAATATAGGGGACAATAACCCTTATGCAAAAGCCAGCCGTGTTACTCTGTGTGTTGTGGTCAACTCTGGTCCTCTTACTGGACGAAAAGCCATTAATCCATACTCATTTAATCTTCTCCGAGCGGTACGTTCAGAACTTTGCACACCTCGAACTTCTTCGAGCCGATGAATCGCTTGAACAACGGTAAGGTGGCGGTTTCGTAAAATTCTCAAAGTCAAAAACCGGTCATTCCGTGGTTCTGTTACCCTAGGCCGTCCAGAACCGGGCCTTCTATTGTAAGAACCAGTTTCCCGAAAACGCCTGACGGCGTCTCGTGAAGTTTCATATGGAACTCCGATGGCATTAGCTGCATATCTAATGGAACGTCTATCATCAATAAGTGCCACACCACGCGCAACATTCTCAGCACTAAGAGGCATTTTTAAACTTAATATTGAAAAAAATTAAAATCCGGAGACTAAGAAATGTGCTGCAAGAAACGGCACTGATCTAATGATACTGAATAAATATTGTGATTCCATAGAAAGTAAACATTGGAATCTAGAATCATTTCATTGAATTAAGGATTAAGGGCTATTGTCCTCTATATTAACATTCCTAATTGAAAACAAACAAAAAGATTACCTATTTATTCATTAAAAACAATAGACCAATCCAGAGCAGAAATATTTTTAGATGAAAACATGAAAAAATCAAGTGGGTGGAATTTTTTGCCTGTCAGTGTATATATGTAAGGGTTAAAATTTGTATTAAAGGAGAAACAAATAAAATAAACCCAACTATTGTTCCCTTTGATCGACCTTAATTTTGTTAGTTTCTTATTCAGGTAGCCATTTGTACTGAGTTACGATTCATCAGTTAAATAAGCTGCAAACCAGAACGGACGGGACTGGAAATCGACTATAAATTAGGCAAGGAAATTCTCTTTACTTATTGAAATCACTCGATCAGATCACGTCTTCTGTTTGTCCAAGGAACCTCCTTTCAATCAACCTAAATTTCTTTTTTTAAATTTATCGATTGTACTTTTAAATATTAAGTGAGATAATATAGAAATTTTTAATATCCAAAAAAAAATTAGAAAGATTTTTAGATATATTTTCGAAAGATATTTTAGTAATAGTGATGGACAAAATAATTGTTTATAGAGATCAGATAAGAATAATTCACATCATTGCAAGTTTTTTTTCGTGAATCACTGATTCAGTAAAAAGGGCAACCTCGAACTTAAGATTTGAAAAATTTAGCAAGAAGATTCTGTATTCTGGCTCCCTCCCTAAATCAAAAAATGATGTCTCAAGAGGAATCGAGAGTGGGAGATGTAGATCGTGATGCACTGATCAAGTAATGACTCATACAGAAACTACAAACTGTTCATTCATTCATCTTTTCAATCAGTAGAAAAAACAGATTTCCCACTAAAAACAAGTACTGTATTTTAAATAGTATGTTTTAGTTAACGCTAATATTTATACGGGATAGTTCCTGTTACATATAAGCAAATCAAGCCATAAATTTCCAAATTCAAAATAGTAGATAGAATGTAAACCTTAAGGTATAGGTGAGGTATATAACTAATAATAAAAAATAAAAAAATTTATAAGTAATATACTGGTAAAAAATATTTGTGACATTGTGTATAATTTATTAATGGATCCATAAAATATATAAGAGTATTTCATCCATAAAATATATTATTCTGTTGCATCCAAAAAAATTGAAGGAGGGGTGCTCTTTATATCCGTTTTAGAACCCTCTAGAATACTATTATGGGGTTTTATGATGAATATATATTTATTTATTTTTTATTTCTATTTTCTTGACTGGTAGTACTTCATAATATATGAGGTATGATCAATAAATGAATTACTATATTTGGCGACGTTTCGAGACTTTTTTTCACATTCATGCCCAACTGCGAAAAATGGTTTTAAAGATAAAAAAAAATAAATTATTATAAAAATATCTTCTGCTCCCTCCCTCTACCATTCGCATGCATACATTGATGTCGTTTCGCTACTTCCAGCGGACTTCATTGGTATATTTGAGATTAAATTGGGTATTCAGGTTTTTTATTTATTTTTTTGCGATTGAATTACCCATAGTTCGACAGCGATCAGTTGATAGCCCGAAGATGAACAATGAGGCATGAATTTAAAGAACCTGTTTTTTTTTCTAAACATTCGATATAATTTAAAAATATTTACAAATATATATACATATAAATAGACGATGTCGTGATCTTCTAATTTATGTATGTTAAGATAATTTGTTTAAGTGATATCAGAGAGCTAGAGAAAATACAAGAAGTTATTATCAACATAGTGATGTATGAGTTCGCCATTGCACTACCAACTAATTCCAAAAAGCTTTCCAGGGAATCAGGAATCTCGTTCTGCTGTGCGGGTCTTGTGTACTTCAGTGCCGGAGAAACTGGTTGCCCTCTGGTGACACAACTTAGTCAGGCTACTACTTATGAGGCTAAAATTTACTGATTGAAATTGGAAAACTGCTTGGGAATTTTTGCCCAAATCACCCAGTCCCAACAACATCATACTATCACAAACAAGATCTCAGCACAGAATACACATTGGTACAGTTTCTTACAGAACACGATTATATGAATAAATGTAATAATGAACCATGAAAATTGGCCTGTAATAGATCAGACTCTTATCTCCAGCTTTATAATAGATATAGTAGATTAAAATAAATTTATTTTTCGATTGCAATTATATTTAATAGTGCTAATATCTGCTATAACAGCTATAAACATATGTGTATTTCTTAAGAGCTATTAATAGAAGACAGAATATTGAGCAAACTAGCAGAATATAATATAAAGACGTCTACGTAGAGAACCTGAGACACATCTCAGAGACAAAAATCGCATGTCTACTAGAGTGGACTAGACTTCAGAACTTTCCTCTCTCATCTATCGTATTGAAAGGAAAAAATAAATGAAAAATAAAAGTGAGATGTTATGGTTTTGGTAGAGTTCGGTCGAGACGTATAAAAAAAATAAAAATATAACATGGCTAAATAACCAGTAATAAAATAAGCACTATTCAATTAAGATGACTTTGTGGTCCAAATTCAAAACATGCTAATATGGAAGAGAGGAACTATGGTAAAACCGGTGGTGTAGTTGTTGAGTAGGAGCCGGACTGGAGGCCATTAAGACAGCGCTAAGTGGTGCTTTGGGGTGAAGTAGCTCTGTAGTAGCCCTTCCTCCATTGTCTGTCCGCTCCTTCTCCCTTTCTCTCTTTTGGTCAGGCTAAGTACAAAGTCCGGATCAAGTCAGTTAACATGTGTCATCATTCTTCATGAATTAGCGAGCTGTTTATTAATATCTCACTTTCTCTATACACAAGTTTTTAGAAAGGTCAACTATCATAAAATTTACGAACTAGCGGATTGAAACTTGAAATTAGTACAATTTTCTACCATTATTAAGATTCAGAGCCATATAACACCGTAGACGTTTTTCGGAACATCAGTGTAGTGTAGAAGATATTCTGTTCCCACACGGTCTGTAAACGTTGAGTTTCAAATGTTTGAGATTTACAGCAGCCAAAAAAGCCAAAATACATTTTGTTCAGGGCGCTCTATATCATATAATTGGCTCACATATTGAAGATTTAAGTGATATAAAACTACTCTTAGCTAGTATGACAATGGATTAGTTAAATTCTTCTTTGGTAGTGTGAAGCGTTTAGCAAGGATTGTCTGTTACCCTATAGTATGTATACCATATGACTAGTACTATAGGACTATGTGTACTATATGACTAGGTTCCTGACTCATCGTGATGCGTTTAGCTAGGACTTTTCCCCTTCACCTCCTGCATGGCTAGGGGGGGGGGAGGGAGGGCATTGTTCTAGAGGGACAACCAAATATATTCTAACAAGAGTGATGAACGGAAGATCATGATTCATTCCGTGGGTCGGCCAGGAAATGTCATAAGGATCCGTGGAACTCCATGATATAGCAGAGTAAAACATCACTGGGAGTGCTTTTCTTGTAATACAAAAGCCAAAAGAGAATTAAAAATCTCCTTATAGGAAATTAATTGGAAATTTATCTCGGCAACCGATGCTACTAGACTCGAGAATTTACTTAAGACTGTTATACCTCCATGACATGCCATAAGTTCCTAGCATTTTTACTACTTTTTTGGCTTCGTATTTCAAGCAAAGCATCCCAGCGATATTTTACTCCACAATACATGGCGTTTCATCGATCCTTATGCTCTTTTATTCAGAAGATCTGACCAAATCATTAGCGCTCTCTCCTCTTTCATCAAACCTTAAATTCATAAGTGATGCAATGATGATGAAGATATTATTGTTTTCGTGGTCTTTCGAAGAAACTTCAATTCTGTTCTTGAAGTAAAATATAATTTTTTTATGCATATCCATACTTTGTTCCCTGGTGTAGGATTCCATTCTGGTGTAGACTTTTTTTATTCCTTTTTAAATTTCCATTTAGTTCTCTATAATTGTTATTTTCATTTCATTGGGGAAAAATTTTATTCGATTTCTTGTTATTTTTCCAATCAACAAATATTTTTTAATCAAATATACAAAAACTGATTATAGTCACAACTATTTTTAATTAGTGGAAAGGCATCAGATTTTCAATTTCGGGTTAGGTTGACAGTTATGTGGTAGAAAATCAGCGATAGATCAGTCGATTGCAGAGTCCTACGATCTGGTGCATACCCTTCAATAGTTACGGAATGGACTTAATCTGTAACAAATAATAATAATAATATTAATTTAACTTTTATTTTATTAAATATCCCAATTGGCGGATCATGTATTATATATTCGTTTTTCGTGACTCAAAGGATAAAAGAACGAAGCATCCCTAGATAGCCAAGTCAAGCTATCTCTGATAGCTTAGAAATAGTTATCTAGAATGTACCGACTGGACAGAAGACCCATTATCAAGAATTACGGAACAATAACTGATTTCAGCAAAAGGGCACTTTCTCACACACCTCATCTTAACAATATCGATAACTTCCTTTGCCTCTTCCGACTTCCCTTCACCCCTTTTCTATCCTTGGGTTTATAAACCCCATGCTTCTCTGGACTAATCACTCATGCAGTTACACTCTTGAAGTCACACTCTTCACTGTAGGGGACCTGGAGTGAACTCGTGTAGTCAACCCATATATCCATTGTATTTTACTCTGTATGTTAGATGCCACTTGTAATAGGCATTATGAATAAAAACATTACTTATAAAGTCTTCACTGCCTCCTATTCGTTAACTAAGGTATTGCTGTAAGGAGTTCACGAGAATATCCTCATTCTAAATACTAGTACGAGGTCAAGACTCATTGCGCAGGTATTAATTAGGTTATTACTGAACCGAAGAAACTTAATGGATTTTAATTTTACAGTTATTAATTAAGCAATTACAATTTAGATTTTGTAAGTAATTTTGCTTCCTTATTATCGAAGGTAAAGCAGTTTTCTTTTCGTTCTTCCAATACTTCCTCATATATTTGTGGAATCTTATTTTTACTTATTTTTCAAAAATAGCAATTTCGAAGTTATGGATTAGTTAAAATATGATCGAGTACATATCAATTTTCTCAAATCAATCCACTATTTGCAGTAAATGCTTTTACTTACAGGTGCAAAAATTTATTTTCCTTGATACGCTTTTATTTCAAAACTGGATAGTTTTTTTGCTCTAAGATAGAGGAGGTTTGTGGAATGGGTATTTAAATTTTATCAAACTCCATTTAGCACTTAAAATTAATGCAAAGGGGAGCCATATTTATGTTTTGTGTTATGTTGTCCGTAATTTTGTTTTTTTAAGTTGCCTTTCATAGTTGAATCCATGTGATGGGCCTGACAAACTAATATCGATAATTCGATTTGATGAAACTTTCAGGGATTTTGAGTATTGGTAATATTTAGTATCGATTTTGTCAAATTTTTCTGGTTAGGTGTTTTTTTCGACAAGACTATATTTCAAAAAATGGCCTTTCCTACAGATTTTAATGTTAAAGGACAAATCATAGACATTTGTATACATGCAATTCAATAAACAATAGAAACTGTAAAGAAACTATTATGACTCTACTTGGCTGACTTTTTTATTTTTATTTTTGAGGAATAAAAATTGTCTCATTAGAGAGCATTAAGCTGTAGTGCTATATTCATACGTTTACAATATCTTATTTTACAGAAAAAATTAAAAATACTTATTAATTGCAACTGCAATTATGTGAAATATTTAATATTCTAATTTGTGGAGAGTCATGGATATCGTAAAAGTTCTGTCATAATGGCTTGGCGGGGCAATGAAAGCTAGTGGAGGCTTCAGTGGAAATAATGTTGAGGCTTAATGCGAATTTTATAGACTCTGACGCTCACTAACTAAGCGGAGAAACTCGCCATGCTTGAAATCCAATATAAAATTGAAATAAAAGGTATGGAATGATGTTTGCTGAAAATAGTGGCGCTTCTGGGAAACAAAATGTCGAATCTCATAAATTTTCCAATAAAATTGAATGAATAAGATCCTGATGGAATTTGGATGAAAACAATTGTAAAATGCTAACATTCTTGTAAATTAGTAGTTTGTTAAGGTGTTCAGAGGCTATTTTTTTTTTATCAAAGGGATGGGAGTAGTTCAGAGGTGAATGCACTGATTTTACTTCCTACGCTCATTGTGCTGGGTTCGAATCCGGCTAATGGTAAGAAATTATTTATTCTGTTACATCAGCCATGGATCGATTCTGTGTTCCTCCAGTCTCTATAAAGTGAGGAAAACCTGACGGTTGAGCATGACATCGGCTCATCGATCCCTACAGGGGTGATCGATATATATGTATATTATATAAGCCAATGCACACAAATATTTGATGTAATGATTTACAACTTTGTAATAAATTACGAAAAGTATCTTTTTCTCCATACTATCGGAGTTTAAACGTAAAGTTACAATTGCTCTAGCTTTTGTAAAGTTTAAGATTATAAGGAAGTTTTACTGAACAACTTTCTTCTGTGTAACTGTATCGTAAAATGAAAAGCTAAAGAGTTATCGAGTCTGATAATATTGATAAAAATTCGAGGGAAATTTTTTTTTTTTTCATAATTAGTGAATTACAAGAACATATATCTCGGAAACTACAGAAGATAGCGAAAACATTAATATAACCATTTATTTTGAAAATTGTATCAGCTTTTATTTCGCATAGAACATTATTCGCTAGAACGCATAGTTTTACTTATATCAGTGATAAACCAAAAAAAGTGAACTTTTTGAATACTAAATTCAAATTTTCGACTTGGAATCTACGGGTAAGAGATAGCTGACTATTATTTCATGACTTAGAACAGTAAATAATATAAATTTAAAGGGTTGGCATCTTTCTATATCTACAAGATATAGTCTCTCTGAATATAAGTTTCCCACCAATATAGAGTTTCGATCTATCTTCATCTGGCCGCCTTTTTATATTCCAGCGGCTGTATGCTGGTAGATGTGCATTTTTCTCATCACGCCTGTATAAACGGTTGATTCATAAGGACGAACCTTAGTATGAAATAAGACACGTTTTTTGCAACGGGCTCACGGACTATAGTATGTTTTTTAAACAAAGAACTATTTTTGTTGATATCGTAAATTCATTAATAAATTATAATAAACAAAACTGCCATGTAGAATAATTTGTATTTTAAAGTTTCAGATATTTAAAGGAAGTTAGTATAAAGGGATAATCCTTGGCAGGTGGTTGAAAAATAAGTCGATAAAGTTGGTCGAGAATAGGCACTTCTCTCAAGTGGATTATCCGAGCCGTTGGAACAATTTTATGGTGCTGGCTTGTTCCCCTTCACGGCTGATCCAACTTGATTTAGAATATTACACTCGGATACTAAGCCCAGCATTATAATTTTTATATTTTACATTGAATTTATAGTTATTCGTAGAATATGAACGTGTTTCTCGAATATAATATTAAAGGTTGTGGGTTGCATGTCGAATCAGAACACTTAAATTGTTAAAAATATTCTGACTGATTTTAAAATAACATTTCGGAAGTTTATTAAGTAATACAAAATTCAGACTATATTAAAATTATGGAAGTTGAATCTTGGACCATTCCCGTTAAACGTGGAAAATTTTTTAATGAAATAGGATAACAGATAGCGTTATTAAGGTGTATGATATAGAGACGGTGAGTATGGCAGTGGAATGGAGTGGCATTACCATTTAATAAGGAGGAATGGGAATAGAATTCTGGAAGAAATAATGGACCGAAAAATGGAAGATGGTGGCGTATATCAGTCGAGTAATATTAATTCTTTCAGAAACAACAATAAATTAACTGAAACATTGTTGTTGGAAATATATATATATTACAGGAATTGATTCACAGTTAAAAGTGACGAACTTAATGTTTCTAATCGTAATATTTATAGTCTCTGTTTCATTCATTCATTTTATCGTAACCTAGAACATTTTTATTTACGAAAATACTCGGAATTGAGGCGGTTGCAATCTTGAGATCGGCAAACTTTGTCGGTTTAATTAGTTACTAAAACTCGTAAATACTCATTGGCGTTCCACTTGAATCGTAAGATGGTTTGAACACAAAATCGAGAAAAGAGGTGGCCTACAAAATTCTTGGGCCGTCCGGCCTAAATAATCTTGTTATTTTGGAAATTCGGGGGTATAGAGCACCCCAAACGGCTCAATGTTTTTGAAGACCACCTTTCCTAGGATAGGGAAAATTCCTATTATTGAGATCTGGGGGAAAATAAATGTTTCGTAATCACTTTAGATGAAAAATATTTGAAAAACCATTATTATGTTTTTTTTTACTTTGAAAAACCAACTTTTTGTTTAGAAATAAAATTTTTTTAAATTTATTTTTATTAATTATATTATATCCCAAGTCATGGAAAAAAAAACAGTATTTTAGTCGTTTATTGCTGCCATTTTTGCTGAAAGTACAGATATTTTTAGATGACTGCGAATAAAATCACATAATTTTTTTTATTTAACTTAAGGTTAATCTAGATTTTATTCATAACAAAACTCATTTAATTAATGTGGACTTAAAGCTTATTAAACGAGGAAGTTTTTCTAAAAGCGAAATAACCGTGGTGTAGTTGGAAGATGACAAAAAATAAATCGCGAATTATTTATGATTTTATTTTATAACAGCCTGTTGAGCAAATCCGATACCTAGGACTCCACCTGTACAAACGACTAACTTGGAATCCTCATACCAGGCTGAAACGACAAGAACCGCTCGACGTTTCGATTACTTCAGCTTACTAGACAAACGCTCTAAACTTCCAATTAATTACAAAAGACTCTATACTTGACTATAATAAGACCTATTTGGACTTACGGAGTTGAGCTATGGGGCTCACTAAACCGTCGAATTCCTCTCGCATCCAATCCTTACAATCCAAAATCCTTCGTAAAATCCTCAATGCTCCTTACTTTGTCACTAATAAAATTATCCATAAAGATCTTAATGTTCATTATGTTTCAGATCTGGCCCAATCCAGATACCTATCCTTCCATAATAAACTTTAGAATCATCCCAACCCTCTCGTTTCTAACCTTGCTTCCTCTTCGATTCCTGATAACCCTCCGAGGCGTCTGAAAAGAAGATGGCCCCGTGATCTCCTAATGTAGTTATATCATTAGAGTGCTACCATTGGGTAGTTACTCAGCAAGTGTATTCATGTCATTATATCTATTATGTCCAAATTTACTTGATGTATTCATGTAATACAGTTGTAAATGTCATTAAAAAAAAAAAATTAACAGAACTTTAAATCTTTAAATGGTTTTACTAATTGAAGTAAGTTTTGTCTACTTTACTGTGAAATGTTTTTTTTAGCCAGTATAGTTTTTAATTATCGCTTCCTATTCAACGATTAATTAAAAGGCCTATAAAAAACAACATAAAATTTGAATTTTCTACTTGTCTATTTAAAATCGGGCAAATGTTTATTTAAACTTTATTTGTAGATCTTGAGGTCTACTATCTCTCAACTTTAACCTTATTATTTTTTAAAACGTTGGATCGTTATTACTGATTACTGAAGTTTTAATTATATTAATTTGCTGTTTATTTATTGTAAATAGTGTGAATGCGCTACTCTTATATCACTATTAGCATTGATGCGGCAGATTGTAATATATCTCAATAAAGAGTTTTCACGTTTATTGATATTACCGAAGTAAATATTTCTGTGATACATAGTCTGTCCAATAAGACTTGATATTATGAGACTATCTATAAATGTTCGGGGCATCATAGTAGTCATACTAGATTAGCCTGTTTTTATTGTGCTATTAAGCCATAAATAATGATTACAATTATATTATTGAAACAAATATAAAACTTTCACTACATTTAAATATTACAAATCTCCAGGAGAAAATTACAGGCTCATGGCAGTTATTAAAACCCAGCTCACCCTTGAACAAGTTTAAACTGTCGACACTTCCCTCTGTTTCGTCAAGAGCCATACTCTTTTCAAGCACTCTTTGGTGGAACAACTATAATTTCCGTTTTGTTTAAACGTCAAAACCCTTTTAACGAAATCGAAATGCTAATTTCCTCTTTGACTACCTTATCCTGAAAACAGAAGGACGGAGGAGTAACAACTGAACAAATAACTCCCCCAGCCGGTACAGCTGTCTAGCCAACCAGGCGAGGTAGATACTTCGCCACCTCATTTAGAAAATTAGCACGTACAGTCGAAAGTTTTGTTGTTTGACATTACCTGCGATGGAACCGGTACACTTTTCCTCTACAGCCAAATATTGTTCCTGACAAGAATGTTCCTACACGAATTGTTGCTGCTATGTTAAAAAAATTACTTTTCTTACTTGTGCCTTTTTTATTTTAAATGAACTAATCCACCACACCGCAATGGTGGGATCATGGTAGTGATTGGTGTTTCACATCAGTTGCAGTTGCAACAGTTTCTGCTACTCAAAAAATAATTTTAAAAAACAGATATGACTCTTGGGAAATTCTGTAATAATGTAATAATGAAACGCTGCAAATTATTTTACAATGGTTTATTATTTCCAAACAATAATACGTCTAAAGCAACATTACTTTCCTAGTTACAAAGAAATAAAATGTGATTTCAATAATTGGACTAAACTTTTTTTTTAATCATTAGTAATATTATAAAAAAATTAGCATTACTTCAGTAAACATTTAAAATTCAAAAACCAAAACAAAGGATATAACCTTTGCAGTGGAGCATATAACAAAAACTAGAGACCATATCTATGCTCCTAATTGTCCGATTTTAACGATTTTTTTTTTTAGGAAGTCAAGTAAACTTTTGAAAAGCCATATACAATATCGACAAAAAAGTGATTTTGAGTAATTTAATTTTACCATCTCTCGTAACTTTTTTTCAGCTTCTTTTCGTTGAAGTATGTTATATAGATAAATTTGTCGAGAAACTGACTTTAGAGAAGTTTCATTGAAGTCGGTACATTCGTTTAGGCGCTACAGTCTATAGCAACGCAAGTTTTGCGTCCGCCATTTTGAAAGTAAAAGGCGGATAAGTAATGTTGATGAAGGAGGATCATCCTTGGGGACCTCTGATTTTATATCAACATTTGAAAAAAATCGGTCCAGTAGTTTCGGAGACAATGCGCGGACGGTGGACGGCGGACGGCGGACGGACAAGACATGTTTATTCGTTTTTCGAATTCTAGGTATCCTGAAACGTAAAACCTCAAATTTTGAGAGATGGTCAAGTTTTTAAAAATATATATAAGTCCTATAGTCATAATATTTATAGAGTGAAGTGTATTCAAAGTAATTATCTGTTAAATTTAATTATAGCTCCTATCTTACTGATAGATACTTCAAAGTAAACCAAAATAATTTCTTCTGATCCCTCTTCAATCTGTAGGCGTTCCACAAGGTAGTATCCTCGGTCCCATCCTCTACACAGTTTATACAGCTGACATCCCAACCCATCCTGACACTGTCATCACCACTTACGCCGATGACACATGTTTGCTATCTGTTAATAACGATCCTTTAATTGCATCCCAAACTCTTCAATCACATATCACAAGCCTTGAAGAATGGTGTAAAAATTGGAGAATAAAAATAAATTCCAACAAATCCCATCAAATCACCTTTACCCTCCGTCGTAAACCTATGACGTCTTGTCCTACAGTAACTTTCAATAATACTCCACTTATTCCTGTTGAGCAAATCCGCTACTTAGGACTCCATTTGGATAAACGTCTTACTTGGAATCCTCATACTAGACTGAAACGACAAGAAACTGCTCGACGTTTCCGACTGCTCCAACACTTACTAGACAAACGCTCCAAACTTTCTATTAATTACAAAAGACTTATCTACATAACTATAATAAGACCTATATGGACATACGGAGTTGAGCTTTGGGGCTCCACCAAACCATCGAATTCCTATCGTATCCAATCCTTACAATCCAAAATCCTCCGTAAAATCCTTAATGCTCCATACTTTGTCACAAATAAAACCATTCATTAAGACCTTAATGTACCATATGTCGCTGATTTAGCTCGAGCCAGATATCTATCCTTTCATGATAAACTTCAGTCCCATCCAAATCCGCTTCCACTCTTGCTTCTTTCTCGATTCCTGATAATCCTCCTAGGCATCTGAAAAGGAGATGGCCTCGTGATCTTCTTACTTAAAATTATTTAGAGAGTGCTACCACTGGGTAGTAACTCTTCAAGCCTGTACATGCCATTATTTATATTTGCGCATATTTACTTGTTGTATTTGTATACAGTTGTAAATTCCATTAAATAAACAAAAAAAAAAATTTAATTATACCTTTTTTAATTTTACCATAATATATCAGCTGTGGAACAAATAAAAAAGTATGTATAATAGCTGATAAAAGTCAAAGTGAAATAAAATTGGAATACTTTTGTGTCTTTTTTGCTGACCTATAAATTTGGCAAGAGTAGGTTGGTATGGGCTTTAGTAAATAAGTATAAACATTAAGTTTTTGTTTAAGGGATAATTAATATACATGATTGATTTATTCATTATTATGTAGACTACAATAAACACGGACACTTTAATTCTTAAAAACATTACCGATGTGTGATAAGAGGATAGCGGATTTCAGTATCATTGCATATTTCATACGCTTGCGTGTAAAAACTTTGAACCTCATAATCTATATTATCATTATGATCTGTAGAATAATATATTGAAATTTGATATTGCACGTTTCAGCCTTCACGGACTAAACTGCACGTTTTTACTTTTTATTACATAGTATTGCATATTTTGAATATTTAGCCCTCTTTAAGGGCTAAATTTCGATATTAATAGTATAAAATTAAATGATTGAACCAAATTTCATTTATTTAATATACATATTATGTATGTAGGAAAGTTATTTAATTTTATTATTATTTTCTATATTAGATGTATATGTATATGTTTGTATATAGTTAAGAACAGGGATGATCAATCCATGCTATTAAATATTTCTTCTTATTTTAAGAAAATTAAAAATACCAATTTAAACTTATCTTTCTCAGGCTATTACATTTTAGACTTGGCCTGTTTAATATAGACTTTCTATCCAAATACATACATTTTATTGTACAAATAATATATAAATTTACCATGCGATAAGCCATAACTTTCATCATATTAAGTAATGTTTTCTTTCTGTTTTTAGAATATCTAACGTCGGGTTCGTTTTAAAGGATACACGTAATATATCTAAAGCATCTTTATTAAGACATTTCTGATTGATATCACTTCACCTCGACTTCTCAGGAGTCATCTTCACTACTCAGCCTCCACTTACTTCTGACACCTCTAGACCATCCAAGAAGAATCCCTTGGGAAATTATAAGAAGAATAGATACCACTTTGTCCGAACGGTGTAATAAGGTGCGTCGAATTCCTGTGGCTTTAGTTTATTCTAGAAAGAAGTTTTTTTTCCGCTGTCATAATTTTTCACAATAAGACCCTTTTAGTTCTTTAAATTTTTGTTCAACGTTACAAAACTAAACTTATTAAGTTGTTGTTGTTTATATATTATTTTGTTGACAATTTTATATCATTTTTAATATTTATAAATAATGGACACCTTTAATAATTAATTACTTCCAGATTATTGGATTAGTTAAAAAAATGTTTTTAATTTTCTTTCAGAATAATTTTTTGGTTCGATCTCGGTGTGATGTAGTAGTCAGCTTGTATATAGAACATAGAGGGGACAAATTTTGGTTTGTAAAAAACCTGTACCACTGCAACCCATGCAGGGTCTTGGATTCAATACTATTTAGGGAAAATACTGTTTCAAGGCCTACGGTTGTGCAGGGAGGAGATCGGGCCAGGATCATGCTGAACCTCTAGGTTTTCCCCCTTAATCAATTATATAATTGAAAGTACCTACTGTATAGAGGCTGGGTGTGCCCCAGGAGGAACTCACTACCCCACGATCGCCCCAAGGTAATTGAATCAGAATAAATAATTTTCTTCCATGAGCCGGGATTCGAACCTGAAACCTTGAGCACCGAAATCTTAGTGCCCTACCACTGAGCTACCCCGCTCCCTTGGTTTGTAAATACATCCAGATTTTTAACGGAAAGTCCGAAATTGTCATAAATCCTTAAAAACCTGAGAATGAAATCCATTCTTGAAGAGGTTATAGAGAACACTGTATCGACCCTGCTAGTGTTAAAAAACAACTTACAACTATATAAATTATTAAATTTTAGTTTATTTTCTTTTAGTTGGTACTGATTTTTAAAAATATAGAAGAAAGATTTTTTAATTTTAATTTTTAATGAAGCGGAAAATACAAACTCTTTTTATTTTTATGCGTTTTGATATTAATGAAAGCAAAAAACGATTTCAATTTTTTTATGTAATCTACTCCTGTCTTAAATAGTAGAAATCTAGAGTGTACCCCTGTTTGCCTAACGGTGTACCCATTCCCATTTTACAAATTACATGACTATTTAAAATATCAAGTCAAATATATATATATATATAAGGTGCAAACAAATAAATGTTTGTATCTTATATTTATATAATACTTGATATTTTAACTACACTGACACCCACTATATCTCTGATTACTTATAATCTACTTATAATTAATTTATTTTATTTTCACCATGTACCTTTTATATTTTGTATCCTTTGTAGCCCTGATGAAGACCTGCTAGATGGGTCATAACGTCGTCATAACAACTTTTTTTTATTTATTATTTTAATGGAATTTACAACTGTATTACATAGAGAATACAATATGTAAATGTGAAATTGGTAACATGGCATGTACAACATGATATATATCTAGTGAAAATATAAAAAAACATTAAAATTTTAAAATATCCAACTATAGAAATCGGGAAATCTTGTCAATTCTAAGGGAATGTTTTTCCATAGCATTTGGATGTTAACATTCACTGATGTATGGAACGAAATATACTGGCAGTAGCTTTAATTTGCGGTAGAAGGCATTCGACAATTACACCAAATTTTAATGTTTGTAAATTTCAATTTCTCTAACAACCTATTAAGGTATTAAAGTAGATATGAATGAACATTGCTTTACAGTGGACGGCATTTCCCGACTTCTGTAGCAGGTTTTTTTATCCAAATATTTTTTTATTGTAACTTTTAGATTTTTAAGTGTTGACAACTTAATTTGAAAAAAAATAATCAAAACTTCACATATTAACGACATTAAACCAGTAAAAAGTTGAGAATACTTCGGTACTTTTAGCTCAAATAGGTTCAAAACATTCAAGACATCTCACTAAACAATTTATTTATCCATTTTAATGGAATTTACAACTGTATTACATAGAGAATACAATAAGTAAATGTGAAATTGGTAACATGGCATGTACAACATGAAGAGAAACTACCCATTGGTAGAACTCAAATCATAACAATTTAAAATACTATTTAAAAAATTAGTATTTATTTTTCTGCACCCACCCCGACCAACTTCTTCTCATGTTATATCACGGTTAACCATCTCTACATCACTGTTCATTTAATTGTACTATTCGTTGCTTAAATCGTATAACTGTAATTTACGGTTGAACACTGGAGGATCCAGGATTTAATTTTCAGCCCGGAAGCTTTTCACACACACACACACACACACACACACACACACACACACACACACACATATATGTATGAAAAACAGAAAGATGCTACCTATATGAAATGGTGTTTAAGTGATACTTGAAATCCCATTAAATGTAATTGAACGAGTAATAATACTTTAAGACATCTTTTCAAATATTTTTTACCATAAAACATGGTTAAATTTTACCATTTTGGGGGAGGGGCTTCTGCACGAAAGCTTCCCCCGTAGTTCCGCCTGTGTGGTTGAATATAAACTATATCATGATCTTTAGGGTTTGTATAAAAACACAGACTATAGTCTCGATCTTGGTTTTTGTTTTGAATTTCGTTCTTCATCAGTTTAACTCAATTTTTTGCTATTCAGTTTTATCATTCCATCTTATATGTAAAATGAAATATATCACGGCCACTAAAAACTTTTTTATATAATCGAGAATAGTAATAATAAGTATGATTTTTTAACGAGATGTGTTACATTTTTACATTTACATTTCTTTCATATCCATTTTAAAAATATTTTAAGTATTCAACTTTTATTTTCTTACCATACACCAGCTTTATTTCAATCCTTGGTACCTATTAAAAGTCTATAAAATGAATAATAATAGGCAATTGATTGATTCGTTTCTGAATAATAGAGTGCGACATAAACACTGACAAGTTGTACACCATTCTGTAATGTAACTTTGACATGTGTTCGCACTTGCGTTATGCATATTGCAGATGAACAGATGCAGGCTTGCCTTATATATTAACAATGTTGGGCTTGTGCTTTCCCACTTATTTTCCTGACCAGTTCCCACGAAGAACTCATCTATTATTTAGCCTTCAACCTCTAGGTCGTGAACTTTAAAAGAAACAACTCTATCTGGAGGGCAAGGTTTGGATTAGTGATTGCATATTAGATTAAACTGCCTTAAGAAACTTCTGTGTCCCCAAAATCATCCAGCTATTTATTAACGAAAACAATAAAAATAAATATAATCATGACAAATAACGAATTAGTATTGCAATTTTATAAATTATATTTCTAGCTGATACCTTGACATCTTTTGTAGGTAACGATATAATGGCTTCCTTAAGTTTCAATCTGAAGGTAAACAGAGGACTCAAAGGGCTCTGATGAAATCATACATATAATTTTGTTCCAAGGAAGTCACAAAAGAGAAAATGTGAAAGGCGAAAAATGGATAACAAAATAAGAGTGCTCCCTGGACATCATTCCATCATTCTTCTCACTGAAGGATTCAGTTATTACGTTAGACCAAAAATGATAGTGATGTTGAAAAAACGTATAAAAATCTCCTAAAAGGATCCGGAACGAGGTTTTCTGAGTGGGTTTGTCAAAGTAACATATTAAAAACATACCTATCATTCTTTAGGATGATAATGGTGAGTATTACATCATTACAATTAAGGTTTGCCCATCTTGAACAATTTTTTCAATTCGTATCTAAAAATAACTTTTTTATCACTTAAAAAATATGATTCAAGTTGGGAAATTGCCTACATTTGAAAACTAAACATTTATTACAAAGTGATAAATTACGATAACAAAGACGAATGGTATTTGCATATTCCTCAAACCACCTCCGGTGGAGCACCAGTTTGCTATTCTACTGGTAGGAAATGTGGTGGTACTCAGCGGAGAGGGGGGAGGAGTGTATGATATATATTAGGATAGGCATCTTACAGATGAGGTCGTCAATGGTTAGTTTTCATCAGTATTTATATGTATTATTATCTGAAATTTCAGGAAGTGTATTTTCAGATTTCAACTACATTCATCCTCACTACCACACCATAAAAAATGTTATCACTGTATATTAAAATAAAACTATAATAATTCCATAATACTATACTATACTAATGATAAATATCACTCTTCCTGATATGAGGTAAATTACATTCACTTGTCCTAACAATGCGTAACAACTAAGAAAATGAATGAATTGCACGAAATTCACAGAAGATTTTCGGGGATCGTTAATTCTAATTTAGACGGGATCGTTCAATTATTTCTTATGGCAAATGTAATAAAAGTAATTAGATTTTTAATAAAAGCCTAATAATTTCTATATAATACTATTAAACATCAGGAAAGCTATTTAATAAAATGAGGATGTGAATGTCTGAATAATTTAATAAGGGTCTAAATAGCAATTGTTATTCCAAGATGTTTCATGAGGCCTTAAACAGTTTATCCACCCTGACAACATTTGGCATTCTATCATCAGATACAGAAGTAGTATCATTGAATCTACAAAGGCACCTTACAGTGCCTACTTATCCGTATCCTACCTATCCGTACCTATCCGTGATTGTACATTGGTTTAATAATTGGCGCATCAAAGTAAATGCAAACATGTCACCATCGCCTTTCGACTAAGTCATGATCGTCAGTTTATTTTTAAAATTTTAATTAAGAAAATTTTATCACCATTTTAACTCCATACCGGACAGAAGACTATCATAGAACCAGCATATCAGACCTGACGGACGATTTGGCCAACTATATAGACTAATGACAAGAAAATCTCAACTTTCAATTTATAACAAATAACTAATTCACAAGAAAATCCAACTCGACTTACGAACAAGAACAGTGCGGAACCACTAAATTTTCTAATATCAATGCATCTGATCCCTTCAGTCAAAAGTGCTTCGAACAATAGTAAATGTCCCATTCTATATAATAAACATAACTCTCCACAATGACCATGATATTTTGATTATCATTTAGTTATTATTTTGATTTTATTTTGTTTCTTTAGGAATTCTTCAATATGAAGCTTTTCCCAATCAAACTCTTGCCTCAGCGAGTCCCTCCATCTCTGCCTGTCCATTGCATCCTCCTCCGACAGTCACACACTGGTAGGACCAGCCCCTCTCCACCACATCTCTTTCTTCTACCCTCTTCTTCTCTTTCTTCTCTCCTTCTTCTACCCTCTGCTTCTCAATCCATAATTATCTTAGGTATCCTATCTTTTCCCATTCTCAAATGGCCATACCATATGAGTCTTTTTTCTTCCACCACCTCTAGAATATTTCGTTTTATTTTCAATCTATTTATAGCGCTATTTCTTATCCTTTCGATCCTCGATATTCTAGCTGCTCTCCCCCCCAAAATCGATTTCAACTGAAAGGAATTTTTTCCCTGGGTCATACTGAGGTGTCATGTCTCCGAACCACATACCATTAAGCTTTTTTACCAAATTTTTATATATTAATTTTTTTGTTTTTATTAACATATTGGTGCTCCAGAGAATAGAGTTAAGCATTCCCATTTTTTTAAATTTGTTATAACATTTGTATTATTTTTTTAAACGTCTGCCTCGATTTTACCATTACTTTCACTTATAGATAGCAAATAACGAAATCGACCCACTTTACATAGGTTGCACAATGTTGGGTCAGTGCTTTCTTCTTTCTTCTTCTTATTTATATTTTCTGTATATATGATGTGAATGAACTCTTTTCTCACTATAACCGTTATCCATATTCAGAAAAAATGTTATGTTACTCAATAAAAATTGTTTATATATATAAAATACAGGAATATCTCGAAGGTATTGATATAAATATATTTTCAGAAGGCCGGTAAAGAAAATTGAAATTTATTAAGTAATAACGCAACTGAAATTATATTTTTGTGTTTTTGGGCTGGATAACAAAGAGATAACAAAAATTGTTAATGATATGACTTGATAATATGGTCGAACTTGTTGTCTTGACGATTCCCGAAATCGTTGACATGTTGATGGTTTGGTAAGATCGTAAAGGCTTTGGTTTTGTCTCGGATAACTTACAATAATAACAATATTTAGTTGGTTTATCTTTGTTATAATGAAAAAAAAAATTATTGACTAAAGTTTATATTTGTAAATTAGTAGTACTGTTAAGGATATTTCCATTGAAGATTACCGATGTGTTATATTATATGGTTATTTTAAAACTTATTATTTATAATAGAGAATATTGTTGAGTGGAGGGAAAGGGCAGGATGAACATGGCCTGGGTAACGAACCATGTTCATTAGCGGCCACATCCTCCGATAGGTCGCGGCCTAATCACGGTCACCATTATCGTTCAATGGCCACTTGCTGTCTTCGGTAATTGCTAATGTTTGTCTCGCCAAGGATTGTGAGGCTTAGGGACAAATTCACCGATTGAAATCAATGTCTGAGATCGTGTAAAATTCTTAATGAACATCATTTTCAGATATCGGTCATATTAAAGTAATTTAAGGGAACTATGATCGGCAAGAAAAGACTGAGCTGTGAGAGAGTGGAAGAGCGGAAACGGCATTTATCTTCTGATTTAAAAAATCAAGATAAGAATCTAAATTCTTTAATCAGCTCCTCGGAATGACGCCCTACTCTTTTTCCTTTTGGCTGAGATTTCTATACATTTTGTGAAAGTTGTTGAAAGTAGGCTGTAAAAGAGATTCTTTTATCCAAATTTTATCAGTACAAAAAAAAAATTGGTTGGACTTGAAAGATTTCAAACAGAAAATCACGAAATCAGAGATTCAGGTTTCAGGCTAGAGGTTATTCATAGTTATTCACGAGGAATGAGCAAGTTCTTGAACTCAACGCTAACTGTAATGACCGTAGAATATCTAAAATGGTGCTTGAAGGCTCCTCAGGAAGGAGGAAATACGTGCTTTAGAAAACTGATAATGTTTGTCGGTATTTTAAAAAATCCTGCAAATTATTTCACAATGGTTTATTATTTTCAAACAATTATACATCTAAAGTAAAATTACCTTCCTAGTGACAAAGTAATAAAAAGTGGTTGCAATTATTGGTGTACATTTTTTTTTTTTTTTAAATCATTAATAATATGTTAAAATAATTAACATTACTTCAGTAACACATTTAAAAACCAAAAACCAAAACAAAAGATATAAGCTTTACAGTGTAGTATATAAAAAACATCTAGAGACCATATCTTTGTTCCTAAATATCCGTTAAAAGATTTTGTTTTTGTTTTTTAGGGTATCAAGAATAAGACTTTTACGAAGTTTCATTGAAATCGGTACATTCGTTGAAGCGCTATAGCCAATAGCAAAGAAGGTTTTTCGATCGCTATCTTAAAAGGAAAAGGCGGATAAAAATGTCGATGAAGGAGGATCATCCTCGGGTGACTTCTGATTTTAAACTCAAATTAAAAAAAAAAAAATCGGTCCTGTAGTTTCGGATAAAATTCCGGACGGCGGACGGACAAAAAATTTGTATTCGTTTTCGAATTCTACGTATCCTGAAACGTAAAACTTCAAATTTTGAGAGGGGGTTAAGTTTTTGAATTTTTGTTCGATCACAATGGTTCATTATTGAAAATAATAAACCAAAATTAAATATAAAAAAAAATCTGGTGCGCGCAGTAGTACAGTACTTTCACTTAACGAACTACATTGAATAGAAGTTATTGTCTGGCAATGTTGGGCTACTATAAAATTCTTCAAGTCCATTTTTAGCCCAGCTAAAGCTTAACGTTTACAGCAAACAGATCATTGATACCATTAAAATAACACAAATCCTATTTATTATATCAACGGTTGATGATGGATTGTACGATCCGTGAGTTTAGATTTAGCAAGAAAATTCCATTTAATTTCCTTGGAAACATGTGATTTAGTTTAAATAGTGTTAGTTTGCAGAAATTATTATTTAAATCTTTTTCGTCACTCTCCGTTGCCTTCGACAACTTTATTTATTAGATATTATTTATTTTAAAATTATCCGCTTTCCAACGAGATATGACTTCTAACAATTATTTCCAGAGATTCATTTTCGACCTGGATAAACATTTCTCTTTTATTTAATTATAAAATTCTTTCAAAAGTTATATTTTTTAGCCTTTTTTAATAACTCCTAACAATGGGAGAAAGATAATTATTTAAAATAAACCAAATTAAAGATACTTTAGAGGAAGATATTTTGAACATTGGACAATTAAGCCCTGTTAACTGACATCACTTGTGATGAGACCTAAATGATATTAAAGATCTCTTAATTATACATTGATTCACAGACTTTAATCAAAATCTTTAAAACCGTTTTTGAGAAAATTATAAAATTGAAGATATAAAGTGCCACATTCGGTTAGCTGATTTTGAAGAGAAAGTTACAGTAACATAACTTAACTTAAATATGTAGTTTCAGTTTCGCACGACGTTTTTGAGCTAGACTGTTCACACACACATACCATTTTGTGAGACTTGGTTATTTGGACTTTGTGAATATTTTCACGAGCGCAATACTTTCCCTTGCTAAATATTTCATATGTAGGTAAGTGAAAGTAAAAATAGATCTCAAAATTGAAGTTCTGATGAATGAGACATTTTCATTAGACTTGTCTCCAATTGACTTTATTCTTTTTATAGCAGTTAACCATTTAAAAAAAACTACAAAATATTGCTATAAGAAAGCAAGGTTAAATTTTCAATTCTCAAGTTTATTGATTAATAACAAAATAGGTTTTTTGAACAATGGATAAAAATCCTTTTTTGACGTTAGGAGAAATATATTTAAAGTAATAGAGGTATTTTTTTCTGTCATTTGGTTCTTAGGAGCTGACATTTTATTATGATCCTACCAAATTTTGTGGTACAAATCAGTAACATGTGGGACGTTAATATAATTATGAATTATAAAGGTTTAGACTGAGTTTATTCCACCATATTTATTTTATTCTCTTGCACTGGCAACGTCTCGGCTATGTCGCCATTTTTAAGCCAACTTTCACAAATTTTACACTTAAATTGATAAACATTTTTATTACATCACTATTCAATCCACTAAAAGCGTATAAGTCTTATATTAAGTCTTTCGTTTTCAGTACAATAAGAGAGGAGTAATAAATATGGTGGAATAAATACAGTCTAAGCCTTTATTATGATTCAAATTTCACCTTTAACTAAAATAAATAGAATTATGAATAATTTTATTTATGTTATAATAATGTGTATTAAGGGTTTTATGATTGATTTTTAGTTTTCAAAGTTTTATGATGATTTCAACGTAGACCTTTCTCCAGAGGAATTTCGAGAATGCTTAAAGCACATGGAATCAACCAAAATTTAACTAAAGAATGTACTTACTAAAATTTGATAACCTCATATAAAGCAGCTATTACCATTTTGAATGCTATAACAAGTCTATATCTCGAATCTAATAATGCTCAGACAAATGCTTACGTAAGCTTAAAACGTGAATAAAATGAAATCCGAACATGAACTAATTCAATTCAATATTCATTTGACCCTGAACCTTTTGTCGAGTTTACAAAGTGTTCCTGAATTATGATAGCGTTAGAACAGAGAGACTTAATTGAAACAATAATTTATCCATAAACCTCTCACTTAGAGTCACAACGAATATTCACTTTGAATACACAGTTTTTGAAATTATCGAAGCATCGTAAATGTATTAAATATTTATTACATTCAGAATAAGAGAATTAGAATTATTTAAGATAATAGCTTAACCAGGGTCTCAATGAAGAGGTCTGAATCAGATATTTTTAATGGTTGCTGATTAATTTGGGAGTTCTCATTGAAAGCGTAAGGAGGAGTTTTAATTTTCATAAATCATCTCATCATAAACCAAGAACAAATTGAGCTATCACATCTTAATTTAAAAAAATTATTGTAAGTTTTAAAAATTAGACCCATACCAATTGATGTATTTTAATATACGAAAACAGAAATGAATTCTACATCTTATAAATAAACCTGGATCATTTTTTAACAATTTTTTTATGATTTAAAATAGACTAGAATAATTTGAAATAAACTCAGCAATTTTTATGGATTTAAAATCAGTAGGTTGGATAAAGAAAAATACGCTGATATTCTGACATTAATTTGAAAAAAAAAAATGTAATTATTTACGGCTTCATTTTTCCGTTTTACATCCTTCTCCTCCCTCCCGCCCCTGAAAATAAGTACCACTAATTTCACTCTCATAGGATTTTGGTTAAGTTGAAATCAACACTTCGAAATCTTAGTTAGAAAATCTTTGATTATATTTCATATTATTCTAATATGCAGCTAGAGTATAAGAAAATACATTTGTCTTTCTCAATGATTAATCAATGAACATACAACCTTATATAACAACTATCGATTCCATTATCCACATGATAAAGTTAACTGGTCCATATGGTTAATATTAAAATAAATGAAACTAAAGACGGAAATGTTGTATCGAATATTGAAAAAACAAAATCCCATACCTACCCCATAAACTAAAACCCATGAATGTTTTTGGATCAGTAGTTGTCTTTATTGACCAATAAATATACAAGAGGTGATCACTGGAATACTCTATACTGCCTTATTTTTCCTTCCATCTGAAAGGAATCAAGTCATTTAGGGCTCCATTTAGGGCTGGAGTTTAGGAGTCCATTGCCTTACCCATTGAGCTACCCCAACTGTAATTATTAACTTTAAGGAAATAAAAAAAGAACTGTATTAATTTGATGATAGTTAGTCAATATCCTGAAAAATAATATAAAATAAACTGATTAGAACAAATTCAAATCCCAGATGTGGTCTTTGTTTATCATTCTTCACTATTTAGAATTTACATTTACTGCAAATGTTCCTGTTAAATTATCTTGTTTTTCTTATGATGTTCTAATTGTTTTGAGGGAGAACTGAGTCCATCGATATTACTTTTTGTCAGCCTGCATTTGATTGGGCCCCTTAGCCTGGTCTCAGTTCTTTGCCTATATTTTACCCTAACGAGATGGCATTGTTGTTCTGGTGTCTACCATCAATCATAGTATGATATTTTTTTTTTTTTGTTTCTTCCATCTGGAGAAATTCATGTTCGATAAATGGATCTATTTATTCTTGAAAGATGTATTAGCAATTTTCATATTTTTACCGGCAGTATTGATCTAACCGGATTTGATTTGTTAAGGACGCTTTCACCATGAATGAGATAAAAATATATAAAATTTTGATAATGAATGGAAAACAGTTATTCGGAACATATCTTAATACACCTTTTCGTGGAAAATTAAGGTTCAGGGGATATTTAAACTTTGTTTTTCCAGTTTTATACACGCAAGGCAAAATTGTTGTAGAATAAGCTATATTTCGTGTCAAAGTCAATATGTTTTATTCTCTATCTTATTTGAATTCGGTGACAAGGCCCATGTCGTGTTAATTCAAAATTTGTTTATGCACAAATCAACACTAGATATGTTAACGTACCTGGTGGCTTACAGATTCCGGTTAAAATAAAATTTAATACTGCCAAAAAAAATATATAGAATTATTCTAAATAATTACAACGGGCCTTTGGCAAAGTAAGGTCCAATTAAATGAATAATCACTCTCAATTTGTAGATTATTCTTCATTAATTTGTCCTCCTCTTCAGCATCTAAATTTTTTCTTATAAAATTTCTAAATAGTTTTTATTTTTACATCTAAAAAGAATGGATGTTCGTACCATCATACAAAGATTCCTCGAAGTGTACAAATTAATAAAGAATAATTTACAAATTGATAGTGATTATTTATTTAATTGGACTTATAGGCAAAAATAAGGAGAAGATAATTGATGAAAAAAGAACAAAATAAGAAACAAGTTTATTAATATAATAATACTAGTTGGCCCGTGCAAATATCCACATGATATATTTGTCAATAATCAAGTAATATAAATATGTTTTAATTTAAATAAGTAAGAAAATGTAATCATGTTTGAGTGGGACTGGTTATATTTTCTTTCTTGGTCGATTGCCAAGTTTCATTGTTGAAAATAAAAAATATAAAAAGGAAGAAAAATATAGTTTGTGATCTATTTTTTCATGGAACCCGTCAATCATGAACACCTTGTGTATCTGACATTCTATCCAAGCATATTTTCTATATCACATGTGAAGAGTTTGATAAAAGGTCTTTATTTAACACTTTGAACGTACAGATATTAAGAAAAAAATTATTGCTAGAGAAAGGTGAAAGAAATACTAAATGGAATGATATCTCAGTTCGATAAGGAAAAAACAAAAACAAATTGCGTGTGAAGGAAATATCATAAAGACAATATTTTCTTTAAAACGTTACTGTAAGCATTTTCGAATTATATATAAAAAAAAAAAAATAAAGAACGAAATAGACTAGGTCTGTTTCATTTATATGTGAGACGATATTTGGAGATATCTACGCAATAACTATATATAGCATCATAGCGATTGGAATGGGCCTGTAAATTAATCGGGACGGATAACGCACTTATTACAGTTTAAGTGAATCGTTAAGTCAAAGTTTTATTATCCCTTAACTTACTGGTATACCGAAACGTAAATGGAAGGATAGTGGTTAGTCCAACGAAATTTTCTTTGAGAAAACAGTGATCAAATTTATAGATGTCAATGATAAAAGGGTCTTTCAGGAGGTCTAATAACACAAAGTCTTAGTAAACTTAATCACTGTTTTCACAAATTTTTTATTCACTTCAAGGTAGTGTATTAAAATTTAATTATCTTCAATATATTTTGAGCGATTCTTTCTTATTCCATAAGAAGAAAGGTCATCACCTTAAAAAAAAGAACACAAAATTGGCCTTAGCTCCTTTTATGTTCGAAATTCGCCCATGCATCAAATGAAATTTTTTGTAGATAAATTTGTCTGGTACCATCTTCCAGAGTTCGGACATGAAGATGTAAGAAACCCAGTATATGGCTAACTATTCAGTATTAACGGAGTATTACTTGAAGAAGAAAACGATAAAGAATTTTGAAAATAAAGGAGTATTAACTGGTATAAAAATTTTATTTTTGCTAAGCAAAAAAACAAACTATGTTTATTTATATTATAACTAGATTATTGAAGACACCAAACAACTATATCACAAACCAGTATAAGCTGAGTCCTACATCTCCTCTCGCAATCCCTCCTGTAATAATATGCAATATCAACCCCTGATTATCGTCACAAGCTCACGACCTTGCCAAGGATATGCAGCTTTGTCAGTTTATACAGCGAATTTTAACCTGGGTGTAATGTTTTTATAAATTTAAAAAAATAATCTAGTTTTGCAATGTATTGAGAAGATAATTACTTAAACATATTACTGATTAGTAGGAGTGAAATCTCAGAAAAAGAGACTAATAAAGGAGATTATATTTGTTTCTCCGGCCTTATTTTATTTCAAAGAATTGTGCAGTTTTATTGACTTGAGTTTTACCTTAGACCTTGATGTGAGATGTGCTATCTCTGATCATACTGCATGTGATTTTATTTTTTTTTTTAGTACTGCGGATGTACATCGTTGAAAGGGTCTATTTGAGAGATTTAAGGATTAAGAATTAGTCTTTCATTTAGCTTCTTCTGAGGATAAAATAAAAAATCGTTGATACTAAAAACAACCTTTTAATTTTTAAATTTCGATTACGAAAATAACCCTATCCGTTCAAAGGAAACATAGGAGGCTCTATATATCTTATAAAAATCGTTATATATTGTTAGTGCAGTTGACGTATATGAACATAAAAACGTGGTATAATAGTCGGGTGCCTTCTACCAACTAACGAAATTCAAGAATCTTTCATATTTTCCATTTATTCACGCAAACACAAAAAAAAAAGTATATATATGTATATATGTATATATATATATATATATATATTTTTTTTAATATTTTTTTATATACTATTTTTTAGTATCCGTGGAGATTATTTCTGTTTACTTGTGTTATTATAGTTTCTGATGTTTGTTTTATATATTTTATATAAATATATAAATCAGAAATAAAGAATAACACAAGTAAACAGAAATAGTCTCCACGGATACTAAAAAATAGTAATAACAAAAAAAAAAAAACGCGGTAGTAAAATGAAAATAAGATAACAAAATAGCACATAAAAAAGATAATACAGCAAGTAGCTACTTGCATGCGCCTCAGCAGTCTTCTGGGCAGTAAGAATTTGTTTGGCTCAGAGCATCTCGACCCTTGAAGGATTTATTTTGCTATTAAGTAAGTGGCTTTGTGACCTTGAGTAAGTGGATTTGAATTTAGAGTCAGTCTATCATGAAAATTATTAAAGCGGGCTATGGCAGTTGCCGTGATGAAAGGAGTGTTAAGGTCAGTATGTAACACAAGATTTGAAACATAAAAGGGTGCGCCTACAATTTTCCGAAGGACTTTTGACTGGATGATTTCTATATTTGATGTCTTTGTTGTTTCCCATAGTTTGATTCTATTTGTCCAAGTTGATACCCAAAAATCGTACAGTTTTTGAAGGTGGTAGAGCGAGAGAGTGAGGACAAGAATCATGTCTAAGTGTAAATGAAACAAACTGGCTCTTAGACTCGTTCATTTTTATTCTCCACTCTTTAGCCCAACAAGCTATGTCGTGTTCTTGAAGTACCTGAGAAGCCTTAGCTGCATCCTTGTTAGATGTTAATATTGCAGAGTCATCAGCAAATGTAGCCAACAGTGTTTCTGACTGTTGTGGGATGTCTGAACCGTAAATGATGAAGAGTGTTGGACCCAAAACACTGCCTTGAGGTACTCCAGCTTTTTTTTGTTTGATGGCAGAAAACTCAGTCCTCATGCCATATTCTATCAAATACCTGATACTCATGTCAAGAAGAACGCCAGGACAGTACAATTTTGATTCTAGCGAAAAAGATATGTAATCTACAAGGCGGTAAAATTGCTGAATAGTCAAATGATGCTGTTTGAACCCGTACTGGAAATTTGGAATGACATCAAATAGTATAAGCAATAAGATCGAGAAATATCAATTACTTAAATGCTCAATCAATTGGTAATATCGGAGGCGTAACTTTCATCAATCACCTGGCTGTTACTGCTTGATTGAATCATATATTATTTCTTTATTTTCTCACAGGGCTAAATTTAATAATAATGCATTTTTTCATCGTATTTTTAATCAAAGAAAAGAAAACTACAGTACAAAAACTTATTTTTACTAACATAAATGAGCTAATGAAAATAATAAAATTATATTTCAATAAAAATTGTCTTACATATGAAGTTTATTGGATCCATTATTTCGTAATACCCAAATATGTCGGCAAAATCATTTTTTGAAAGTAGTGGATGAAATTGATAAAATTTATACCAACTCGGTCATTCTTTCATCAATTCTTGACTTCTCTCCAACTTTGGGACAAATCGAAATTGTGATTTTTGGAATAGAGACTTATTCCTTGATCCGTTTGAATATGTAAGAAGAAGCAGAGGATAGGATTTCATAAAATTTTTCAATAATCTCCCACTTTTCTTTAACTCGGAACCAAACTGAACGAGCTGTTTTTAATATGTACCTGTATCTAATAAAATACATTTAGACGTGTAAGATAATAGTGGATGGATCCGATATGGAACCATCTAGCTAACAAAACGCACAATCTTTTGAAATCTTTTCAAAACACTTTGTACTTTTCGCACAATCTTTTCACAACGCACAATGATTTCTATTTCTTTGAAAATCAAGTCAACGGTAGTTAGTAATATGGACGTTATACGAATTTAACTGAAGGCAGAGTGGAGCAAACTTTGTTCCTGATGCATAATTTTCGTTTCTAAGGTTTTTGTTATTTTTTTTTTATCCTCTATATCTGTACAACTTTTATACCATCGGAAATGAAAAAAAAACATAAAATAAAATAATAATAAAAAAATGTCTCTTTATAATAATTCAATAATATTATTTTAATATCTATAATTAGTTAGTCGAATTTAACAGTGCAATGTACTTGCAGCGCCATTCATTCATCATTACTATATGGAAACATTCTTTCATGAGTAGCTAATTAAATATATCATTAGCTGTTCGTCATAAAAATCTCTATATTTCAAGTAGGATTGGGAGTGATAAATTTATAGGCGTATGAAAGTTCACACGTTGAATATTTCAACTTATGTAGTTGATTTTGTAAGGCAGCTGTAATAGCTATAGAATTGGTTGCGATAATATCGGATAAATGCCCAGTTATTGAGCACGCAATCCAAACTACCATCAACCGTTTTTATCTGCCAATAAATCTTCTATAAAAGGTTGACATTTGTCGTTGTTATCGATGCAGTCCCTACTGAATGCTAAGCGGTCTTATCCTTTACCCCCAAGGTATTAATACACACAAAAATAAGTAGGAATTTATAAAGTGGAAAATGTATTTAGATTTTTAGCAAATAAAGAAATTCAAATAAAATATTTTTTAATAGGACTTGAATTACTTTTTAACTGTATTTTGTATTTAAAATAAAAATTATAGTTAAAATAGTATTTATTTATTTTAAATGAGTAAATTATTTCAATGTTTAAATTATTAAAAGATTTATAATATTTGTTATTTATTTTTTTATTTTTGACATATTGTGTCATTTGCTCCTGCACTGCAGCGCACCTATCAAATTTGATATATTAGGGATTAGTTGTGAATTTTCTTGATTAGCTTCATTTTGTATTTATTGTAGTAGGTCCCACGGCCATTTTCTTTTTAATCTGCGTCGATCAGGTAACAGGGAGCAGGAAATAGAAAGGACTAATGGATTGAAGTGATTTAGAATTGAAAAATGAAATGAAGTACATTTGCCATGGATGTAGGATTTTACTGTTAGGATGTTCAAGTCGTTATGTATAGTGTTATTTGTATGTACCAAGATGCGTTGACAATTTTTCGTAGACTTTTTGATTGTGTTGTTTGTATTTTGTTTACGTGTTTTTTTTTTGTCGAACCCAAAAGTTCTGCTCCGTATGTCCAAATTGGTCTCAGTATGTTGTTGTAGATTAGTAGCTTTGTTTCGTAAGTTAAGTGAGGATCTGTAGTATAGAAGATGTGAGAGTTGGTTATATCGTCAAGTCAGTTCTTGTCTTTTTAATTTAGTATGTAAGTTTAATTTAGTATGTATGTTAATATTTATTGTAGTTATTGTGAGGGGACCAAATGTCCTAGAATAAAATCTATTTTCTTTCTTTCTATGTCCCAGGTAAGCCTTTTGTATAACTAGAGTCCGAGGTACTGTAAATAGTATTTTGAAGCCTCTGGGATATTGTCAATCGTTACGGGTGAACATGAGTCTTGTCTAATTGAGTAAGCCCCGTGGATAGGTTTGTTACTATTGACCAATTTTGTAGATCATAGAGGGGGTTTTGAAGGGTAATTGATGCAATAGTAGGATTTTTGTGGGAAGATAGAATTCCAGTAGATGGTGGAACTAGGGTGCTCACGGATATCAGAGGTGTATAGCGAATAGAGAATTGGACTGAAGACGCTACCTTGTGGTACCTCAATGTGTTCAGGGAAGAAAGAGGAGACAGAAGAATCTACGGAGACACAGAAAAACCTGTTCAGAAAGAAGGATTGAAGAATTACAAAATAAGTAGAAGATAAGTGCGTTTTTAATTTCCATAATAAGCCATTGTGCCAGACTATATCAAATGCTTTCTCCATGTCAAGAAAGACCGCAGAGCAGTGTTCCTTTTTTTCTAAAGCAATAGAGATAGTGTCTACTATCCGATGGCACTGTTGCACAGTGGAGTGATAATAACGAAAGCCAAATATAGTATTTAAGTCGAAGAATTCAAATTAATGTTTAAAATATTGTCAGTTTTAATTAACATTAATATAATAAATTCGTTTTGATAGTGAAATCGTCATATAGATGTGAAAATTAGGCAGACATGATCTTAGAAGATATGTTTTTATGTTTGAACGGTAATAATGAGATACAAATGTTGACTCGGTATTTCCATTTTGATTGAGGTGAGGAGGCCGATGGACCAAAAATGGAAGTTTCAGGTATTTAGATTATTACAAAAATTATGTGTGACAATCAATATAATTATTGTAAAAATAACAACATAAAGGGGGCGAGATGGTCGAGCGGGGTAACGCGTATGAACAACACCGCATTCGTCCGGCAACCTCATGGGAAATTAATAGATAATGTAGTTCTGAGTTCGCTGTTTTTTTTTTCATATGGGCATTGTTATCTTTTAATATGAAAGGAAATTTAAATAGTTGGGACTTTAATGACGTGGTAAGATGCCACATACCTTCTTCTATGCTTTAGCTTTGCCATCTAGTCGACTTTTCCTAATGTTTAATTGATTTTAGTTTACATATTTTATTCATTCGTATAGATTATTTGTTATTGATTGTAATTTTAATATTTTTATTACTTTGAATTATTGGGTAGGGAGCGAAATGATATTCACGACTTCTCTCTTTTATTATTGGGGGAGCGATAGCTCACCTCGCTTTCTACTCCTCCGTCCTTCCGTATTGTGCACCTTTGGATAAAATACACAAATATATGACCTGTACCAAATAAATATAATTGAAATGATATATTTGTGGGAAATAATATGAGCGTGTAAAGTTGTTGGGCTTAGTGATTAACGGATCTTTAAAAGATTAATATGCATTGTGCCGTTTACTAAGCGTCCGATGGGTAGACAGAAGCGATGGTGGGACGATAGCGTTAAGACTGATCTTGCAGAGACGGGCTTGCACGGCAGTCAGTTGATTAAAGAGAGAAATACAATAAACCTGTACAGCTGATAAACTAAGCACAGCATAATGATCAGTCCCAATAGAGTGTGAGAGAATCAAAATTATAAAGTTTTGCGGGGCTATCATCCGAAGTAATGAGTATTGTAATATCACTGAAGTATGAGACAGATACTGGCGGTATAGCTATCGAATCTTAGTGTTTGCTATGCTGGTTATTACTATTATAATGAGACAGAAATATGCCCTGTGGCCTCTATAGGATATGAAGGATATGGCATTTTCATTTAGAATATGGCCATCTGTTCCTCATCTTATTTCTGGTGCTATTTATCTTCGTGTCTTGTCTACTACTCGGAATAGATACTTCTCCATTATGCTTTGGAGCAGAAACATGCTATCCTGAGCCCGTCTACCTGGCTAGGATGCAGCTTATTCTCTCTCAACAAAGGTTTTTCTCAGTTTATGCTGCTGGATTGCAGTGTACATTTTATAGGGTACATTCTCATTGGCCTAAATATTTTGAATTCATATATATATATATAATATATATATCTATATATATATATATTATATATATATAAGTATGAAGGCGTTTATTTTGCTATTATTCAACTTTATTAACGGTTTAGTTTTACTTTAAGTTATAAAATATAGTATGAATAATTACATTTGGCAATGATATCTATTGTCTGTCAGATCGCCAAATTTTATTATAGGAAATAAAATGTATATATTTAATATATAAATATATATAATATATACAAATATATATATTATATATATATTTTTTTTTTTTTCGGTTACACACCTTGAAGATCTTTGACCGCGAGATGTGGTCTCCTAGACCACATCCCGATTCCCGACTTATGTACACGAGAGTAGGATAATCAATCCTACGCCTGGTCGTTGTGAGTTGCCTCCAGTAGCCTGACGGGCTCCATATACCCGGGGGGAGGTAGATCTCGGGCAGCATAGCTTTCCATGGTGGACGGTCACACACCTAAAACAGGCGGTCACCCACCTAAATCAGGCGGTCATCCACCCAAGTGATAACCACGCTTGGCGTTGCTATTATATATATATATATATATAGTTAAGCAACTATTATATATATATATATATATATATATATATATATATATTATATATAGTTAAGCAACGCCGAGCGTGGTTATCACTTGGGTGGATGACCGCCTGATTTAGGTGGATGACCGTCCACCATGGAAAGCTATGCTATATATATATATATATACATATATATATTATATATATAATATATATATATATATATATATATATATATATATTATTTTAAATAAACCAGGCTTGACAAACCAAGATTAAAAAAAAAAGTCAATAATAAAATCTAATTTTATTTATTATATTTTTATTTATTTATTTTATTTATTATTCCTTTTCTTCCCTACCTCGCCTTTTAGGCTATACGGGATTTTCCCGGACCAGAGGGTGAGGGCGGGGAATTTAAAATCCCCTCTGGGACCGGGACGGGAACTCGTGACTATTTTCATATCATAGAATCATATATCCGGTTGCCGGGCAACGGCGGTGCAGTGCACACGCGTTAGCCCATTCGGCCACCCCGCTCCTAAAATATAATTTTATTATTAGAATCGGTTGATTCTATTTCATTGATATATATATATATAGATAGATATATAGATAGAAAGTAATCTTTATTCTGGGACGAGGTCCCTTATGAATAACAGTTATGAACAAAAAATAAATACCACATCTGGCCATAAATTACATTAATCAATATTAAAGAAAATATACAGTATCTCAGTAAAAGTATATTAAAAGAAGTAATAATAACACCATTTTGAAAAAACAAAAACATTATTTAAATGGATAAACAAAACAAAATAATGTAAACAAAATAATATATATATATATATATATATATATATATATATATATATATATAAGATAACGAGTTCAACCTCTATAATCTCTACCAGACTGAATTTCATTCTAAGATTTCTGCGAATTAATGGTAACTTCAAGCATTCCACGAGGACTTGTTTTGTTCGAAGTTGCTAGTATTGTTTGCAGGTTGGAGGTTTTAGACCTCTGAGGGAGAAGTCTTGTGAAAATTTGCAAAGTCTTATGCGGAGTCTCTCATAGAACTGGTATGGCTTGTATTATTTTAATTTCGCCAACTTTTGACTAGCTTATATCCTTAATGTTTTTTTCTTTTTTATAATTTTAAATGCTATTAATATTATTAAATATGGTAAATCATATTTTAAATTCGTTTGAATAAAAAATAAAACAAAATGAAATTGATTTACGGTCAGCCATAGAGCGGCGGTCCCCAAACTACGGAGCAAGCAGCTCCAATCCAGCCCACAAATGTTCTTTTCATTACATAGTAAAATTAAAAAAATATATATATAATTTAGCAAATTACTCACATAAGATGTTACTACATAATTGATTGCATGGATATGTTTCTATTAGAAAGTTTATTTCACAACTGATATGTCATTTATAGAAAACGAATTTTTTTTTTTTTTTTACAACAAGCCATGTCGATGGTCTAAATATGGCCAGTGGGCCAAAAAGTTTGGAGACATCTGTTATAGACTACCATTCGAATTCACATTTAATAATATGAACTCCATAAATTTTAATATTAGGCGTTTCCTATTAGTGCAAGTATCTTGTAACGATCATGCCGAGCAAATCAGTTTGACATTTTGTCATAGTTATTACAAATGTGTCGTTAAGGATTCACAGTTACATAACAACCATTCTCGACAACAATAGATGTCATACTCAGGCGCGACATTCGACCTCGGATAATGAACCTGCTAGGAAAACATCTCGGCTCCAATTGCTATCAATATATCTATCAACCAATACATTGTACAATTCTAAGATACTATACATTATATGGTAAAATTAAGGTATTATATCTTAATTTAGAATAAAATGTGCTTAAAATTAATTATTTGTTCAACCATGCTTAGATCATCCTTGTAAGTTATTGTAAAAAACCACACTGTAGTTGATTCGCTTAATATTATAAAAATTGTCACAGTTTACTATCTAATCTGGTTATATATGATTTGGGGTATCCGAAAAATTGAAATACTCTTGTAGTTAAGAAATACTACCGTATTTGTATATTAAACATATTGTATACTTTCTTTCTAATGTTTTACTATAGTTCCTAAACTTCACACCAACCACAGGATTTTCAATGTGGGCATAGCCGGTGAGATGGGACAAGGTAGGGAAGCTGCACTCCCTTGCACCGACCAGATAAATTATTTGAGTAAGATTTATTTGATGAACTATTGCAACGGGGAACTAATAAACGGGTAAGTGAACATTTATTAAAATTATTGAGTAAAACTCAATATGCTTTAACGTTGCTCAAACTGGTCCGATTTAGACGATTTTTAACTAATTTTGACGGAAATTCAATAACCTCTCAAAAAACGTTACCACTATATACTATAGAGATATTACTGTAATTTTTCAGAACGGGAAAAATCTAACTAAACCTCGAATGAAAACTTGGAAGAGTTAAATGCAAAAGTATATTGATGGTACCAATCCTTTACATATAGTAACTAAAATTGTCGAGAATTAGTAACTATTTTGTCTCGTTTTTTTTATTAACAAAAACTTTTATATATTTCTTTTTTTTACTTATCTTGGTTTGGTCTTGCAACAATTAATTATGCGGTATTGGTCTTGGTCATGGAAAGTGCATACTAATTTATTGGAAAGAAATTACATTTCAAAACCAAGATCACAATTTTTTTCTGTGATTCTCAATATTTTTAATTTAACACCGGGGATGAATACAATTTGAATTAAAAAAAATTAAAATAAAAACAAAGAAAGAGAAAAAATGAAAACTTGATACTTAAAGTTAATACTTAAATATTGAAACTATTATTCATTCCTCATCAAAATTTTATTTTTACAGTAATATTTCCTAATTAATTAATATTTTAAAATGTAGGTATGATTAAGTTTTTAATTTAATTATCTTTAGGTTATTTTATTTTTTATTGTACATAGTTGTTTAATTATTATTTTACTTTTTTATGTTTTCTGTGTATATGGTGTGAAAGTGTTCATATCACACTATAATTATTGTCGACATGATAGGTTAATTTATTTCTGAATTAAAAAAACCAAACAAACAAAAAACATTAATATTTCATGATTAAAAAGCATCTATTTCTGACGTCTGAAGTTAAAGAAAAAAAGAGAGATTTGAATGAGTATAGGATGAAACATGATGTATGTTAGATGTTATGAGATTGCTATATTTTCTAAAATAAGCTACCAAATAAGTATATATGCGTCTATATACATTACAAGATGGAATTTAGATATAGATATAGATATAGATTTCTAATTACATTTGGGGGTATTCCAAGTTTCTCTTGGAGATAATCTCCTTTAGAGATTTAATAATCATTCGACCGATTCCTAGCGGCCCTTGGAATAATCCGATTATACTTCCTTTGGGGAATTATCCATTTCGCAAATTAGTAGCCTACGAAGGGGGGAGGAGAGTAATGGAACTTGGGAAAATCTTTGAAATATGTATGACAAATGAAGCGAATGTTAATGAATATAAGTTGGAAAAAGTGAGAAAAAATGTTCATTTTCCATTCATACCGCATATAAATCTGTGTTGACTTAGGATTTAGGCTCCGTATTTTTACTTACTTACACAGCATGATTAAAATATTGTATAATAAAATAGTTTTCTTTAAAATCCAATTAAAATTTTTAAGATTTGAAATGAATCAGGCATAATTTTCACCAAACAGGAGACTTGGTTAAAGTAATACCGCATATAAATCTGTGTTGACTTAGGATTTAGGCTCCGTATTTTTACTTACTTACACAGCATGATTAAAATATTGTATAATAAAATAGTTTTCTTTAAAATCAAATTAAAATTTTTAAGATTTGAAATGAATCAGGCATAATTTTCACCAAACAGGAGATTTGGTTAAAGTAATGCATGTACCCAATGTGACGTTACGATTATGATTATGAGTTTTTCCAATATGTAAATATATAACAGATCTATAAATTCTTAAAAATAAAATTACTTATTCCGGTCTTTCGGTCGTTGTTCAGATTTGACATTTTGTTACAAGGTGAACATGGAGTTACCTTAACATGGTGCCGACCATATGTAAATTTTACAAAAAAAAAAAAAAAAAAATCTAAAATGGAAGAAGTATGAGAGTATAAATTCATTTTAAAAGTGATAGCCCTCAAGAAAAAAATAATATAGATATTATAAAGTTACTTTAGCTCTTTAGGATAAATTAAAAAAAATATATATATAATTCTACAACTCATAAAGGTCCAAACTCATAAAATAATGAATTATACCTATATTTTATTAGTTGTCATCAATTCATGTTATTAATTGTAATTATTTAACTCAGCGAGCACCTATGTATCGATAACCCCTATTAAGAAAATCCTCTAGTCAGGGAAATCTATTGACTGCTCCACTCCAATCTTTGAACAGGACGGCATGGGTACCAATGGGTATATGGGTACCAAGCATAAAGGATAACGATATAACCTATAGAGCAGCACGCTTGTTAAATAGAGTTGAAAGTTGTTGTCTTAAATGAAAATTTTCAGCCTATAGAAGAAGACATATGAGATAAGTGTAATATTTATAGGATCAACAAATATCAAATAAACTTAGATTTGTTAAACCTACCGTTACGAGGTAGCCCTGCTCCAGGCAGTAGAAAAGAGACAAAGTTGCAAATAGCACACAGCCGCCTCGCTCACGGGTATCTGAAGACAAAACAGCCACCACCGAAATGTCAGGTCCGTCAAACAGCCCTAACAGTGAACCATATAATCAAATACTGTCCTAAGTATAGCAGAAAAATGGCCAACGTAGATATTCCTGGATCCTTCGCCAAGTGAAGTTAATTATATCATTAAGATGAATTAAGTGAAAACCGCAGTTACTTGAACGGAGTTGCCATGTTTTTAAAAGAGACAGAACATCACAAGATTTGAAAATATAATCAAGTTGACAGAAAATCTAAGAAAATGGGCGGTGATACCCATCGAAGTTTTTCGCACTTTAAAAATAAAATAAAAATTGTTATCAATCATACATTTATATAAAATAATGCATGACTATTCAAATTAAGCACATTTCACGCTTCAATGGCTTAAACCTTGTGCTATTTGTACTGTGTCGGATATATGTGAAAACAATGATTGAGGTTAATCCTTGATCCAACATGAATTATTGAATTATGAATTGTACATGAATGGAGCACATGAATCGATTTTTAAATCAGTTTTTAGAGAATGGTGGTTCACACGATCTAAGACTGATTTGAAAGAATAAATAAATTATTTGTGATGGTAGTCGGATAGGGCCAGAGAAACAGGATTCATGTGCCTTAACTAGTGTTGCCTAAAATCGGTCTTGGTCTTGCACTTTGTAAGACCATGACCAAGACCAGGACTGGTATAAAAAAAATCGAAATTTTGAATAAAAAGAAAGGCAAAATAGTTACTAATACTTGACAATCTTGTTAATACTGGTATAACCAATATACTTTTGCAATTAACTCCTCTAATTTTTCATTCGGGCTTAGTTAGGTTCCTCCTATCTGAAAAATTACAGTAACATCTCTGTAGTAATAAGGTAATAAGTAACTGCAAGACTGTTGCGAGATTCTTGTGCAAGACCAAGACCATGACCAAGATTGAGTTTGCAAGACCAAGACTCGTCGCGGTCTCGCATTTGGGCAACACTAGCCTCAACTACAGTGATACTCAACTCTCTCCGAATATATTACTAAACAAATAATTTAAAAAAATTAAATATAATTTTTAATTTTATTTTTTTGTTACATTAAATGTTTATATGTATAATGTATCTTATTTTGTTGGAACAAACATTTGTTTTGAACGCAGTGGTTCTATCATTAGGTTCGTTCACTAACTTATCAAACGAAGGATTATTTTTATTTATTCATATTACAATACAATAACTTTTTTCATAAAATACGTTTACAAACTGAGATGTAAATCAGACCAACGTTCCCTCAGGACGATTTCTAGGCACTTGAACACTCCTCCCAGTTATATCCGGTCCCGTAGGGCAAAAAAATGCCGATCAGGTGCGAGAAGCAATTAGCCTGGAAAGTCGAGGAATTAAAAACGGATTAGATTTATCCTCGATAAAAATAATGTGAGAGGGTTGAGAGCGGTTTAAATTGGCATTCCTCTAGGGCCCTAGAGCAAATCTGGAAATTACCAAGCGATTCATCAGCAGCGATTTATAAAGACTCTTCTATATCCTTAAAAACATAGATGCAATTTAAAAAAAAAATTGATGACTTCATTTTATATGAAATAATAGAAATAAATAATAATAGAAAATATTATTATCAGGTTGTTTTTGGAAGATTACAAACGAAACCTTTCAAATCATAAACGTAACGTGATTCTAAGTTTTGGAGTTGAAGGAGAGGGAGGGGGAACGCGCACGATTATCATAAAATCTGTTTTATTAATCATGTTATTATTAAAAATCATATAACTTCGTTTATGTTATTTACAGCATAATCGGAATCCTTAACTACCACGGACCACACTGATCAGGGCAAAAATCCCGAATTTCAACAGATTCAGAAAATTCAAACTGACTGTTTTAGATGTGAAAGAATAGTTAAATAATATATTTAAAAAATCCAATCACGAATAAAAACACTGATTTCCAGGGTTTACATTAACTTATAAAGAAGAAGCCTATTTTCACGACATTGATTTTACAATTTGTTTAGCAACCAGGAAACAAATGTAGGTGAATTTTTTCGAGTTATTTACTTTGAATAAATTAAGTAACTTTGTCGGTTTATATCGAAAAGTGATAAAGCAACATTTTATAACCTTAAATCACCAAGAACTTCCATGAATTTTAAATTTATAAAAACAGAAGATTGTGAGCTTATTGTATTATGTAATATGTATAACTTTACATTCATAACATATTTCATTTATTGGTAAAAATAAAGTAATTAAAATATTAGTAAGAATAACTTGCGTTGTTATCATGAACACGACCTTACTCTAGTTCGACACAGAAAGTCTTAAAAGATTAAGTTTTTAAGATTTCTTGATCGAACTTAAAGCTTCTGTTTTTGCTGTTTCGTCTCATTTCCGACAACTGTGCCACCTACATCTTATTTAAAATAAGTTTCTATTAACGATTTAATATGTTTCAAGTTGGGGTATGTCTCCTCCTCCCTTCCGATGCAATGCATATGTTTGAAAACAAGCATTCCAAGTTTTAAAATGAATATACATGAGAAATAAAATAAATTGGAATTAGTAAGCAACTACGATTAGCTACATGATACTATGTGTAAATGCTTTGCATATTAATGAATTTGAAGAAAAAACATAATCCTAGTAGCTATTCAAATATTTGCAATATGGAGGCGAATTGAACCTGAATTGGCTTGAGCGGTTTAAAGGATTAAAAATAAATTCTGTGGATTCCGAACTTTTTTTCTCTCCCAAACCCCACCTCTTATCAGTTGGCAAATACCTCTAATGGGCTTGTTTCTATACCAAAGAGGGAGAGCGCCGTTATCCCTATTACTGGTATTTGTCGACGAAGGGAGCTTGGGGTGCTCGACATCATAATCTGTTTAGGATCTGGGCTCCGGGGGCCTAACCGGATTAGAACGGACGTGCGTGTAGTCCCGAGGATGACAAAGCCGCGTCCTAGCTAAACACGGGGACAGCAATCACGAAGAGCGGGGATAAAGTCCGTCTAACGAAGGATCGAGAAGTTTGAGCGGTGGTTGGAGTTGGAAGAGACGTAAAGAGCATCCCAACGTTCTGAGTATTTAATGAAGCGTTTTAAGGAATTCTTTCTGGTATGGCCATAGTTCTACAGATGGATAATGTTATAAATGTCAAAGAGTACATGACTGACTGCTATAGATAAAGCTGAATAAGTGCCATTGTAATTAAGGAGATATTTGATATTGCTCACTTGTCAAATTGATCTTTTATTATCTTAGAAAGACGGAGCTTTCTCATTAGAATTAATTGGAAAGGAATCATGAAAACGGTAACATATCTTGGATACAATTTTATGTAATTTGTCAATAGCAGAAAACAGCCGCTTATCCAGAAAAGATATTTTTATTTATTTTTTTAAATGAAAACTTCTTTATGCTGGTTTTGCACTTTTTTTTTGTGGAGAGTGAATTAAATTGAGCCATGAGACACCGACGTACTACGCTCGGATAGTCTGCTGGGGGGTCGATTAATTGAAGTGTTTTTGCATATGGATTAAAATATTTGAGAAACTAAAAGTCGGACCTGCATATTGTAAGCGAAGGAAAGGTTCATTTCATCCTCTTTGTAATGAGCTATTATTAAAAATGTATCTTGACGCGACGCTGTGTTAGAGAGATGCAAAGGGAAAAAATAGGGTCGAAAATCAAATGATAACGAATTTTATTGAAGATATGGATTAAAATATCTCAGAAAGTAAAAATTGGACCTGCATACTGTGTGTGAGGGAAATGTTCAGAATTTCATTGACTTTGTAATGAGCTATAAATCAAAATTTTACCTTGATGCCGAATCAGAGAGTCGGAAAAGGAAAACGATAGTGCCAAAAATTCAAATATGAAGGACTTTTTAGAAATTTTGGACTAAAATATCTCAAAATTTTAGTACAGAAAATAATTTCGGGACTAAACACATATATTTTAACGTTTAAAGGGAAGTTTAACTATCAAACTACTCTATAGGCCATATAAATATTCTATAATGTAAAATATCTATTGCATAGAAAGAGCATGATCTATAAATCATCCATTTGATATAGGCAATATAAATAATGGATTCAAGTAAGCCTTAGGCTCGTTGCCAACAAGGGCAGCGAACAAAGAAGAACTACTTCACCTTCTTCCAACTTGCTCAGCTCAATCTTAAGTAAGTTGACAGCTACCTCATTTTGTTCTTTATGTTAGCATTGTTGGAAACATTACATCGAACACAACAAGTTAACGTTTATTTCTCTTAATGTATTTCAAAATTGCTTAAAAAAATATATATTTCTATATTAGCATTTCTCTGTTAAAATTAAGTGAACTAACATTGCGGATTAGGTCTTATTAGAATGGAATGCGTTTTTCAACTTCAGTTGTCTTGTTTTTTTTTTTTTTATCTAAAAGTTCGGTATTTAGGTACTTATATGAATAAAAACGGTCCTTTTTCAGAAAATAAATATTAAAAATATCATTCGAAGCGAGAGTATGGCAGTGTCTTTTACACAACTCTTAATTAGTTATTGTAATTAATTTAATTGCTTAGTTTAATTGCCTAAATTATATGCCTTTAAATTATTTCCTTCTATTAAACAAAAAATGCGGTTGATCTGGCTCTGTTAAGCGAAGACATGGAAACTATAAAACTAAATACAACAACATTAATGAAAGCCGATAAAGAACTAGGGCTTGGAATAAACACGGATAAGATAAAATATATGATTAGCAGCAAAAATTGCTGGTGATATCGATATAGAAGGTAACATGTTTGAACAGGCAGGGAAGTTTAGGTATCTAGGATCTGCCATAACTAGAAAAAAGAAATTGAAGAGAAGATTAAGGATAGGCTGAAGGCGGGAACTGCTTGTTATTTTTCTGTGACAAAACTACTTAGCTCGCGCCTCTTGTCCCGGAAGTTAAAAACTAGAATCTATAAAACGAATACCTACAGTTCGTTATGGGTAAGAAACGTGGGCGCTTACTTTAAAGGATGAGCAGCGCCTTAAGGTTTTTGAAAAGAAAATATTTCGGAGAATATTCGGACCGAAGAAGGATGAGTTAACCGGAGAGTTCAAACGGTTACACAACGCCGAATTGTGTGAATTGTATCCGGTTAATATAATTAAGAAGATTACATCGCGGCGAATCAAATGGGCTAGTAAAATTGTTGGGCTTGGTAACGAAAGAATTCCTAAAAGGTTAATATTTGCTGTACCGAATGGTAAACGTCCGAGGGGTAGACCGAATCGAAGGTGGGAACATTGCGTTAAAGCCGAACTGAAGGGATTGGGTTTGAACGGCGAACGGTGGAGGGAGGTGTGTAACAAGCGATTAGTGGTGTCGGAATCGAACCTTCGGGTTCGCTAAGCCTTATTATTATTATTATTATGGAGTATTTGTAGCCGAAGAGATGTGGGATCGCCTCCTCACTTAAGACTCTTGATAAATCCAGAATATTACCATTGAACTCATATTCAAACCTACTCTATCCAAAAATATTGAAAGAAAACAACATTTAGAATTTTAACCCGAATGTTATTGGCTTCTCACAAAAAGAAATTTTAGATCATGCGATCGTCAAATCAAAGCGTGTTACTATTCCACCAGGAACCAAATCGTCATTAGGTTATTTTAAATCTGAAGTGGGACAGGGTTGATATTTTATTTATCGCGTGTGGAAAATTCGCTCACGCATCCCAGCAAATAGAATAAATAACATTTCTAAATTTTCAGTATTGTTTAGTAGATATTAAAATGTTAGAAATTATGATTGAATCCTTCATTATTATTTAATGCGAATAAAAAAAGCTGGATGAGGGTATGTATTGAGGATGCCGATATGAATAGGGAATGTATTTTGATCAATATTAATTATTAAATACCTAATTAATTTAATTTAATAAGTATATAACTATTATTGTTGGCATATGAGAACGGACGTGAAAGGAGGTGGAACATTGAAATCCAGGAAGGTTATATGGGAACACTGGCTAGTTAGAGACTAGTTTCTGCATCATTCTTGAATGAAAACCTAATGAAGGTGCTATGTCATTTATAACTATGTAGTTGTTCATTTTAGTGTACTCCAAAATCATCTTTTTTCTGAAAGTATGAGAAAACTTTTAACAATAGATACCGACACATCTACGAATTTGAAGTGTGGGAGACAAAAAACAATCGAACATCAAACCTACCCACCCACACTATAAATTTATAGAAACCGACTTCACGTCTCTTTTTGGTCCTGACCACAGACAGATCTATGGGGAAGAGGATACCCAAAACGGTAAAATGTGACCATGTTTAATGGTAAAAAATATTAAAAAAATTATCTCTTAAAGTACTATTGTTCGTGTTATTTATTTAATAGGACTTCAATAATAACTTTAACACTATTTCATATAGGTAGTTAGTTTCTTTATTTTTTAAAAATAAATTAAATCCCCTCCAAAATTAATTCTGGATACGTAAGTGGGCCTGACGAGAGAAATGTGTCAAAAATGTATCCCTAAAATCATTATTGTTTTTCAAAATAGTTTTATAGTTTTCTTATGTACATTATTATTATTTTGTTTTGACAGGCCTTCAAGGACCAATTAAACTTTATAGACTTTTTAATTTTTTTCACAGTAATTACTATTATTAAAAAGAAGAAAAAAACAAGCCTCCACCGAAAATTCAATCCTGGATCTGCTAGTCATTAGAATAATTCCTTTTTTTAATATTATCTCAATAAGAAAACAATCAAGATAAAGGAAATCATAGTTATGTAAAAAATAATAGAAATCATGATTCACATTCAGTCACATTCTTCACAACTGGATATGATTCAGTGTTATTATTGTATAATTATTCTTAAATTTTGGTTTACATTTTTGTCTTAATTCATATTTGTTAATAGTTAGTTGTTGCCTTATTTTTCATTCCCTCATGTTCTTTATTTAATATTATTTTTTATTGAAGGAAGGTAGTCGACTGTTCTACATATCCATGGGTGATACATATTCAGGACACAGTCATTATAAATTTTTTTTATTTGTGCCGACGTTTCAACCCAAACATGTGGGTCATCATCAAGGCGTGGTTCGAGCACTGGAGGTTTTCAAGTACTGTGCTTCAAGTCAGTACTTGAAAACCTCCAGTGGTCGAACCACGCCCTGTTGATGTTTGGGTTGAAACGTCGGCAAAGACAAAAAAGTTTTATAAAGACTGCGCCCTGAATTTATCACCCATTATATATTTTTTATTGTATGAATCTAACTTTTCCACAATCTTTTTTAGTGCCTATCGCCCAAGATTGTGGCAGCTTGTAATATTCATCAATCTAAATTTATTTAAATAATGGAAACGTAATAACAATATATATATATATATATATATATATATATATATATATATATATATATATAATCCACATAAAATGTTTAGGTGGGGTATAGATAAATTTAGATTTGACTTATTTTTTTCAATTTATCTATAATGAATAAAATGAAACCTATTATTACAATGAGGGGTAGACCTTTAACCCCCCCCATTGTTAAAATTCTCAAAGCTTATATTGAATATTGTTGTTGTAAAAACAATTGTTATAAATTTCTTTTTGTCTTATTCGGAATCTAATTTTTCCATCCTCCGTAACTTTTTTCCCAGGTTATTATCAATATAAGCTTTTTTTCCAGCAAATTGTATGAGCTTATGAGGTATTATAAGCTCATAAGTGTAACATGATAATAGCACTATACCATTAGATATATTACAGTTTAGGTGTTTCCTCCTTTAAATCAAGAAAATAAAACTTTATGGGAGCTAAATCTGTGTTTGTCACACTATAAAGTGCTTGATCGTCTTCATTCGATTCAATCAACTACTGAGTAATAGCCCTCTTTTACCCAGGACAAAAACAACACAGTTATAGTAAACTGCTGAGTTAACATCGTCCCTAAGTATCTAAAGGCAAAGGCTAAAAACTTTTAGGGAGTCCCATTGGCTTGAGTGGTTGTGGATGTAAGTGGAACTGGACAAGGCACTAAAAGAGAAGCTACTTAATTGTTTTGTTCTTTCGCAAATTATAGCTGTAAAGGTCTTAATTTACTAATTATCAACTCGAAATAAGTTTTCAAATGATTATGGTGGCCTTTTATAGGAAGAAGTTAGTTCGAAAAGGAGTAGAATATTTCTCATGAGAACAAATGAGTAGCAAACAAGATTAAAATGTAACAGTCCAATTTGAAAAACGGTGCAAATTATTTCACAATGGTTTATTATTTCCAAAAAAAATATACATCTAAAGTAACCTCACATTCTTAGTGACAAAGAAAAAGAAATAAAAGGTGATTCCAAATATCTAGAGACCATATCTTTGCTCCTAATTGTCCGATTTTAACGAATATATATATATATATATATATATATATATATATATATATATATATATATATATATATATTTTGGTTCCGTAAACTTTTAAATAACCAAAAATATCTACAAAAAAGTGTATACTTTTTGAGATATCGGAATCTAATTTTACAATCCCCTTTAACTTTTTTTTCCCAGCTTATTTCCGCTGGAGTATATATATGTATATAGATAAATTTAAAGGACATCGAGAAAAAGACTTTAGCGAAGTTTCACTGAAATCGGTACATTTGTTTAGGCACTACAGTCTATAGCAATCTTGAAAGAAAAAGGCGAATAGAAATGTCGATGAAGGAGGATCATCCTCGGGTAACCTCCAATTTTAAATACAAATTCGAAAAAAATCGGTCCTGTAGTTTCGAAGAAAATGCGCGGACGGCGGACGGACAAAAAAGTTTTATTCGTTTTTCGAATTCTACGTATCCTGAAATGTAAAACCTTAAACCTTTGAGAGAGAATTAAGTTTTTGAATTTTTCGTTCGATCACAATGGTTCATTATTGAAAATAATAAACCAAAAGCGGTTAAACATTGTTTGAAGGTGAATGATAGTAACTTGTTGAAATAGTCAACATTATATATTATAAATACTTGCTATAAGTATCGATCTGATAATTTTTTTTTTACGTTGTAAAAAAATGATGCGCCTAATGGATATTATGTTCTTGGCAATATACTTTTAATGAATATTATTATGGAAAAAACCATTTGTGATGATAATGCCTAATTAAATAATAATGAGCTTCTTTAGTGGAAATATAAATTACTTCGAACATAACATAAAACAAATATATTAAATATATTATATGACTATTTTTTTTTCAATTTGCTCTACAATTTTGTTGGTCTTGACCGACACACACACAGTGGTGACTATTGCGAATCTAACGGGACAAAAGACTAGAAGCCATGTTATTGGTATAAAATATTTTCTTCTCATTCCTTCAACTCATCAGTCATTGAATTATTTGTAAATTATTTTTTGCCTAAAAATTATGTTTTTTTCTATTTCATGAAAAATTTAAAATCCAAATATAACATTTCTATTGTTAAAAAATCACTTAGACCGAGTTGAAAAGGTTTAATTAGTTAGTTGTTTATTAAAGTGCTTTATTGACATTACCTTTGGATTATTTATGTATTTTCTGACTAATTAACATCTTAGCTAATGGTATAAATACATTTCATGTGATAATTTCTATGATAATACTATGTATTTCGTTTGTTATTATTATATATAAGAAAATAATATATATGGACGCTATTTTAAGCCAACGTTAAAAGAAAAAAAAAAAGACGTAAGGATAAAGGTGATAGAAAAAGAAACAAATGTAGTGGAAAGTGTAGGGATTACGTTGTAATCCAACTGCTCTTTCATCAGAACGCTTGGAGTTCTACTGGTTACGCTTTTAAATTATGTATACATTTTTTAAATAAAAAAATGTTTGCTTTAAGTTCGGTAGCGCATTCTGTACTTCTACCACTGCCAACGCGGCATAGACCTTTATTTGTATAAGAAAATACGAAAAATCACTTGATAAAAACTGATTAATTACGAGTAATGCAGCATGTAAAAAGTTACGTAGTTTATAAAATTTTATATCATATTTGATTGGTCTTAGTTCTCTCCCTCTATATCTATATCTATATAAATTAAATGAAATATATGCCAATTGGTCCAAACATATGAAGGGCCACCGTAAAAAAACATGGTAAGTTTAGGTCACTTAGATACATTTTCCAAGAGTAAAAATTAGAATCACAAAAATATTCTCATTCAGATAATTGTTTACCATCAAGGTCATAATTTCAAAACCAAAAAGCAATTTTTAATATCTCATAAATAACAAATCATCACCAAACAGCTTATTGTTGCCAGAAAAAAAAACTGCTTATTTGTTACCTAACAAATTTGTTAATTTTTTGGTTATTTTTAGTTTGTTAATTTTTTGGGGAATAAATACCTCCAAAGAAAATAAACTAATGTTACCACAAAGAAAATTGTCAACTTTTACAGCTATTAGTTATATTTTAAACTTTTATAAAAGATCATATGTAGTCTCGAAATTCACACTGAGAATTTTAATAAAAAAAACAAAAAAATATTCCTCATTTATTTTTTCATATTTGAAATGAATGAAATGAAAAAAATGTTTTATTATTCTGGGACTGTTGTCCCTTAAGAACAAAATATGAATACAGATTATATGTCTGTGTGGCTACAATTAAATTGTATATTTACAATGAAAGTTGACTTACGATAAAAATACAGACAAGAGAAAAAAAAGAACAAGTAAATTGTACATATGTATGAGAAACTAAAATAACCTTAATAAATTGAGGTAGTCTCTGGTGGTGCTCAGATATTTCTCTAAGATATATTTCACAATCATTCGGATTGAGAAAGGAGTAGGTGCTTAAAGAGGAGAGGTTTAAACGAGGAAACTGATTGAGCGTGTCGAATATCAGCTGGGATGGAATTCCAGAGGGAGGCGGCTTGTATTACAAAGGATTTGTCAAACGCAGCAGTTCGGTGAGGAGGAGGATAGAGGTCGGAAGTACGAGATCTGGTGGGACGGGATTGGATGGAATATTTGAATTGTAAGCTGTGAAAAATATAGGAGGGTCGATGGGTTCCAATAATTTGGTACAGAAAGGTGGCTAGAAAGTACTGACGGCTATAGGATGGGTAGAGCCACCTCAACTCAGTGTAATACTGGGTAATATGCGTATCCCTTGAGATTCCGAAAACAAATCGTAGTGCGCAATTCATTAGGCGTTTAAGTTTGGCCTCGGAATCTCCCGGGAGTCCACCCTACACCATACAGCCATAGTCGAAGTGGGGGAAAACAAGGGAGGAAAATAGGAGTTGACGGGACTTATATGGAAGGAGATATCGTAGACGATTGAACTGTTTTAGGGTGGAGATAGTGCGACGGGAAATTTGGGAGATGTGAGGTTTCCAGGATAGGGATTGATCGAAAGTAACACCTAGGTTTTTAACGGTGGTGTAGAATAAGATAGGTGAGTTGTTCAGGAAGAGATTGGGAGATACCGGGGAGGATTTGAGGAGTGAAGGGGATCCGATCAAGATGGCTTTTGTCTTCTCGGCGTTCAGAGTGAGCCTATTGAGGTTTGCCCAAGCACTTATTCTGTCAATATCTTCCTGAAGTTTTTGAGTGGCATCTGAGATATCTGTCGGATTAAAGGAGAGGTAAATTTGAATGTCGTCGGCATACGGTGGTAATGACAGTGCAGGATAGAGGATGGGAGGTCATTTATATAGATGGAGAAAAGGGTGGGGGATAAGGAAGAGCCTTGTGGGACGCCTCTGGTCAGAGGTAGAGATTCTGATGGTGGGTTATTAGGAATTACAACGTACTGGGAGCGACCGGTTAGGAAGGATTGGAACCAATTAAGGGAACTAGAAGAAAAAGAGATATTTTTAAGTTTGGTTAGGAGGATATTGTGGTCTACTGAATCAAAAGCTTTGTAGAAGTCTAGGAGAATAAGGATGGTTAGTTTCTGCTGATCTATGGCTGTGTGAAGGTCTTGGGAAATTTTGATTAGGGCAGACTGAGTAGAATAACCAGGCCTGAAACCAGACTGGTAGGGATTTAGGAGATTATTGTCCTCTAAAAAATGGGATAGCTGGGATTGGACTAACCGCTCTAATGGTTTTGAGAGGTTTGAAAGGAGGGAAATCGGTCGGAAATCATTAGGAACTGATGGGTTTGAAGTCTTCTTCAATGGGCGTACTAGGGCGGTTTCCAGGATGTAGGGAAGGTAGCATTTTGAAGAGAATAATTGTATATATGATAAAGGATCGGAAGAATTGATGGCAATGCGGCTTTAATCAGTCTGACTGGGATGTTGTCGATACCGTAATCATTGGTATGGGACTTCTGAATGGATTTAAGGAGCTCATCTGGTGTAATATGGGAAAGAAAGAAGTGATCAGGATTAAAGGAAGAGAACATAGGAGCCAGACTGGACGTGGGAGATGTGGATGCAAGAGGACAGGAGACAAAGTGAGCGTTGAGGTTATCAGCAGAAACGGAATTGGACTGAGACTGGGGTGCATTACCAATGGTCAGTTTTCTAAGAATAGCCCACGTAGCCTTGGTATTGGGAGAGTTGGATAGGGAATGATGGTAGTAGCGGGATTTAGCACGGTGTACTGCTGATTGAGTGCTTTTGCGTACTGCTGAGTGAGTGAGTTTCTTTAATTTGAATGAAATTAAGGAACTATTTTTTAAATTTTGTTTTTATCAAGCCCTTAAATTGTCATGGAAGAATAATGTGGTACATACACGTTCCAAGAGTCATTCGAATCAGGGGATAAGACCTGGGTAAAAAAGTATTATGAAATACTTATCTTAAAATATTATGTATTTCGTGTTTCTAAAATACATTTTTTTTTGTTTATTTAATGGAATTTACAACTGTATACAAATACAACAAGTAAATATGAGCAAATATAAATAATGGCATGTACAGGCTTGAAGAGTTACTACCCAGTGGTAGCACTCTCTAAATAATTTTAAGTAAGAAGATCACGAGGCCATCTCCTTTTCAGACGCCTAGGAGGATTATCAGGAATCGAGAAAGAAGCAAGAGTGGAAACAAGCGGATTTGGATGGGACTGAAGTTTATCATGAAAGGACAGATATCTGGCTCGAGCTAAATCAGCGACACATGGTACATTAAGGTCTTTATGAATGGTTTTATTTGTGACAAAGTATGGAGCATTAAGTATTTTACGGAGGATTTTGGATTGTAAGGATTGGATACGATAGGAATTCGATGGTTTGGTGGAGCCCCAAAGCTCAACTCCGTATGTCCATATAGGTCTTATTATAGTTATGTAGATAAGTCTTTTGTAATTAATAGAAAGTTTGGAGCGTTTGTCTAGTAAGTGTTGGAGCAGTCGGAAACGTCGAGCAGTTTCTTGTCGTTTCAGTCTAGTATGAGGATTCCAAGTAAGACGTTTATCCAAGTGGAGTCCTAAGTAGCGGATTTGCTCAACAGGAATAAGTGGAGTATTATTGAAAGTTACTGTAGGACAAGACGTCATAGGTTTACGACTGAGGGTAAAGGTGATTTGATGGGATTTGTTGGAATTTATTTTTATTCTCCAATTTTTAAACCATTCTTCAAGGCTTGTGATATGTGATTAAAGAGTTTGGGATGCAATTAAAGGATCGTTATTAACAGATAGCAAACATGTGTCATCGGCGTAAGTGGTGATGACAGTGTCAGGATGGGTTGGGATGTCAGCTGTATAAACTGTGTAGAGGATGGGACCGAGGATACTACCTTGTGGAACGCCTGCAGATTGAGCAAAGAGGGATGAGAAGAAATTATTTTGGTTTACTTTGAAGTATCTATCAGTAGGATAGGAGCGGATAATGATGAAGTATGTAGGGGGTAGGACTTTTCGGAGTTTGTACAGAAGACCCGGGTACCAGACTCGATCAAACGCCTGTTCAACGTCGAGAAAGACTCCCGTGCAGTACATACCGCGCTCCAATGCAGAGGAGACTACATCAACCACACAGTGACATTGTTGGATGGTGGAATGCGATGTGCGGAATCCAAATTGGTGATCAGGGATAATATGATTAGAGTCTAGGATGGGATACAGGCGTTTTAGGATGAGTTTTTCCAGGATTTTGCCCATGATAGGTAACAGAGAAATAGGACGGTAAGAGGATGGGTGGTTTTTTAGGTTTGTGTAACATTTTGACAATAGATATTTTCCAAGAATCAGGGAAATATGTGGATCGGAGCACAGCATTGTATATGTAAGTGAGGAATAGGATGGCTTTCCGAGGAAGAAGTTTTAGGATCTGGGAAGTGATAAGGTCGTGTCCAGGAGCTTTTCGGGAAGGTAATCTGTTGATGATATTGGATATTTCCGAAGGATTAAATGCTTTAGGTGAAAGAGTCATTTGGAGTGGAATATCCAGTTCTGCTTCAATAAATTCAATTTGATGTGGATTAAGGATATCAGGATGTGGATTAAAGGTTTGGAAGAGGTATTGACCGAATAGTTGAGATTTTTCTTCATCGGATTTGGACCAGGTTTGGGATTCAGTTAATAGTGGATGAAAATACAATTTTAATCACCAAATATTTAAATAGTTGCCGAAGAACTTCATTTGAAGTTTATTTTTTTAATAAATTAAATAATCCCAATGATAAACTTCTTCGAAACTCCTTTATGGTATAACTTGAAAAATAAACAGAGGCCCTGCTAATGGAAGGCCGCCAGACAAATATGGTGAAAGGAAAATAATGAAAAAAAAAGTTTTTGAAAAAATAAATCAAAATTGATAATGTATTTGTCGTTTATTAGCAGGGATGGCATGCATTCGTGCGATATGCCATCTCTGCAAATTCCCGTGAAGCCGAAAGGCAAGGAAGGGAGGAATAAATAAATAAATAGTTCTTGATTGCCTTGGTTAAATGATAGTATTGCAGAAATTCATTATTTTTCCTAATTTTAACTTGGATTAAATCATCGATTAGTTCGACTTGTAAAGATTCTTTTTGATTGTAAAGATTTTGAAATATAATTAGGAAAAGATTATTTGGCTAATTTTTAATTAATATTATTTTCCCTTTTAATTGTTTTATTTTATCAAAATTTAATAAGCATGTTTATTTAAGATTTATGTTCTATCTTTATATTAAATTCTTAAACAAAACGTTTTTAATGAACAATTTCTAAATTTGCAACAAACTAGAAACAGTTAACTTTCAATCCCCTTTCGCAGTGAAAACTGTTTTGGAATTTCTCCAGCGAATATATTTCAAAGAAGACAACTTTTTATACAATAGTTTGGTGTAAGAGCAAAACTTCCTAGCGTTCTAGCGAGAGTTTCTCACTTATTTTCCGCATCGTTGGAAATAGGCAATAGGTAGTTTCAACTTTCATATTAATCACAGTCCTCTCCGAACTTCAATGAATTAATAAAAAAATTTTATGTGATTAAAAAATGAGATATTTGATATAAAATACCTACAACAAGAAAAATATATCCAGAAAGAGCAAAATAAGAAATTGTAATAAGGTAATAAAAGCGGTGGTATTGTATGGAGCGGAAACAATGGATTTTATGAGTACATAGAGACTGCTGGAAATCGAGAGAAATATATTGAGGTGTATCTACAGGAAAAGGAAAACGGGAGGATAGTACTGAAGATTGAAGACTTAAATAAATCAATGAGGAAAAGAAGTTTGAAGTTTTACGTCACAAGAAAAGGAAAAGGATTGGAAATGATATATTGATAAAGCGGATTTTTGATACGGTGATGAAACATAAGAATATTAAGAAATACCTTGAGCTGATCAAAGAAGAAATAAAGAGAATAAGTATTAGAGAAGAAGAAGGATCAGAGGAGAACAACATCAAGGCAAGAAAGCAGTTGGAAAGAAGGTTCTTGTGGTGGTGGGAAAAAGGAATGAAAGTAAGATGTGGACAGAGCGAACCAAAAATAGATGAAGAAGAGCCAAAAAAGAAATGCCAATATATATGTGTGTTTTTTAGCTAGGTTTTACCGCGATAGATAATAAATAAAACATAATTAAAAACCAATGAAGCCGCCTGGAATAAACTTCCTTCCCTAAAGCAATTGCTTACTATATGTTATTGTTTTTTATATTGTATCAGGTGCTCTCAGATCTCTGATGTATTCCGAGCAAGCCTGGTTATTTCCTGATTTTCCAATGAAATACCTTATTTCGTGGTAGGTGCCTTCCTATTCCGATCCTTGAGAACACAAATACCATAATTTATTCTTGATACCACCACCATGTGCGTTCTTCTATCTAGTGTTGCACAAAATCAGTCTTGGTCTTGCACTTTGCAAGATCAAGAACAAGACCGCCGTTAATATATTTATAAAGAATAGGTATAACCAATATACTTTTGCATTCAATTCTTCTAATTTTTCAATCGGGCTTAGTTAGATTTCTTCTACCTAAAAAATTACAGTAATATCTCTATAATAACAAGCTAATAGGTAACTGCAAGTTACTTGCGAGAATCTTGCGCAATACCAAGACCAAGCCCAAGACTAAGTGCGCAAGACCAAGACTCATCTTGATCTCGCATTTGGGCAACATATATTTTTCGATGGGACAAGCTAATCGCTTATTAAGTCAGGGTGCCCAGAAGGAGATTTTATGACGCAAGTTACCATCAAAATTTTTGAAGGAGGCACATGAAGATGGAGATGAATTTTCGAAGTGAAAAGTTTCAAAACATAGAACTGGGGGAAAAACATGGAACAGACCACAGGAAGTATGATTGTGTATGTTCTACGAATTTTCCAATCCTACTTTCGCTTGCACTGTTTTTAAAAAGAGGAGAGTAATAAAATTGTTGGAGGGGAGAGATGTTTCGTGCACCATCGACCTTGGGAAGGGGATGGAAACCCCTGTATTAAGTAAATCGTACTTTAACAGTTGTGGAAAAGTATAAAGCTTTACAATTGTGTGTCAAACTATCTTTATAATATTATATTGTATAAATGGATAGACATGTTTCACGATGACGTTTAAACGTCGAATGTCTTATGGAGAATAACAACCATCGTGAGTTATCGCAAGGAGTACACTTGTAGGGGTTAATGATCTTGGAATTTTTACCTTAAAATGTACTTCAACATATAAAATGCATTTACTACATTGGACCTCTGTACAAAACTCTTACAGAAAGAATATACAATATTTTTTCGCCATGAGTTACAGAACATTCAGAGTGATGCAGATGACGACACTTATGATGCAATCCTCTGTTATCCACCATTCTAATCGAATACCTAATCAGGTTAAACTAAAGCAGGGAGTTAACATAACTATTTAAACTGATTACCCTTCAGAGGATACATGGATAAATCAATTTCCAGCAGTCTCTAGTAATAATGCCTTTCAATTTTATCAACTTGTTTAACCTAGTTGAGACATTACTTTGAACTTTTACTCCCCATGTAATGAAAATTGTAGTATTTTATGTTTATGCTGATTGATTAGTTGTATATAATTTTTTTTTTGGGAGAATGTAAAACCTGGTTTAAAATATAATGCTAGAACTGATATTTTATATGAGTGTGATATATATATTATATATATGATAGTGTGATATATATGATATCTATATTTATGATCAAGTTAATGATTATTAACCATTAATAATTACTAAATCAATGTTCAGTTGTCCCATCACCTGACACACACTTCCGTAAATAAAAATATTACTACTTGTTCGCACAGTGGTTGAACTTCGGCCATGAACATAACTGAATTTCTATATCTCCAATATTTCTTTTCTGCTCTTATTTATTGGCACATTCACTTTTATATGCACTTACAAAAGAAAACAATTTAGTACCATTTGTTTACTCTTTGAGTTATATGCATATAAAACCTAAATCCATCGTCACTTTTATAAAAAAAATACCGAAGAATATATATTAAAAAAAAAAGCAAAAAAATATCTTATCGAACATGAATCCTTTCGATTTCGATGATTTTTTTTTCATTTAATAATAATAAGGAATTTAGGAATATCTCAAATACTCATAGGTTTAAAGCGTTATATTTCTACATTATATCACCGATTTCGATGAATTTTTTTTTTATTTTGTAGGAAAATCAAACAGGATGGTAATGAAATGTATATTGATTGCAACGTCATATCAAGATTTCAAAGCAATCGGTGAAGAACTTCCGGAGATTAGCTGTTTTGAATAAATTAACATTTATATTCTTATTTGTGTACATTATTTCCAATTTTTATTTATTAATAACACTAAAGCTTTTAAATTGCTGCTAAACGAAAAAAGAAAAAGAAAATCGGTTGAGAAACAGAAAATCAAAAGGGATTGAACCGTTTTGACTTTGCGTATATGATATTGGTAGATGATGTGATATGGTTACCATCGATACTAAATCACTCTCTATTAGAGTCTTTTTACCTAATTTTCCCTAAATAACTCATAAATCCTAATAGTTCTCTCCTAATACAATGTTTCTATGACCGTTGGAAAGCTGAGTTATGACATAATTATTATTATTGTTCACAGATAGAATATTTAAAAATTCATTTTTGAAAGGAAAATTTCTAAAAATCACGGATACCAAAAATTTTAATTTCTTCTTTTTGGAATTGATTTAATGATAAAACTAAAAAACTTTTATCCAAACGCATTATATTTGGAATAGTATTGTAAATTGTGACGTGTCAGAACGTATTGTAGAAATATACTGGCAGTTTTCAAGACGTTAAGCCATCTAACCTATGCACGTCATCTAAAGACGGCTGAAATCGTAATATGATGTTCGAGAATATTTTCTTAAAACATCTCGTAAGATTTTTAGACCTTGGTAGGTTAAATAGTTAAGACATCTATTATTTTTCATACATGGATCGCTAGCGAAACCTATGGGAGGTTGAACTTCCTTCTTTTTTGGACCATATGTCGAACCATCTTTCAAATGAGGACCGGTGGATTGGGCAAGTTCAGGTTTATTTATGAATTTTTACAACCATGGCTGCAGCTGATTTCTTATAAATAGTAAGAGGAGTATATATACTAGGAGCTATTACTTCTATAGTTATTGTAATGGACCGACCTTGGCAATAAATGTATGATCACAGGAAATAACTCGGTGAGTTGAAAAATGGTCCTCATTTTTGTGGTTTTTTTTTCCGAGTTTTGTGTTTTGTGACCATCTCAGAATTCTTCTGCATGCAGCGAAGAAATTAATAACTCCCTGTTTTAAATATTTTGGAGGTATAGATGAGAACTATGGAGCTACTAAGCTTGTTTAGAAGGCTTAGAAGATGTTAACAATTTACACAACTCACTAAGACTATTCTTTGTAATTTACCAAGTTATTTCATAGTAATAAACATCGAATTAAAATGGGCTCACTCGGCTTTATATATGAACGACTCAAAACTGGTTCTTAAATTAAAATAACAATACAAAGTATTCTCGAACCTCAAATAGATAAAAAACATTAAAAGTAGAGCATGTTGGTGGAATGGTAAGTTTCATCGAACAGGTTGAGTCATGAACACGTAACCGAGTGTAACCATTTAACTCTAGACGTCCATTAAGAGCTGATGTCATCACCCGGACATTCCTCACATTACTAACAGACATAGGCTACTATATTCATCTCTCGAATTATATTTTTGTTAATATTGTTCAAGCAGATAAGAACCAGGCCAAAGTGGGGCCGATGGCCGATCTAGGAAGACCAAAACAACTTTCAAAATATGAGAAATGTAATATATCATCCTTTTTATAGATTGTTAGTGACCTAAAAAGTGGACCAGTAAATTTTATAAATTCGTTTAAACTCTCACAGTAGAGTACGGAACAGAGAGGTTTAGGTGAGCAGGCCTTCAGTTTCACCAGTTGACAAATAGTTCCAACATTATTTAATTTATAGATTAAATCAGAGCCTGTGTGCGTTATTGCTTAAGAGTGCTTTTGATAATTCAGTTAATTATCCTTCTTTTTCATTGTATTTATATAGGTTTAACCAATTTGATGTTGGTTACAATTGCATTTGAAAAATAGCTAAAATCAATTCTTTGAAATACACAAATAAAGCTGATATGGTCAAAAATACCCTTCCTGGTATCACGCTACAATTTTTTCATTTTTTTAATTATTCTTTTAGCATTTTCTATATACATTAAATTAATATAGGTGAAATTTTGCGCTAAGCTCAATTTTTTTAATAATTATTTCAGAAAACATAAGCTAAAGTTTTAGAATCAATTTTTTTAATCTTATTAAAGCTTCATGAATTATGTAACATTCATACTAGTTTGAAACTTAGGAAAAGTGCTCGAAAAATGATTATTTAAAAAAAAAAATTTCCGGAAGTTCTCTGGAAATATATATATGTATATATATATATACCATAAATTAATGTTATATTAATTAGTTTAAACCATAAAGCCCTCATTTTTCATTTATTTGTGACGAGTACATTATTTCTAATAGAAAATTGTGTAAGGCCATTCGGTTTTCTTTATCACTCCACTCCATGTTAACTGAGCTAAAGACAAATAAAAACTAATTAGGATTATTATCCTGACATGTAAATAAAATAACCTGATAGAGGTAAGGATTATCTAAATAATACCCAAGGATGTAAATAAAGTTCAACTTTTGTGACAGTATTTATGGCAGAACAAGATACTATCATTATTTTTAAAATGTCTAAATATTGTAATGATTTTGATAATTATAGTTTATTATTTTGTGATTTAACTTGTCTTTGCAATGGTGATAATTTGATGAAAATGACACAACTTGTTCAGGAGCCCCAAAATAACCTATAAAAAATAAGAATTATAATACTTAAATCACAACAAATATAGATGTTACATGTATCGTTATGGGACACATGCATCCTTGCTTTATATTAATTAAAAACAACTTACATTACAAATACTTCTTCGCTTGGAAAGACAAGGATTTTAATTAAATTTAAATTGTGATAAAGTGAAACATTGTACTCTTTGCTACAAAGGTTTCTCTTTTCCAAAGTGGCAATAAAAACCATGTGTGAAAGAACATGCCTGCTCAATAACAGACATGCGAACCGGTTTAATAAACTCTTCTTGAAATTGAGGGTAAAAATATACTCTTTTAGAACTCCATTGAGAACATTATTGAGTTTTCAGTTAAACTGTTCATTTTAAATTAAACTGCTAACAAGTGTTTAAGAAATATATAGTATGGCTCTCTCTATTTTTTAAGACCTCTGTGAACTAGCCAACACGGATGCTAATTATTTGCTACTTCCACCGAATGGTGACAGAGGACAACAAGCCAATATAATGGTCATCACTGGAGACAGGAGTCGAGCCCTATTCGTAATAGTCAATTGTCCCACCATCATTGGTCATCAGGCTGGGATTAAGACACTGATTGAGTGGAATTCCATTTCGGAGATTCCGTTTTACTGTGCATTGCTGCTGGGAACGTAGTAGTGCTACACAATGAATTTAAAGTCAAAGTTAAAATGAGATAAATAGGTATGAATAAGCTTTGATGTTAAAAAAAAAAAAAAAAACGCATGCGCAAACGTGTTTATCGAGTTTTGCCGAAATCAGCCGGGAAGTTCGAAATAGCCGATGATCTCTCCTTGCCATTGGAATGTGTTGATTGTTCAGTTAGTCAGTATAATAAATCAAAAGGATCCCAAAATAAAAAAAATTATTAAACTCTGTTTGTATAAAAATAGATGAAATAAATATCTTATTTTGAAATAATAAAATAAAAATAAAATCCAGACTAAAAATTATATGCAATTATATATAACTATATGCATTTAGTCCAGAAATTAATGAATAATATTGACATCAAGTTTCATAAATTTTAATGACTATCACGTCACTGGCTTGACTACAAGTACTAACCTCTTTGGAATATAACAGTGTTCTCCAAACTTTTTGGCTCGCGGACCACATCATGTCCTCCACTAATTTCCCCGGGTCGCATTCAGGCCTCCACCAAGTCCCGCGAGGGAAAGCATTTGATGAAAAAAAAAAGTTCTATAAATTATACCTTGATTGTGAAATAAACTGTTGTGATAACCTTGTGTTTGAGTGATTTACTTAATTCAATATTTTTTTAATAGTTTTAAAATTTGATCATGTAATCTAAGAAACTTTCGTGGGCCGGACTGAAAGTGTTTAAGGGTCGATTTAGACCCCTGGTCTAGAATATAGATCGAAATCACCATTAGGTTACTTTCAGAAAGTGGTTGAAAAAAAATTTGGCCATATATATTCTATGATAACATACCGAAATCTTCCAACAAAACTGCAGCCCTCAAAGTAGGTGTACGGCCAATTTCCGATAAATGTCTTTGCTGAATCGTAACCCAAACACGTTTACTGTTTGCCACTACTCACTCATTCAAGCTTCTGTCTCTATCTCATCATTCGATAGGCATAGAGATATGAATAGATGCATAGATTATCATTGAATATTATTCACAGATTTCCCGCTCATATATCTATACAAATAATGTAAACACTATAAACGGATCGAAGGCTCATTTACTCAGAAAAAATGAAGATCATCACATTCAATTTGAATATGACAGGGTTAATTATAAAATTCACTTTTTCACAAAAAGTAAAAGGCAACTGATGCACCGCCTGCTGCATCATCAAAGATGTCTTTCAGTTAACTTTTTAATTAACCGACCGGCTTCGTAATTAAACAAAATTGAATTTACTCCCCAGAGGCGACATAATCACCTTCGGAAGGGAAGCAGCAGTTGGAAATATGCAAATAGATGATCGGAATGCGGAAGAACTTCTAGGCGGAGGGAGTTGGAAGTGGTGAAGCCCTACCTAATGCAATGGAAACTGCATTAAACGTTGAGAGAGAACCAAAGTGCAAGAAGTAACTAAATAATTAATGAGGGTAATGAATGATGGATAAGGAGAAATAAGTTGGAACGTTTTGAATGAGAATCCATTTTAAAACAAAGCTATAAAGTCTCGGATTCCAGTTAAAGTTTGGCTGATTGAACCATCACCAAGAAAAAAAAATATCACCTAAAACGGATTAGAAAAAGAATAATTTATTTGAAAAGGCTAACAAAGACTAACCAAATATGTACAGTATATCATCCTTGGACAGAAGCTGATCCAAGACTTAATTTTGAGTGGCTTAGATTTTTTTTTAAATAACGATAATTACGCGTAGTTTTGTTGTTAATGTACTAGGGAGCTGCTGTTATTAGTCTTAAAATTTTGGATTGAAAAGGTTTAATTTGGATTAAAAAGTGAGTGAAAAAATCCTTAGATCTTCGCTTTTATCACGGATTGGTGTTGTAATCCGTTTAAATTGAAACTGGATATAATTTAAAATCTCAGCATAAAACTTTAGATGCCTTGAGATAGTTATTGATGTCTAGATCCTGTTTGATCCGACCATAGGAATGACAAGCAATCGAAATACGCGTTGGATTTGCAGGTGATACTGTATGTTGTGTAGCAACGATTGACTGAATAGTTACGAAGTGTTTCAGCAGGACATGGGCAGGGCGCCACGAATCAGGGACTAAAATATAAAGAATACATAATACATTTGGAAAGTCTTATTTCTATCTGTCATTCCTTTTCCTCTTTTTTTCTCATAGATCTTCATTCATACACGACAAGTGGAATAATTATTTCTAACCTCAGTTACAACTACTGTTGTTAGATAAATAACAAGGTGGCTATATATATATATATACCACCTTGTTATTTATCTAACAACAGTAAGTGTAACTGAGGTTAGAAATAATTATTCCACTTGTCGTGTATGAATGAAGATCTATGAGAAAAAAAGAGGAAAAGGAATGACAGATAGAAATAAGACTTTCCAAATGTATTATGTATTCTTTATATATATATATATATATATATATATATATATATATATATATACTTATGCACTTCAGTTCATTACCGATATATATATATATATAATATATATATATATATATATATATATATATATATATCGGTAATGAACTGAAGTGCATAAGTATGTCTAGATAAACATGAAAAATTAAATTACCTGCCGCCAGGAGTGCCCATTTCCCCCAAGGCCGATGCGCATAAATCTTCCCCCACTCCTCCCAAAATATTTTATTGCTCTCAATACTTCCTAAAAACAGTGTAAATGAAATTTAAATTTAAATATTCACAGATTATATAGAATTAAACATCCTACGGTTTGTTCCATACCTCCACTTGTTTTTTAGTTTGAAATTTTTCATTTTGAAAGTTCATAACCCCGTCGATATGTGGCCCCCCTCAAGAATTGAAAACCCCATCAAAATGTGCCCCCTTCATATATTTTAATGGTGCAACTTGCGCCATGAAACCCCCTTCAGGGCACCTCTGCCTGCCGGATTCGAGAAATGTGAGGACTGCGCCTGATAAAATTTCTCTCGGTGCACCAAAACCCACTCGACGTCCATGGGTTTCAATACTTTTCTTGTTAATTTAGCTCGTAATTGGTGAGAAAGATAACTGAGCGAGGAAAAGCAGCACCGAGCAGAAAAAAATGGAAAACTGATGAGGTGAAAAAATGACACTAAACCACCAAAACACATGTTTCCAACTCCTAATTTTATCTTATTTATTCTTGCTTTTCTCAACCTTAACCAGTTAGTTAAATGGCGCTGTAAGTCTCAAATTTTCAATGGGGCTTTTAGGGTCTAATAGAGATTTACAAAATCTGGATGTTCGGATCTGAATAAAGTGAAAGAGTCACATTTCTACGTTTAAAACACAATTAGCCTGATTTCGAATGTAGATTAAGTTTTATAGTTTATTGTGGTATTTCTTAAAAATACGAAATTATTTATGTGGTACCCTTTCGAAAGCGTCTAGGGCCTATATATATTCTTAGTAGCCCACACACATATATATTCTTCTGCCATCTCAGCTGGATGATTATTTTTTAGAGAAAAGGTGGATTTTCTGGAGATTAGGACAAAGCCAACTCCGTTTCGAGCCAGTGACTGCGCTAGCCGCAAGGATTTCCGAAGCTTAACCCTAACCGATACTTTTAGTTGTGAAATAAACTTTAACAAACCTCAATCTCCTTTGATTCATCCGAAATTTCCAATTAATTTGCCATACGTATGTTTTTAATGTTCGTCAATATCGAAGTAGAAAAATTGTATAAGGTCATATGAATGATATTCGGCTTGAGAAATTAAAATAAAAACCAAGAAAAGTATAAGTTGGTTCATTTATGTCACGGTTTATCGATCTATGTCCACTTCAATTATAACGATTTTTTTTTTCATCTCTCAATTATATTTCCGATAACATTAATATCCTTTTATGGATTAAATTAGTAAAAATACCAACGAATAATGTTTTTTATATAATTTATTAAGTACCTCTCTTTGTTGAGTACTTCTCTTTTTGAAGATAGTGGCGAAGCATCCATCGTAATTTCAATCATAAATGCAGCCAAAATTTAAATATTGATCAATTCACAATTCCTTTGGTTCTGAAGCATAGATTTGGTCTAGGAGTAAACAGAAAACTAATGCATCTTATCGAAAATTTTTGATCTCTTGATCATTGATCATCATTTGATCACTTATCCACCAAACTTCCAGTATTTCCTCTTTTTTTGGTGGTTCAGGAAAAGATAATTCTACTTCAGCTGATATAAGATTACTTATCTCACTGTATTCCCAGGAATTGCGTTATCGTCAGCTCCTTTATACATGTTCCGAGTATCTGCTGTAGCATCATTACCTAGCCTTCACTGGTAATTGCAGTTAAGAGAGAAGCGCTGGGATCTGCTGGAGTTTATTTGAGTTCTCCAGGATTACCAACGATATTGTCTTGATAATTATCATTTTCATTTGATTTCAATGATGTTATTCTGTTAAATCGTATTTTTTTCGTTCTTGGACGTGGTATTGTATGATTTGGCCGAGTTAAAATCAAATCACTATGAGACTGGGAATAGATAGAATTAACTAAGATGATGATAATCGGTGCCCGGGGAGCTTTTAACTCAGGCATTAATCCCCCGCCCTCTCCCCCCTCCCTCCGGCTCTGGAAAATCCCTATAATCCCTATAGCCTCTATAGCCTATAAGGCGAGGTAGGGGAGAAGAAAAAAAAAATCTTAAGTAATTCACAAAATATTAACAAGTTATTCAAACAACTGACTCAATCCCGAATGGGAAATTGCCATAAAATATTGATTATTTATTGTTAAATATATAATGAATGATAATAATAATAAATTTTCAACTGGTGATTAGTATTTTTTTAATAAGTCTTCGTAAATTGGCTTAAAGGTGTAACGATCGAAACGTTGACAGGAAGATTGTGGAATGAATAAATATATGGTAGGAAGATGGTCTAAATTATATATATATATAATTAAACTTATTATTAAGACTTATTAAAAAAATACTAATCTATAAAATACTAATATATATATATATATATATATAAGAGACCGGATTTATGAGCCGTGAAAACGCAAAATATTTAAAAATTGTGTAATTAATACCTAAAAACGTAAAAAAATCTTCTATTTTCTTAAATTTATTATATTAATTCATCGAAATCTGAACGAAATGTGCAATAACATGGAACTCTAATTAATATAATAAATTAAACAAAATAGATGATTTTTGTAATAGGTTTTTAGGTGTTAATATTATAATAATAGGATGTATTAGAAGGCGCCACAATAAAAATAATACCAACTCCTAATGAAACATATGCCTATATATATATATGTATATATATATATTATAAATATATTATATTATATATATATATATATATATATATATATATTCCTTTTTTTTTAAATCGGGTAAAAGTAAAAGTTTTTTGAGTAAACTATAAAACTTATTTCTCTTGAATTATGAATTGAACAAATCAATTTAACGGAAGAGCAATAGCTGCACGAAACAAAAAACTCAAATTTTTATTTAACATATTATCTACTATATAAAATAATATTATCTATTTGATAACGGAATGACAAACAATAAACATACAGATGTTTTCGTACATTGAGAAGCAACATATGACTGAATAATTTCAAGTTTCAGCACCTACAAACTGTTAGCTTAGCATGAAATGAATGAGGGAAACCAGAACCGACGGTAATTATAAAAGAGGGAAGATGAATAAATGACGCCAAACTTTCAGTTCCTCGTTTTATCCTACATGAAAAGAGGTTATTTTCTAAATTTTTACCATTTTAGTAAATTGTATATTAAAATATACTGAAATTATAAAATGAAAATATAAAATTATTCATTGGACTGAGAGGGTGGGAAGAGGGAGGTCGGCCTGAGATCTGGTATACATTTTCAAAATCGAGAAGGGCGTGTTCGAACAATGTAAACAAATGAACATTTTTTTTTTTTAAATTTCAGGTCATTGAATTAAATCAATAACTGATGTCAAATGTATAACATTTTTGATAATTTATTGGGTTATTTATTTGTGTTGGATTGGACTATATGCATATAAAATAAATAAACATTTAGAAATTCGCAATGTAATTTCGCAAATATTAAAATATATTTACATTCCGAATCAAGAGGCAAACTTATCGGAGGGTACGTGAATATTCCATTTTAAATGCAAAATGGGTCATTGTAGCCTTTGTAGAATTCATTTATCTATTAAAGGTCATTGATCTATGATAAATCGACACTTGTGTACACTAGTTAATAAATTTGCTTGTTTTTTGTATCTAGGAAAAACCTTAATATTTCATTATATATATATATATATATATATATATATATATATATATATACTCAAAAGTCAGATTTTCTTAAAAAAAAAAAAGAAAAAAAAAAGTACAATATATTTTAATGTTACTATAATATTATTATTTATTTATTTATGAATGTACTTGCATTTTCATATTTTTAGTTTTTAGTTTTCAATCATGTATATACAAGGGAAGATAGTAAAATCATATATGTGTATATATATATTTTTTTTACACTTATCTATTTATATGTTTAAACAAGCTATAACTTTTTTTTTTCTGTTGGCATTACAGACCATGCAGATCTATCGCCGTCTTAACAAGTCTGCTCCATCTCTGCTCGTCTATTTACAAATATCCAACTGGCAATAACTAGCCACTAGAAATTAGCAAATGGGCTAAAGATTGTAGAAATAATGATTTGTCAAACAGTTAATTTAGTTATACCGAATATGTAAATTAAATTTTTAAAATGTTACATTATTAAGTTTCCTGGAGGAAAAACACCCTAATTTTTATTTATCTTCAGTACTTTGAACAAATTCTGCTCCATATCACTGATGTTCATTGTAAATAAATTTATTTATAAACCGGCAAATTTATTCCATTGGTAAAATTCTTTTAACAATGTTTGAACATTCTCTTGGGCTATTAAAAAAAGAAATGATAAAAAAAAATGTTAAACTATTAATTAGTTCGGTATTTAATGAGCTAATTGTTGTAGATAATATACTTATATAAGTGTTGCATTGACTAGCTGAAATGTATCCTATAAGCACACTGTATAACAGAGATCACGTTGAATCTATGAAGCCTAAAGTGATCAGTTGGGGGCCATCAGGGGCTTTATTACGATACAAAGACAAACCACCCAGATGCTGTATCCGCATTGAAGTATATTGATCAAGTATATTTGGTACAAAATATTGTAACTTACAAATTTTATAAAATATTGTGTCCATAATTTTAACGATTTGGAAATTCTGGTAATTGACCAAGATCATAATATTCGTCGTGAAACCATGTAACTATTTAGTTGGGGAAAAGAAATAAATATATTAATTTTTTTAAACTCATTTATTGAATGAGAATGAAATATAAGTAAATATAAGTGGGAAACCTCAGTCCTCCAAACGTTTTTGCAAGATATTTGGTAATCTATTGCTAGTATTAATTAATATTTAATAACTTAGGTTTATTAAATAAATTTGAAATTTTATAAATATAAATTTGAATATTAATATAATTAAGTCAAATATATCGTCAGTTTATTGCAGAAAGTCACAAGGCGATTTTTGTGAATTTTCACCTTATTTATACGTACAAAAACACCGTACGTGCGTGAAAATGGCACACACCTTTTAATTTATCATATATTGTTTCATTAAATGCTCAAGTTTCCGATTTCATAAAGAGAAAATTCATGAAAGTTCATAATTATTTAAAGATATGAAATGTCATTTAATGACTTTTTGCACCAAATCGACGATATGTATAGGGGTGTGTGTATTTAGTGATAAAAAAAAAATAGAGTGAAATATAAAAATCGCTATGACCTTTATCAGTACTGCAACCTCTATTGATAAAAATTTTCCCCACTTATGGTTTGGGAGCTATACATTTTTTTTTAAGTTACTTGATAAGCAGCAGAAACTTTGATCTAGCATGTATAGAAAATCACTTCATTTAGTTTTAAAAAAAAGTTGTTATAGTTTCTCAGGATGACTTTTGTAAAATTTAAAAACAGAAATTCACAGAACGAGTTATTGTTAATCTTGAAGAGTCTCGCATATAATCTAACAAATTATCTTGGTAGGTTGAACTAATCGGAAAAAAAAGTGGCAAAATTTATACCATAACCTACTAAGAATGTTATATTAAGAAATTTTAGGTTATATAACTACAGTTTCTCACAAGCAGTTAATTGATAAGAGCTATTTTATTTTTGTTTGATCATTTCCCTTAGTATTTTTGTGAATATATTTGTATTTTCTTTAGCGTTTTTGTATATATTTGTATTTTCCTTAGTGTTATTTGAAAATATTTGTATTTTCCTTAGTTTTTTTTTGTATATATTGGTATTATATCTAAATGCCAGATTGATGTACTAGTCCGTGATACAGACACCTTTTTATTAACATCCACCTGAAACTTCATAAATAGCTTTATCTCATCCTACAAGCTATTTTATTTACGAAAACTCTAGGGATTTGGGCGTTTTCAATTTGGAGGGGGGCAAACTTTGTCTATTTAATTAGGCACTAAAATCCCGTAAATATGTATTTACGAAACGGAGGCCTTTAAAAATATTGAGCCGTTTGGCGTGACCTACACGCCCAAATTTTCAAAATAACTAGGTTATATAGGACAAACGGCCCTATATTTTTGTAGACTACCTTTTTTATCTATTTTGTGATCATATTATCTTACGGTCCAAGTAGATGCGTATTAACGAGTTTTTAGTACCTAATTAAATAAACAAAGTTTGTCCCCCTACAGATTGAAAACGCCCCAATTCCAAGAGTTTTCGTAAATATAATAGTTGTAGGTGACGATGAGATGAACCTATTTACGAAGTTTCAGGCGGATGTTAATAATTCGATAAAAAAGGGACTGTACCACGGACTATACATTTCTTTTTAAACTCTGCGTTAACCATCATTAGACATTTTCACATGAAATTATGCAGGTAGAGGTGAATCAAGAAAATGCTAGCCAAAAAAGAGAATTTAAAAATGTGATTAATTTTCCCTCATAAGTGGCAAACTTGTGAAATAGTATTTATGAAGCTTGAGACTTCTCAAAAAGATTCTTGCATACAATCTGCGGTGCCAGAACTAAGATTTCTTCCAGGGCTACTTTATTTTGATACTTTTTCCCTTTCAGACACTTCCTTCTCTTCACAATACAAGTCATCAGTTTTATAACAATATTTCAGGAATTATATTTTAAAACAAAAACGACCCTCTCATAAAATTAACTGAATTGAGATCAATACAATAAAAAATAATAAATATTTTTTAACCAATCTAAAATAAAATTTGTCACCCGTTAAAATTGCCTTAGAATATTTTTTGGGGTTATACCACCCAGCAAATTGTAAAATTCGAAAAGAATCAGTACGTAAAATATGAACATGAAAATCGTTTGTCAATAGAAGCATTTTATTTTGCAAGACTTGGATTTCTATATTTTAAGAAAAATTCTTATCTAGGTAAGCACAAATGTTTGAGCATTAAATATATTTAAAATCTACCAATCAAAAAAATAAATAAAAATCAAGAATTAATTTAATTTAATTATTTTTATTAATGATAACTGTAAAATCAACTGTATTACCACAGGTCGAACTTCGATATTTTTAATTATCACAAGTAGGATCGACTTTTTGAGAAAATTACAGATAAAAAAACTACTTTTGGAATTAATGTTTCGTGGTTTTTATTGGATAGAATAAAATATTGTTTATTTATTAATTGAAAATGTGTTATTGAAACATAAGCAGTTAGTCTATAACTAAGTTAGATTAAAACTTAAATTAGTTCAAAATATAGTGAATTACTAGAGTGAACATTTGATGATGAATTGGTAACTCTTATCGATGTGGAGGTCGGTCGTACCGGGTCATTACAGGTCATCTCTTACTCCAGTACCTTTGACCAATTCTGCCTCAAAATTCTACATATTTGTATAATTTTCTTTAAATAATTTATTTTGTAAGAATAAATAATCATATGCTAATAAAATAGCAACATATTTAAAGTTGTATTTAATTTAGAGAAACTGTACTGACTTCATGACATTTGAATACATTGCGTATTGTAGAGGTTAAAACAGTAGAAACGGTATCAAAATGATAGCAGAAATGATAAAGAAAGATATCGTTCTGTGAGTAGGTTTTGAAGAGTGTCTATTAACTCTGGAAGTCGTTTAGTTATATTATGCCGTGTTACATACTATTTATCTATACGTATTTCCAATATGAATCATATAATAATATATTTTTTGAAAATCGAGATAAGTATCGCATCCTAGGCAAAAAACCCAAATAAAACTGAAGGTGAATTTCACATAACTTTTTTTTTATATTTCAGGGTTCAATTTATTTCCAAAAAAAGATTTTTTTTTCAAGTAATGTAATGTTACTTGCATTTCGTAGGCATTAAAAAAATACATATTCATCAAAAGTTTTTTTTAACATTATATTCGAATAAAATATCAAAATAAATTTATTTGATTATAACATTATTGCAAATAAAAAACTAAATTTGTATGAAAATTTTTAATAACTTTCCCTTTCCCTTCTTTTCAAACGATACATTTTTTTTCTCCTTCCACACTGAAGCACGATCAACCTTTTTTTTTTTCACTTCTAAACTGGCCTTGAAATTTTATTTATTCAAAAAGCGGCCTCGTTTTAATATTAATGTTACCTTAATTACAATAAAAATAATCAACAATTTTAAGATATATTTGCTGAAAATAAATAATTTCTCAATTTATTTCTTTAAAAAATCAATTTTAAATTGCAATTTAAATTTTAATGATTGTAAGTTTTTATGCTTAAATGATTGCGGAAATGAATCACTAGGCAATTTTTCTTGTGTCTTCGATCAATGTATTTTAGAATCCATTTGAAAAAAAAAAGAAAGGAAACAGTAATGATCCAGGATAGTTCAAATTTACTGGTCCTACATTTAAAAAAAAAACTGCTATTTTTGAACGATACAAATTCATGGTATTTTTCAGTTTCGAAACATTTAAATTGTTTGATTTCCTTGGTGCTGTTCGGCGAAATTATGCTAAGCAAACAAGTCCGTGTTTTGAAATGCTTTTCGATTCAGTGACAAACAATAATGGAAAATATATTGGAATTCTTGTTCGCATTTTTACTAATGAGAAATTCAATTTCAATTCATATATTCTTCTGTCGTTTGGCGGTGTTTCAGCTGCTTCAATAAACAACTAGTATATATTGAGATCGACTACATTTGTGCCTCTAATCTTTGCTGTTGTACATGGCACCTTAAATTATAATCAAATAAATAAAACATATTCAATTGCATTTACAGGTCCAATCACAGTGTATCTATCAACTTCTAACTTAATTGTGCCTCGTCATATTCATGAAATTTAAAAAATTCAATATTCAGCTTAAAAACTCAATGTCCCACTTATTCATAGTTTCTGATGTCATAAGGCAATGATTTGGTGCGATCAAGTCATTTAGAGGTACTTGCTTTTCTTTTATCTACCCATTAGTGTTAGGACCAATATCCTACTAGTTCAATATTACTATTATTATACTTAAATATAGTAATTTATTCAATAGCATGGAATAAAAATGTAACATACTTTGTACTTTTCTCCAGATTGGGTCATCGATAACTACTCTTCTGATTACCTTGTTAAAACGTTATTCACTAACTATTTTATAAATAAAAATGTTATTTAGGTTTAAAAATAATAAAATTTGTATGAATAAGCATTTTATAAAGATCAGCAAATTAATATAAATGTAAGTGACTCACCTACTTCAGTTTATATTGAAGTTTCTGATTAAATTTTATTGTTTTTGTTTTTGGAATAATGTTTTAGTTAAAGTTAGTATGTCATTAAAATTATATTACTGCTGACAAATTAACAAATAATGCTTTTTTTTATTGGTCTATATTATTAATTGATTATGTAATATCTAAAATTGTGAAAGTGAAATAAATTAATAGTATTCTAAATGATGGACAATAATTAATATATGTTACATTATATCATTAATATGATTTTAAAGATATTTTATAATTGAACATATAGATCTTTAGTCGCGCTATGTGCGTTTGTCTTCTAATGGGAGCACAGTTAGCTTGGAGGGGGTCACCCAACTTCACTTTGCTACAGACCAAGGTTTAGTGACAGAACTACTTACAGACTTGTATTGAGTGAAAAATTGCATGAAAAGAGAACATGCGTTTCCGAAAATTTTATATTTTTTACGTAGTAAAAAAAAAAATTAATTTAGTAAAAAGTAGCTAATTTCTCAAACTTGGTCCAAGTACAATCACAATTTAAACATCAATTAAAAGCCGCAACTAAAGTAATATATACTAACATTTGTATGTAAGTATAATAGAAATAGGTTATCTCATATTTTTATATAGCCGATACCTTTGGGGCCGATGTAGCGGTGCTCTACCCAATTACTTGCTTGGACTCAGCGACGCCAAATCGGTCTAGATCCATGGATTATGGCTGCTGAGTCAGTAGCTGTACAAGGACCTATATTTCTTGTCCCGAAACAGACTGTGTATGGACCGAATCTCTGGGAGTTTATTGCCATCCTTAAAAGTCATAGTCATCCCGGCCGCTATATATAAAATAATAAATAGTTGTATACTGATAACACATTTAATATTTTGTAATTATAGAATCAAAATGGATTGTAGATATTTCTGTTGGAACGGAGGTGAAGGATATTTGTTATGAATATTTGCTAGCCAGAGGTGAGGATAGTGAAGGGTTAATCGTTGACAACGAGCTACACACTCACGACCCTTTTTCATTTCGCTCTAAAAAGAGCAAAAATAGTCAGGAAAATCTTTCTATAGGGCCTCTTTGACATGGCTTCTATTCAAATATCAACTGGGCAGTGCCTTTGTCGGGCGGAGGTCTTCATTAATACCTAAAACATATATGTAGTCCCGTCCTCTACACTGTAGCCAGTCTCTTTGCAATACTATCATATCTCTTCTCTTCATATGCATAAATTAATTTACTTTATAACAAACTTCCATATTGTAGAGCAAACAGTTTATCAAAACAAAGTATGGTTATGCTTTTCAAGGTTTCAGCCAAGGTATCACCAATCATAGGTTGCTTTAATTTAGTAATTTAATGTATCATAAGAAAGTAAATGCCTACTGGATAATGTTAACCATTGAGTAAGATACTTATATACCTCTCCTTGAGGAAAATGTAGAGGAAATTTTGTTTATTTTTAACTAGAAATATTTATTCTCGTATGTCCATAATTATTTATTTATTTAGTTCCACCCTCCCATGCCACTAGGACAATACGGGTGTATGCAGTAGTGTGATGTTAAGCCTCTGAATAACATACTACTGCAATGATAACAGTATACAAAATTCACAGCTAGCTCTTTTTACTTTGCATTCTTCAATTTACTTAATTATGCGTGGCTTCCAGAATCTGGAGGTCTTCCTGGAACTGGTACTCTTCTCCTTCTGCGGGACCCTAGGATGAAGTGCGCTGGACCCATCGTCGTGTCCATAATTACATTGACAACAGAGATTCATATGGTGTTAATAAATAAGCAAGTCACGAGGGACATGGAGAACAATGGTATTTAAGCAGATTCTCCTCTTGGTATATTTCCATTGATTGTTGAAGAGAAGGAAGTCCCTCTACGGGCATTACCATGAACTAGCATGAACGTTGAGGTCATGCCATTATGAGGGCACACTACTTTGTAATTTGTCATGGAATCGTATGTTGTGGGTTCGTGTGTATTCGATAACAGTCGCCATGTGAAGGTCAGTATGTAAAGTTGTTTTTCTGATAGACTAGAATTCTTTTGTTACAATGTTTTTGGCTATAAGATTTGATGTTTGTTAATGACATGCAACAGCGTTTGCGAAATATGGCAAAGAAAGAAATACGACGGAAATGTTCTGCAACGGAAACGACCAGACATTAACCTCCGTATTTTTTTTTTCTTTAACGGAAAGAAATAGGTTTCAGGATACGTACATCTATTATATAGTAAATACAATGATATAAAGATCCTTTAACACAGTTAAGTTTCTTGACCATTTTTTTTAATGAACTTTGGTCGAGAGGCTTAACCGTGTAAAAAGGTTTCTTTAGGTCACGGAAACAAAATGACCAAACATGTTGGAAATGTTTGACCAAACTAAAGAAGCGTTCCTTGTGTTCACAAAATATTGGGAAGGGATAGTTCCCATCGATGAGATGTGAAAGTTTTGAAACTTTCCCGTACTATTCTTCAAAACATGCTGGGACACGCCATAATTATATTATGATATTGTGTGTGTGACTCTGCGTTTCTTTACATTGTTTATACAGTGAAAATGTCGGGGTGCCCAATGATCAATTTTAAAAACTGATTGAAGTCAGGTTTTGAAATTGTATTGAATTGACAAGGGGCTTAACATATCTGAACAATACTGTATTGCTTATGCAATTTTTATTTTAGCTTTTGAGTTTGACTATCACTTCATTAAATATTTTTTATGATTGTAAATATGAATAGAATTATAAATATATATAATGATATGTATAATAACATCTATATAACACCCTTTATAAGAAGTTGAATTAATGGAAATGGCAATTCATTCTTCATTTTTTTTTTTTTTTTAATGCGAATAATAACCTATACACAACACTCAGAGTAAATATGTGCAATTAAAGTTACCTTCCTGGCACACTCACGGAAAAAAATATGTTAAATACATTCCTAAATGTCCGAGAAACTTGAAAGGGTCAATAAAGTCTGTGGTGATCTTCCTTGGTGAATAAAAACCAAAGTACTCAACTACGATTTCAAGAACAAAGCTTTGGTCGTGAAACTTGGCAGTGTAAAATGACCTTAAGGCAAAAGCTAAAGATGGAGAAGATAATGAAATAAATCCTCCAGGATGATGGAAACAAACAAAAACGTTTGATATTTTAAGAAAAGCAGAATTCTACAAGGGTTGTGGTTTAATACGGCAATGAATACTAAGAAAGGCAAAATACGTAAATAGAGAAATCATATGAGCCTTTCAGTTGAAAGAATGGCTAACTCCAATTTCATTTTTTATTATTAATTTTGGTGATATTTCTAGTGGGCAAATTTATAAATTTATTCACAGTTCTATATTTCTACACTGAAATCACCTACTCTGGAATCAACTTACTCACTGTCCGTAAAGATATTATAAATTTTCCAACTAGCAATATCATTAAAATGACTTTCTACTCAAAAATGTTGAAATTGGAGGTAGTCATTCTGTGAGCTGAAAGGCTCAAATAGTATCCAATTAGTCAAGTCGAATGTTACTTAAGAATAAAATGAAGAATGTTAACAATTGTGAGATGAAACACTAAACCTGGTCCATGGCCTTATCAGGACAAATGAAGAAGTTTTGTAGAAGCTTAATTGATTGTCCGAGTCAGTTAAACTTAGCTTGGAGTCTTAACTGCATCAGCTATTAGTGACAAATAAAGACCGTCACACATCTGTAAATTGTTACAGTCAGTTTAAAGAATTTCTCCAAAACGTGTAGGTCTGGGTTTAAAAATTATTTTATCCACGTCATTTTAATTTCTCAAAAATAATCTCTATTGTTTCATCTAAGATAATTTTTACATTTTAAAACTGTTCTTTTTTAATGAATATTATTTAAAAAAAAAAATACATTTCATAGAGATATGTCATCGAGATGGAAGAAACACCTTGGTCATTTAAATACTATTATTGATATATAGAATTCTTAAAAAAGGTCAAAGAAGAGAATTGTTAGACGTACCTCGAAACCTGTTAAGAGCATGTCGTGGGGATGGAAGGGTAGATGGAAAGCTGGAAGTCTGAACGAGGTTAAGGCATTTTATATAAATAACATTATTAATATGTATATAATATATAGGCGGTATATAATAAACATATGTGGTGAATTTTAATATTTAAATACTTTGGGATGATTAATATTTTAGTACATCTTTAGGGTACTTAATTAATTTTTAAAACATTGTGACGTGGTCAAGGGTTAGGTCCAGGTAGTTCATGGGAAACAGTAACAATTATTTTTACTTCTTATAAGTGAACATGTTACCAACTAAAAAGTTATTATGAAATAATTAATTTAATATTTGTTCTTAATATTTAACAATAACGGAAAAATAAAATAGGCTGCTTACCGCTTACAAAAATTAAATAAAATCATACGTGGCGAGTTCTTTTCCAAATAAAATTAATTTATTTATAAGGCCAGGTAAGATATAGAGTTCTTAACTGGTTGGTTACAGAGGTACACTGGCTTATCGGAAGCTCCCGTATTGCCTTTAATTTTCCCTATAGAGAGCAGGACCGGGCGGACTAACTCGTGTCGGAAAAAAGTCGTTACAACATATTTAAAATACACATTATAGTAAATAGTAATATAATACATGTAATAGTAGTATAAAAAAATAGATATGAAACGTTAATATATTGTCGGTTTATTGAAAAAAGTCACTATGTGCCAGTTTACACTTTAAGTCGATTTTCAGCTGAAGATACGTAGTTGTTAATTTCGATGATATTTATCGATACAGCAACTAATTAAGTACAGAACAATAATACAAATTCTTTCATACCTAAAAAATGATTTCGCTAAGTGCGCGATGTTCTGACTTTACAGAGCAAAACGTCACTATCTTGTACTTAATGACTTAATTAATTGATCAAATGGCTAAAAAACTAAGTGATGTAAGTCTAACTAACATTCTATGTGCTTGCAAGGTTATAAAAGCAAGTTATTGTTTTGTTTAACTATGATAGTGTGCAAAAAGTCATTATGTGCGTCTTAGTTTTTAGTTTTTTCATTATTTTATATATATATATAATAAGAATAATTAAAGAATATAATAAAGAATAATTAAAATGCTTAACATATATATAACAGAGCACTTGTATATATATATATATATATATATATATATATATATATATATATATATATGTTAAGCATTTTAATTATTGGCCGAAAATAGAATACATATTATAATCAATAAATAATCAATTTTCTATTTTATTATTTTTTTAATGAATCAAAAACTTCAAATTTGATCATCTCAAATTGATTAAAATGTTACTAAATGACTCTTTGCAATAAAGCAACAATATAGAAGTACGCAAGATTGGCAGTTTTTAAAAAAAATTTTAATGTGACTTTATGAACTGCATCCATTTCTGGTATCCTATTCATAATGTAAGCCCGCATCCACGTGATTTTTCTTCTTGGTTCATAAAACAGATTATAGTTATTTTTTATTATTATTATTCTTATTTTTTTTGGGAATAGACAAGACAACATAAAACCTAGAAGAGCAGGGAGCAACAATAAATATTTTACTGCCAACACAAACGGAGAGCATATTAAAGAGGTAAGGTTTTTTTTAGAAGATAGAAATGGCTTCCTGCCTTCGGTGACAGAATATTTCTTGATTAAAATTGAAGTATAACGGTCACCCACGAAATTCTTTTATTTATCCTCATTTATTTTTATGTCACAATATTGGCTTTCCACTTTGTGTCACCCGAAAATAGCCATCAACATGAAACGTAATTGGTATAACAACCCGAGCAAGATGTTATAAAGTTGAAATTTTAATATTTTTCTTTCTTTTAGTAAAATTATGTATAAAAAATATGTAGTGAACAATCGGCGATGTGCCACTACACAACTAGACTTTAGTTTCTTTATATTTATTACCTCCCAGCCATAGAGTACAATTTGTCATCATATTTATTCCTGTGAAATTCAAATTCAGAACTTTCATGGGAAAGGGTGGTGGTTCTGGAACGTTTGAATAACTTATGATTTAGTCATGGTGAATACGAAATGTGACTGGGGAGGTATTTACAACCCATATGGTGGGGATCATCTCTGGTCACCCCTTCTGGGAGAATAACGGTATTAATAACATCAAGTGCCACACGCATCATACAGTGTGGCAGACTATATTAATAATCAATAAAATGAAATAACAAAACATTTTTATTTGGAAGTGAATTAATTAGTTTGTAATTTGATAGCACTATTGCGGTGTGAAAAAAAAACTCCGATATTTCATTTTAGAACATAATCATTTTTATATATTTTGTACATTTACTTACTTTTCAGTGCTACGAATTATAAGAGAAATTAATATACTTATATGTAGGTGTCTTCAAGGATTGGTAAGCCCTTACAATTTTACTATTTATTCAAGTCATAATATGGACTGTTGAACAATAGAAGTTGGAGGTAGTATGGGGTTTGGGATTTTTAGAATTGATATATGATGATTATTGTTTTGGACTAAAAAAAAACAAAACAAGAATAGAATTATAGAATGAAAATATGTTGGCACTTACAATGTTGGATAAATATGTGCCCTTACAATGTTGGAAAAATTGTAAGGGCTTATCAATCCTTGAATACATGGCATATTTAATTATTGCATATTATTTTTTTTTATCTTCGATAATATTATTAACAATAAACACTTTGATAGATAAATATCAGATAAATAGAAGGAACAGAGACTTGTTATAATCCCACGACCTTAGCCTAAAAGGGCATTTGTGGGAAATAATTTATAAAGTTTTGTCCTTAACTGGACTTTTTCTTTTTAGGGCCCGGAATAAGAATAAAATGAGTTCTGACTTCTCTGGTTGATAAAACATCCCCTAATTTGCGAAAAACCTTTCCTTCCACCTCCACATTTGGCATTTTTTGTCCGTTTTCTTCATTTGAATTCATTGATCGGACGAAAAGAATTAATCAGAATGAAAATATTTTTCATAAACTTTTACATAAAAAGTATTTTATTAATAATTTGGCTAGTACTCGCCGATTTTGAGTAAACGACTTTCGAATAGTTTGAAAAGGCCGCACGGCCTTGGGCCAAAGAAAGGCCACTTGTGGGAAATAATTTAGAAAGTATTGCTCTTCACAGGAGTTTTTTTTTTTATGGTTAGTAATAAGTTTGCACCTGCCTAGTTAATAAATATGTTTCATACAATTCTACATAAAATGTGTTCTATTAATAATTTGGCTACTTAATAATAATAATACATACATAATAATGCAGTTTACAGTAAACGATTTTCTTATTATTTCTTAAAACAATCCTAAGGTCGTGGGACTATAAGGCATATCTCTGAACCTGTGCATAGAGGTCTGATAGAGGTTAAGACATTCTTTATGAGTAACATTCTTAATAAATTATAAATAAATCGTTTTATAATAAAAGTGTAGAGAGGATATAGAGGAAGTATCACTAAATGATCTAGGAAAATATATTATTTATAAAAGGCAACTAGAGAAAAATAATAATGAGTGTTAATGTTTTAAAAATTATGGAACCTCGTAAAAAACTGAAATGATAAGAAACAGTTCGACTATACTTCTATGCAGCAATTACTTGGCAAACACTCTGAGCTAACAATTAATTACAGAAGACTCATATACATGACAATGATAAGACCGATTCGGACTTTAGGAGTTGAACTGAGGCCCCCAATAAATCATCAAATTTCTCTCGTATTCTCCTTTCAATTCAAGATTCTTCGTAAAATCCATAAAGCTCCTAATTTTGTCACAAATTTCCGAAATGGCCATAATATTCTGTACGTTTCGATTTGGCCCAATCTAGAGATCTATCCTTTCACAATAAACTTAAAAACCACCAAACTCTCTTGTTTCTAGCCTTATTTCTTCTTCAATCCCTGATAACCTACCGAGACGTCCGAAAAAAAGATGATCCACAAATGTTGAAATTATATTAGACTGCTTCCAATGGATAGTTCTCTTCAAGCCTATTCATTTCATATTTCCATTTTCACATTTACTAGATTTATTTGTATTTAGTACAGTTGTGAATTTCGTGTATAAAAAATAAATTATAAATGAAAAGCGAAACTAAATTTCGATATTAAGACTGGCATATTTTCACAAAGCTGATAGAATGTAGCATTCTATTTATAAACCATACAAAGGTATTATATACTTCAAAATTAATTAATTAGAAATACTGCCTCCAGGTAATTTAAACCGACTATCAAAAGCCCTCGAGAGACCTTTGTCCCACAGCAACTTAATCCACCCACACTCGAGGACTTAGAATAACACTCAAGCTAATGCATCAATGTGCATTTGAGATATTAAGGAACCACAGTGGCTTTAATACTTAAGCGAGTATCCCAATAGGTTTTTGTATCTACAGTAGAGTCACGATAATCCGATGGATGTAAGTATCTCATTTTGCCTTTATGGACAGGATAAGTGTTCCCTATACATATCCAGCCATGTACGAATTCACACCTATTAAATTTTGAACGTACCATAAGATAAAATTAAACAAAAAAAGTTTAAAATATCTTCTTATACAATAAAACGGTTTCGATTAAACCCGCTACTTCAATGTAAACTTCAGTGACTTACATGCGAAATTTTCAAAATTTCTTCCTTACGAATATCTTTAATTTTGTTTGTTTGAAATAATTACTATTTCACATTGTTACTAATTATAAAAATGGTTAAATATAAAATAAAATAGTCACAATTCTAAAAAAAAAGGATCCCCGTATATTTACCGGGATTTTTATTTATTATATAAATTATATATCATAATATTATAATTATATTTATACTGCTAAGGGTTCACCATTTTTTTACACCTAATTTTACAAGATTTAACGAAATTCGGAGCAGTCTTTCAGGACTAAAACAGATACGTTCTAATTAAATGAATAGATGAAATATTCAATCTTTAAAGGTATATTGAAGAATAGATAGTGGATAAAGAAGCTTAAATTTAACAGAAAAATCATGTGCATATATATCGCATCGCGTATAAACCGTTCCCGTTCACTCTCTTTTATAAGGAATTAATCAAAGTAGGATGGTAAGTAAACATTGTTTGATGCCCACACCGCACCAGATTTTTCGTTTCGGATAATACCCATATTCAAATCCATTTCTTAATCCAAGCTTATTATTTTCAGTCAGTAGATTTTTTTAAAAATTGTTTCTTTTAAAGTTTTATTATTTAAAGAGGACTTATTAGAACTCCAGACAAAGTTAGCAGGAACCATCAGAACAGATCCCATTATTAAAATAAGACGAATATTTTAAATAATACGCCACTAACTAAGGGAAGAGGAGGACTATACTTGGAAATATTAATTTGGAAATGGGGGGGGGGGCTCCTTTGATCCTCCCTGGGACCTGCTAAAGTGGATATCCAGCTACTTAGCCACGTTGTCGTCTGGTCGTTCCCTCTGGTACTCTGTTGGATGTGGTACGAAGCCCAACGACGATGTCAAGTAATTTATTATAATTATAATATTAATTTGAATATTTAAAATTATTAAATGTTATTGTTTAAGAAAAAGATGAACGTTCATCGTTAAAGACTAATTTACTCTTAAAATCATCCACCTTAATTTATTGATTTTAATTATATATTTAACGCTAGGTTCCCTAAACTAATATACGGCTGCTCATCACCTTTTTCTCTCAACGTGTTGTAAAAAATCTTTGCAATCAAAAGTTGTCCCATTGAGTAATATCTAAACTGATCATGAATAGCTGGTTATAAAACCGTGGTCATATAAGAGGATAATAAAGTTGAAAATTTTCGTCATCTAATTCCATTGTCTACCTTTATATGTGGCTGCTTAACCGATATTTGTTTTTACTTTTTTTATTTTCGCTTATTTATATTAATAAAATAAGCAATGACATTTTTTTACACGATGATTGTTGAAATGATCAAGAAGTAATAAATCTATTATCACAATACCATATCATAGCGTTTTCAGTTCTGGAATTTTTTTCTTAGCTAATAAAAATAATAAATGATAATGTTCTTGTAATGCAGATAAAAAAAAAAAAAAATCAAACAACATTTCTAAAGTGTATTTATTCTAATATTGGGAAACTGAGATTTGAAACAACTATTATTACTGTTACCATTGTTACCATATAGATTACCATTATTACTTAATGGTCTGACAGGTCTCAGAAAAGCAATCGAATTAATTATTGTTGTATCTATCTGAAATAATAGTTTTAAATTAGTGAAAATATAGTATTTTATAAAAAAAAATCAAATTCTCGTCTACTGAAATTCATATTTTTATCTAAAATATAATAAGAAATAATTCATGTATACTCCATATATTCCAAAATTCGAATTGTTATTCTATGAAACGAAGATCTAAAAGCGCGAATAAAGAGAAGCTTGGTCAATCAACTTGATTAATCTAAATTTTAAATCCAATTTTCCCAGCCGTAATTGCCTCTTATTTATTTAAGACTCTAATAATTTTTCGTTTCGGGAGGGATGAATGGAGGGACGAAATCTACACAAAATTTCTTGCCATCAACCATAAAGGATTCTGTTATTCCTATAATGTACGTAAGTATGTTTTCAGAAAAGAATATAAAAAAAGGGTTTTCTAGGGATGGCCTTGAAGCTTGAAATCAAGAAGAAATCATTACCAAAGTTATGAAGTTCCTAGACAATAGAAGTCTTATAAAACATATATGACAAGTTTGTAATGATCCCCTGCACATTTATTTTTTATATTACTTTATTTTCCTCTTTTTTTATTTATATCCTTTTCTTTATTTTTATCCTCTTTTTATTTATATTTTTTTGTAGTAACCACCTAAACAGTTTAAAAGTAGTGTTATTTAGTTAATCGGGCGCTGATGGCCCCCGATGTTTAGCGCCTAGACATCGAAAACAACAAAAAAAAATATAATATAAGCTTATTATTTGTTCAGAAATGGTTGTCATCTCTCAAATGAAGAATCCGTAAAAAGAGAAAAAAATCCATAAAATAATTTCAATTAGATAAGAATAATAGTAGAGAAACACGGCAATACATTTTTTCTTCTTTTATATCCCCAATTTTATAATAACTATACTTTTATGAATTATGACTGTTGACAATCGTTGCATCAAATACCTTAATCTATAAATATGTTACATTTTAAGGTCTAGTTGTAATTATAAAGTAGTTTATGTGTTGTTATTTACAATAGTTGTTTGAATGTCATTTAATTTTATAATGGTATATTATAAAATAATAAAAATATAATAAACTAAACCAAAATAATGGGTCGGAAGTAATCTAATTATGTGAATTATTGGTGTCATAAAAAGATTTTATTATATACAATATGGGGAGACCAGGGTTCCAGGCATCTTACCCCGGACTCCTTGTGGTGTACATATTTATATTTATATTTAAGGATATAAAATGGTCAGGATTTGCATTCAAGAATTTCTTCTTCTGAGATTTCGACCGAAAACTTGTGGCTCATCGTCAGCACAATAGTTTCATGATTTTCCAAAAAGCTCAGTTTTATCCGGCCTTGATGATAACCTGCATGTTTGGGTCGAAACGTCGGCAAACCCAATAAAGAAATTCTTGACTAGATACATGACCATTTTTCATCCTTATAATTTCAGCAGCCTACTATATACCCATCTTTAATATAGTTATATTCATACCACTTATATATGAGTGTGTATGTAATGTATATATATGATGATGGATACTTGCTGTGCCGAATGGTAAGCGTCCGAGGGGTAGACCGAAGCGAAGGTGGGAAGATTGCATTAAAGCCGATCTGAAGGGACTGGGTTTGGACGGCGAACGGTGGGGGGAGGTGTGTAATAAGCGATAGGTGGTGTCGGCATCGAACCTTATTATTTTTATAATACTCTATGGAGAATTAAAATAAATTCCAATATATCCCATCACATTTACCCTACGTCATAAGCCTGTGACTTCCTGTTCTACATTATCCCTTAACAATACACCACTCATCTCAGTTGAACAAATCCGATACAAAGGGCTCCGAATGGACAAACGTAAACCCCTGAAGATCCTAAAATCTTCAGTGCTCCTTAATTTTTTATAAATAAAATCATCCATAACGACCTTAATATTCCATATGTTCCTGAATTGGCATAATCCAGATACCTATCCTTCCATAGCAAACTTCAGAACCATTCTAATCCTTTCGTTTCTAACCTTGCTTCCTCTTCGATCTCTGATAACCCCCAAACATATGAAAAGAAGATGGCCTCGTGATCTCCTAGTTTAGATGCTTTATCAGAGTGCTACCAATAGTTAGATCATCAACAAGTCGTTTCATGCCATTGTATTTCTCTCTATTACATTTACTGGATGTAAATTTATTTGTTTACAGTTGTATATTTCGTGGATAAAATAATAATCTATAAGACTCTATCACAAAATCTTCTATAGGGCCCGTTCAATTTCCAAGCTTTGCTACTACTATACTAGCTGTACTATGGGACCAGCGTAACTAAAGTTACTTCCAAGTAACTAAAAACCGAACAAAACAGGAACACGGTATCAATCAATTCTTCTCACCCAAATTGCATTAACCACATATTTATTTAATTTTAAATATCTCTTCCTCGGGATATTAATTAATTTATTCCATTAACAATATTTCGCTTACAGACTTAAAAGGCTTTTGTTCGGATTCCATCATATCATCTGTAGAGTATTTGCAAATACTAGATATTGGAATAGGCATTTGATGGAATAAAGCTATTCAATGAGAGGCCCTGACCGAATGGAATGAATAATATATATGCAATTAGCCATTATTTGGATGTGGGATGGTATTAAAGGATTTGCTGAATCGTCCAATTATTTTTAATGCCTCCACCAACCTATTCCTCCAAATATTAATCCTATCAAAGTTCTGTTGAATTATCTGCAATAAAAAATTCAATAACCGTTCCTTGATATTTTCACTCGACTGACTTACAAACAATTCCATGGAAATAAAAAAGACAAAGTGTGAACTGTGCATCATTAGACCGTATTTTATTTAATTTTTTATTGGGAAAATTATGAACGTTGTTTCATCAATGCTTTTCTGAGGAAATTAATTACTGTTCGGTTCGTTTGAAAAATTCGTGCAGTATATTGGTCAACGATTTTTTTAATTTTTTAATAATTTTGTTAGGCAAATAGAAACCGTTAATTTGTTTTCGTATACCTATTAAATATGTAATCAGTTACGTTCTGATCAATTCTATTCTTTAAACTGTCTTTCAAGAGAGAAATAAGCAAACTATCTAAAAATTTAAGATGGTTGATTGTTATTCGGATAGGCGCTGATTTCGTGTGGGAATGGAAGAGGGAGAGAGGGGAGCGAGAGGGCGATATCGCCCCCAATAAATATAAAAAGGGGACAAGAATACAGTTTCTCCCCCCTCCCCAATACTTCAAAGAACAAAAATTAAAATAAAATCATTTATGTCGATTAGAGGGCTAAAAGCTAAGAGTTAGAAGTGCGTACGGAAGTATTTTACTACAGCCTTTATACCTTTTAGTTTATATTCATAGATGATTATATATATGTAGCAACATATCCAAGGTTTTTATAATTTACTCATGTTCTCCCGTCCATTTTTACGTTAAGATTTTATCACATTTTTTTCTTCTTTTTTAATTTCTAGAGATGTAATGAAGCATTTCTTAAGTACTTAAGTTTATATATTTCTTAACTTCTCTTCTTAACATTCTTTTCATACATTTCTCAAAAGAATATTAACAATAATGTAATTTTATTTTACCATTAAAAAAAGTCAATTATATATAGTATAATTTTAAATTTTTTTCTCGCCAAATTAATAATAATTAATAATTTTTTCTCTGAAAACCAAACCGCAGTCTATGTTTTTATTTGTATTTGCATAATGAATACAAAAGCTATTGAATAAAAAAATTTAAGAAGTACATTCGAATGTCCTACTTTCGACTATTATCCATTTCGAGGATAGATGCATAATACTCATTAAATATTATTATTTTTTCTAATAAAAATACTGCCAGATGATATTAAAGATAGGAGACAGATGGAGATAAATACAGGAGCTAAGTAAACGTTAGGGATTAGGTTGACAAGCGCTATATTAACTGTGAGCAAGAGGGATTGCACGGGGGCTCCACTTCATAAGGGCTTCTTGTACTGCTTTTATTTATTTAATAAATATCACGGCACAAACATAATTATTTTAATTATGACCAAAACGCATTAATATTTGGATTGAAACGTGATTCAACATATTACGGATTTGGCAAGGTTTGCCAAAAAAGACAAACATAATGGTATATTTCTAAGTTTTGTTGATTACCAGTTTAAACTTTTAAGACCGCAAAAAAAAAGATATATATTTGTTTTTTTCATATGTATCTGAACTGTTTGAAGTAATAAAAAAAAATGAAATCTGCCAAATAGCTTCCTCAACATTTCTTTTGGTTAAATAATTAACTTACAGCATGGGTTCCCAACCAAGAGCCTGATGTCACTCGTGCCCACGAGCGAACTTGTACTTACCTATGTCTTAACATAACCTTTATCGGCCATCGTCTTGGCTTCAGCTTCACTGTTGTCTACTGCAGATCGAAAAGTTTTCTTTTAAATGTTGAATATTCGTTTTAATAAATATCTAATAATTAATTTTAAATATTACTGATCACTTTCGAAGTTGTAATTTATTTTGTACTAGCTGGCTAATACGAATCCTCCACAAAAGCTTAATATTTGTATCTGATTTAAATACATTAAGGGCTCAGCACAACTACTATTCAATAATATTTGATACACAAAGATTTAATACATACGTAAGCTATCAGTTGTAAATATGATTTACAATCTGCCATGGCTTAACCATTGCGTTTCCTTAAACTAATAATTTAAATATTAGCTTATTTCCTTCATCATAAATTTTTAAAAAAATTTCTAAACATTGCTTTAAACATCTGGTAACGGCAAAAGACAAAAGGCTCTCATTCTCAGAGAGAAATAGTGCAATAAGGATGTATGTTATTTTATCATTAAAAAAAAATCGAAAGTGTATTTTTAATATGATAATAAATAATAAATATTTAAAAAGACAAGCTAAAGAATTTGAAGCACGCTGGAAAATATTCCAAGAAGTGTTTTAATTTAAGGAAGACACTACCATAACAAAAAAAAATTGCCAATTTCCATTATCTTAAATTCCCATATGCAACAGAATCTTTACAGTACAGCAAATACTAAATATTCAGAACGCTATAACTCTGTACCAAATCGTTCAATTTCGATGATTGTTTTTACGTTTTGTAGGGAATTAAATAAGCTTTCAAATACTTATATGGTTTTTGGTTATACCATATGTTATATTGTTGCGAAATACACATATCAACTTGGTTTCTCCTTAAAAAAAATATTTTAGCCCGCTTTGCTCCTTGGATCAGTACAAATTGTTCAATTTCAACATTTTAGTCATACTATAGTAATATGCTATAAATCTGATGTAATAGATCTTGCCCGAGTAATATAAACCAAAAATAAATCTATAAAAATGGAAAAAAAAGAAAATATACCGTGAAAATATTTTATCAGACATAACAGTTATAGATCTAGATGATTTTTTAAACGTTTTGTAGAGGATTTAGTAAGCTTTAAAATACTCATATGTAAAATGTACCAAAAATTGCGTACTTGCAAATTATTTGTTATTTCCTTTCTTTATTCTCGCTTTGCGGGGTAAGTTTCTGAGGTTTGAGACCAGAAGTCCAGCCACTTCAGATTAATATCTATTACTTTTTAGATATTTAAAAATTTTTGAACAATACGTGCCGTATCCAAGAGAACTGAGTGTTGAGCGTCTTTCAGCACTTCAAGAGTTAATTTTAATCCCATCGAGCCTGCCACTGTCGTCTTTGGTATCAATCCATTGGAGGATATTATAATTGGAGTGGTGGTGACGTTCCCCAAATGATACAATTCCTTCAGTTTGATTGCCAATTCCTGGTATTTTCTCAGTTTTTCTGCAACAGTGGGGCTTATATTATTATCATTGGGATCCCGACATCAATAAGCTCTGCTCTTTTCTCTCTCATGTCTATCAGAAGGATGTCTGGTTTATTGTGACGCACAGTATGGTCAGTTATAATCGATTCATCCCAGTATAGCTTGAGACTACCTTTTTGAAGGAGTTTATTTGGGTGGTACTTATAATATGGAGTTTTGTCATCTAACAAGTTGAACTTCACCGCCAGAGCCTGATGAAAAATTCTAGCCACATTGTTATGCCTCTGGAGATACTCGGTGCCAGCCAACACTCCACACCCACCTGTGACATGTTGGGTTGATTCCAGCGTAGCTGAGCATAATCGACATTTATCTGTAGTTGTTGCCTCTTTAAGAACACGCCTTATATATGTTCTAGTAGCAATAACTTGGTCTTGGATAGCTAGCAGAAATCCTTCTGTCTCGGAGAATATCTTTCCAGCTTTCAGCCATTCAATGGATGTTTCCTTGTCAATCGAGCTATCATTTAATTTGCTGTAGAATCTTACGTGCAGAGATTTATTTTTCCATTCTGTCAAGCGTTCATTTTCTGACACGATTGTAGAGACCTCACGATTGCTCAGGTTAAGTGAGGTTAGACCATAATCCAATCTTGAGATTGCGAGGTAAACTCTGTTGTTTTTGTAAGAAAGTATCGGCGTAGGGCCACTTCCTGCTTGCGGCAAGCTTCTTCGATATTTAGCAAACCACGTCCTCCTTCTTTCCTAAGCAAATACAGACGACTTTTGGGAGTAAATCAATATCAGGTTTGACTTATATATTTTGGGGGGCGCTTTTTATGAAAATGATATCTAATTTGAGATTGGAGCCCCCCAAAACATAAGATTCGACCCTGATATCGATTTAATCCCAAAAGTTAGAAAAAGTCGAGGCCCGGGGGGCCCAATCTCAAATTGGATATAATTTTCATAAAAAGCGCCCCTCAAAACATAAGAGTCGACCCTGATATCGATTTAATCCGAAACGTTAAAAATAGTCGTGACCCGGGGGCCCCAATCCCAAATTGGTTATGATTTTCATAAAAAGCGTCCCCCAAAACATAAGAGTCGACCCTGATATCGATTTAATCCGAAAAGTTAAAAATAGTCGAGGCCCGGGGGGCCCAATCCCAAATTGGATACCATTTTCATAAAAAGAGCCCCCCAAAACCTATAAGTCGACCCTGATATCGTTTAATTCCAAAAGTTAAAAAAGGCGAGACCCGGGGGGCCCAATCTCAAATTGGATATCATTTTCATAAAAAGCGCCCCTCAAAACATAAGAGTCGACCTGATATCGATTTAATCAGAAAGTTTAAAAAATAGTCGAGGCCCGGGTGGCCCAATCCCAAATCGAATATCATTTTCATAAAAAGCGTCCCCCAAAACATAAGAGTCGACCCTGATATCGGTTTAACCCGAAAAATTAAAAATAGTCGAGGCCCGGGGGGCCCAATCCCAAATTGGATATCATTTTCATAAAAAGCGTCCCCCAAAACATAAGAGTCGACCCTGATATCGATTTAATCCGAAAAGTTAAAAATAGTCGAGGCCCGGGGGGCCCAATCCCAAATTCGATATCATTTTCATAAAAAGCGCCTCCCAAAACATAGGAATCGACTCCGAAATCGAATAAATCGGAAAGGTGAAAAGAAAATAAGGTTAAATAAAATAAGACACATGGTGGATCAGCTGATGCGAAAGGTCGTGTTTCTACATCGTCTCTCAGAATTTGCTTATTTTGCAGTGAAATCTTTGAGATTATTTATTCAAAACAAGTCAAGGTACATAACAACAATTGATATTTATTGTTTGTTATAAATTATAGGGTTATTTTTATTTTTTATTTATTTTTTTATTTATTTTTTTTTTTTTTTTTTTTCCCTTATATGCGATATCACAATCAGGCCATGTCTAGTAGAGCTTCTATCAAGAGAATTCGGCCGTTAGGCTCAACACCTTGTTCTTCGCCTGTCAAACAAAAGCCTCGTCAATGTCGTCAAACACCTGCAGTAACGCCTATTAGCTCCAGAGAAAATGAAACCCAGCCAGGAACATCATCAAAACCAACAATTGAAGAACTTCAGCATCAACCAGGTACATCTTCACAAGAGATAACCGAACAATCTCCGTTTTTCACCCCTAACCCCTATCAGGTGCTTCAGAATGATAAAGAAGTGATGGAATCCGCTTCAATACCAAGAGATCCCCGACCTCCACCCATATTCGTTAAAAACATAAAATTTTCAGTTACTATGCTCACAACTGAACAAAATAACAGGCTCTGGAAGCTATTCATGTCTAAGCAGAACAAAGGACACGAAGATATCACCAGATACAGCTGAAACCTACAGAAAAATTGTGAAGTATCTAACGGAAACCAACGCGGATTTTCATACGTACCAATTACGGCAAGATCGAGCTTTGAGGGTAGTCATAAGAAATCTACACCCCTCAACACCAACCGAAGCAATAGAAGAAGAATTGAAAACTTCAGGTTTCATAGTGCGCCAGATTACAAATGTACAGAAGGAGAGTAAAGAACAGCCAGGAGTAAAAGTTCCTCTACCCTTATTTTTCGTAGATTTGGAGCCAAATCAAGGGATCGAAAAAATATACGAAATAAGAAGAATATACTACACAAGTGTTATAGTAGAGAAGCCATATCCTAAGAGGGAAATCGTACAGTGTCACAATTGCCAGGCATATGGCCATACCAGGACTTACTGCCATCATCTGCCGCGCTGTGTGAAATGTGGAGAGCAGCACAAATCCGGGGAGTGCACAAAACCGAAACGGGATCCTGCAGTTTGTGCATTGTGCCTTGAAGGACATCCAGCGAACTACAAAGGCTGTCAGATCTACAAGAATATTAAATCAAGATATCAAAAATCCCGGACCCAAGAAGAAGCAGAGGCATCAAGAAGAGAACCTAACGCATCAAGAAGAGGACCTTCAAAAAAAATTGACCCAACGGTGTCTTTTGCACACTTATTAGGAGGTAAGAATGATGTTACTTATTGTGAGACCCTGCCGCAACAACAACACATACCTCAAAATTCTCAACCCCACCCTCAACATCCTAATCAAACTTCACCTAATCAACAGTTTTATCAACACCAAATTCCCCGCATTCCTCCTCCCTCAAATACCACAGATCTCACCAGTTTACTTACATCTTTCCTCTCCGAATTCAGATCCCTTGTTACTCCTTTGATATCTCTTCTCACCAATCTTGTATCACATTTTATCCCTCCCGCGAAAAATCCTTAAATGACTTCCAATAAACCTTTATCCATTCTCCTTTGGAATGCGAATGGTGTTAGAATCACACAAACGAACTAACTACATTATTACTTGACAAAAATATTGACGTGGCACTAATTACTGAAACTCGACTAACCACTAAACAGCACTTCAAAATACCACAATACCTGACATATCGTACTGACCACCCTGACGGAAAAGCACATGCCGGTACTGCTGTCATTGTACACCAATCCCTCTCCCATCACCTACTCCCGTTACCTACACATGATTTCCTACAGTCCACCGCTATCGTGATAAAAACCTTTTCCTTTCCGGTTACCCTTGCATCAGCGTATTGCCCTCCTAACCGATCCATATCCAATGCCCAATTCCGTTCTCTCCTCGACTCCTTAGGACATCACTTCATCTTGGGTGCAGACCTAAATGCCAAACATCAACAATGGGGTTCCAGAACCACGAATACTCGTGGCCGAACCCTGCTGTCTGCACTCAATTCCCAACATTTTCACCTCCTTTCCCCCAACTCTCCTACCTACTGGCCTACAGATCCCAACCGTAATCCTGATCTTCTTGATTTCTTTATCCACAGCGGCTTAAGTCCCCTCAATTGTTCCATTACACGTCTAAATGAACTTTCCTCTGACCATAGTCCTCTAATCCTTAATGTTTCACTTGAACCCGTTCCCAAACCTTCTCCACCGTCATTTATTAGGGGCCCAGTTAACTGGGACCTTTTCCGCCAAATCATCTCCGATAAAATTGATCTTAACATATCCCTCAAAACTCCCGATGACCTTGATAGTGCCGTAAATTCCTTTACTACCACAATCCAACAAGCCGCCTGGACTGCTTCCTTCCCAAAAGACTCCTCCAGAATTCCTAAAAAGACCATTCTACCCCAACACCTCCTTGACCTAATCCAAACCAAACGCCGTGCCAGATTATTGTGGCAACGTACCCGACATCCTACCGACCGCTGCTCCTATAATTATTACTGCAAAAAATTAAAACTGGAATTAGCCACCTTCAGATCACATTCCTTCAACTCCTACCTATCCTCCCTTTCTTCTCGCGACAATTCCCTTTGGAAAACCACTACCAAAATCTTAAATCCTCACCGCATTTCCCATCCCCTCCGACGAGATGATGGCTCCTGGGCAGCATCTGACGAAGATAAGGCTGAGGAGTTCGCCATTCACCTATCCAATACATTTATTTCACATCCGGAATCCCATCCTGCCCACACCGTAACAGTAGAAGAATTCCTTACATCACCAATCCCACTTTCCTTGCCCCCAAAAGCTATTCATCCTTCCGAAGTGAAATTTCAATTAAAAAAATTAATCCCCCGTAAAGCTCCTGGACATGATCTCCTTACCCCTCAAATCCTTCGACAACTTCCATCCAAAGCAGTCATATTCCTTACATATATCTACAACTGTATCCTACGCACCACCCACTTTCCTCTGCTATGGAAACACTCCACTATTATCCTTTTCCAAAAACCAGGCAAACCTCCCAATATCTCAACATCCTATAGACCAATTAGCCTACTCCCAATCCTTTCAAAAATTTTTGAAAAGATCCTTTTGAAACGAATCCTACCCATTATAGAATCCCAAAATATTCCTTCCCATCAGTTTGGTTTTCGCTCCCAACATTCCACTGTTCAACAAGGACTCCGAGTTGTTGATCATATTTCCTCAGCCCTAGAAAACAAGGAATACTGTTCGGGTGCATTTCTGGACATTGCACAGGCATTTGACCGGGTATGGCACTCCGGACTGCTCTTCAAGCTTAAAATCCATTTACCTCAGTCCTTGTACCTAGTCCTCCGATCCTACCTCTCTGACCGCTCCTTCCGAGTTCGCTGTGGAACAGAATTTTCCAATATCTACTCCGTTAAAGCCGGTGTTCCCCAAGGCAGCGTCTTGGGTCCCGTGCTTTACATCCTCTTTACTGCTGACATCCCTGTTCATCCCGATACTTTTCTTGCAACATTCGCTGACGACACCGCAATCTTATCATCCAACTCTGATCCCAACATAGCATCCTTAAATCTCCAAAACCACCTCACCTTGATTGAGCACTGGTGTAATAACTGGCGCATTAAAGTTAATGAATCTAAATGCCAACATATTACCTTTACACTCCGACGCAGTTCCTGTCCACCAGTACACTTTAATTCCATCCAGCTTCCTTACTCAGACACAGTCCGGTATCTTGGCTTTCATTTAGACCGAAGACTAACGTGGAACCCACATACTAGACTCAAAAGACAAGAACTCAACCGACGATACGGCCAGCTATACAGACTACTAAACAGAAAATCCAAACTTTCTATTGAAAACAAATTACTTATCTACAAGACAATACTGAAACCTATATGGACATACGGACTTGAACTGTGGGGGACAGCAAAAGCTTCTAACATCAAACGTATTCAATCCTTTCAATCTAAAGTCCTTCGAACAATAGTTGATGCTCCGTTCTATGTAAATAACAAAATCCTACACCATGACCTTAATATCCCATTTGTCCTAGACCTTATTCCAGAAAAATTCTCCAAATTTCACCAAAACCTTACCTATCATCCAAATCCCCTTGCACAATCTCTATCCAGCACCACCCATCCTTACAATCCTCCTCGAAGGTTGAAGCGGCAGTGGCCCAGAGACCTTTTGTAAATAAGCATCTATTGGAGTTTTGGCAATGGCCAGATCCTCCACTCAAGCCCGAGTGTGTATGATTAGGTTAGTTCTTTTGTTTATATACATTTATTTTATTTTATTGTATTTATTTTTATTTTTTTATTGTATTTATTTTTATTTTATTTTATTGTATTTATTTATTATTAGTTTATTATTATTTTATTATTTATTTTTTTTTTATTGTAAATAGAGTGTGAGTGTGCTTTCTCTGATCATTATAAATGTCCTTGATGTGACAGAATGTGATATTTCTAAATAAACAAATATAAAAAAATATAAAAAAAAATAAAATAAAAACATTTTTTTTTCAAAATTACTCATGGCGTTAAAATTTTTCATGAGTAATTTACTCATGGAGATAACATTTTTCACGAGTAATTTACTCATGAAGGAAAAATATTTTATGAGTAATTTTCAAAATTACTCATGGCTAAGCTTCCAAGAGTAATCACTCGTGACGTCACTGCTCGACATTTACTCGAGTAAATGCCCAACTCTGGCCGAAAATCGTCAGGACGCATGTTTAAGTCATTCTTTTTCGGAAGCATATACGTGAGGCCATCAGAGAAACCATCAGGGGGGCTCTGTTTGTCTTCATGTATTTCCTGGTAACCTTTAGCCAGCAATTCATGGAAGCAATAAAATCTTTTAATCCAGTAATTTAATTATTATTATTAATTATTATTTGCAAATTATGAATTCATTTGTAACGTCTCGATTCGTTGAGACGTCACTATCATATCTTTTGAAACCTTCCACTTTTACATTCACTTTTATTTAAGTTCAGGTATAGAATTAGGAATCAAAATTACGATTCGCACACTCTACGTGTATTCTCTTTCTATTGATACCTCATTCGTCAAAATCCATCACTCCTAAGAGCCGGAAAAGGGTTATATATTTGAGAAATAATATATAAGATTTTTTAAATCATAATAATTATTATACATGGCATGCTGCACATAAATGAATTTTCATTTCAAATGTTTTACAATTACTTTCTTAATTATATGAATATTTAAAAATCCAACAAGAGTTTATAGATATAAAATTCAAAAATCATAATTCATTTATAGATAAATGATCATTACTATTGTTTTGATTAACCTCTTTCTTTAGTAGTAAAAAAAATCAAATTAATGAAACTGTTGGTATCACTGCATTTAACTTATTTTATAACTAGTTATAATCCAATACATTTTTAATTGATTTTATATTTTAATTTCAAAATGTGTTAATTTAAACTAATTTTTTTTTTCATTTGAAAAATAATACATTCTGGCGCATTGGAGGTCATTAATATTAGGGCTACATTAAACATTCACACAATAATTTAATAAATAAATTAAGAAAACTAATTAATTAAGATAATTATAGAAAATGAAGAAATATATTTCATTAGTTCTAGAAATAATTAAGATGGTTACTATACGAAGGTATATTTATATTTTCGTGTGAGGTGTTAAAAAAAATGATGTTCTCAGAATCGGAAATTTCCACTCGCGTTTTACGTTTCAGACATTAAGGATCAAAGTTGGTTCGGTGTCTGTCTGTAGTCAAATCGATGTAATGGGCATATCGCCTACTACCATTTATCCGATTTTCATGAAATTTTCAGGAATTGTGCGGGTTGGTGGCTAGATGGCCCCATATCAATTTTATTAAATTCAAACCAGCACTTCCGCTTACGCTCGTGCAAACGAATTTTTGTAATTATGCCAATATTTCAGAAATGGCTCATTCGATTTGGCTCGAAGTTCGATAAAAGGTATCTATTCGTTAAAAAATAGTGTAGGGTCAATTTGATTGAATTCTGTCCATTGCTTTCTCTTATATATGCGTGTTTTCCTTGATACGTCTATATCTCTAAAACCGCAAGTTAGATTCGGCTCAAATTTGGAGGGAATATAGGGATTGATAAACGTAAAATGAAATAGACATAAATTTTATAAAATTCTATCTACTACTCAAAAAAAAAAAAACTTCCGCTTTTAGATAAGGAAATGTGTTATTTGATATGTCTATAGTTTGAAAACGGCGCATTCGATTTACCCGAACTTGGAGGAAATTCGGAGAACAGTACAGAAATATTTTAGTATCAATTTCATTGAATTCCATTTAAAATTAATATAAATAATTGTTAACAATATGATTTCTGTGAAATTTTGAAGGGACTAATCATATGGAGTGGGAGTTAGGTTATTACAATATTGTTATGGGGTTATAAAATTTTTTGTTTTATTCAAAAAATTAATTGGTACTGCTGTATCAATAAAATTAATTGATGATATCGTTTAGTCGATTCCAAACGTTACTGTCATGACACTTACTGCCGTTACTTAGATTTCGTTTAATTTTCAGTAAATTTAATGTAATTTTTACTCTGGATTTGTAAACAAAAAAAAAAGTCTTATTTGCGATTGTGTTTATTTCCATTAAAGTTCAAACAGTTCGCCTTGGTCTCGATTTCCTCCTTAAATATCAAAGTTGTGTGAACTTCACCATATTTTTATATTCAAGCTTAATTAGATTTTTTTTTCTGACTGGAGAAAAGTATTGGTCTCGTTAACTCCGAACAAACAACAATTTGAATTTATCCTATGGATTTTCTACCATCCGTTTTACGAACTGAAAACGTACCTGTTAAATATATAACGCTACTATTAGTACAAAAGGTAGTATGTAAACATTTTCAACTGTTATTCTATTTGTGCTAAAGGTGGATGAAATTCTAAAAATATGCTAGAGGGGAACCGCACGAACTGTTGTTGGGAAGTGGAATATGAGGACAATGCGTTGCAAAATACGTTTGCACATATGCAGGTGGGAATAGTTAATAAAATTCGATAAAATTCCTGTTTACAGTATCATTTTTTCTCTAAATTCGAATTAGATCAAAGTGTTTTTTAAATATTGGTGTATCCAAAAATAAAATATATTATGTCTGATCCAAAAAAAAAAAAAAAGAACTTGAAATGCTACCAACTAGTATTCTCATGATATTATGTCTTATAATTCCCGTGTGTTACATTTACTTGATTAATAAATAATAATAACAATATAAAAATTAAACTAGTGATACGATTCCTTTTCTTGAACAAAAATTATCCATTTTAACCCATTTGAATGATTGTTAAAGTTGTAAATTACAATTACCGTTGAAAGCCAGAGGGAGTTAAAACAACTGAGGAACTCGGCAAATGAAAACTAATGAATATTAACTTGAGAAAGGCTGGGTTCAATTCTAATAATAATAACTTAGTAAAGTATACAATATATATTAATTCTTTGGTTTATACCTTCATGAAATAATTTTTCGTATAACGTCATACACATGAATTAATTTTTCTCATATTATTTATATATAATTATTCGTATGATAATTTTGTAAAATAAAAAAATAATTAAAACATATTATTGTTTCATAACAGGAATACACTAATATTAGTTATTTTGGTATAAAGTAGACTATCCCATATTCGTATTAATGATGGTGGAAATGATCTGTTTATGGAAGAGTGATTAGGATATATACACAATTAAAAAGCAATATAAGTAATTATACATATATATTTTATATTTATGATATACATTATAATTTATCTTCAAAATATTTGTCTAAAGTTGTTTTAATGGAGCATGAATGGATCTTTTTTACTTCGCCAACGCAAATCACTTATTAATTAAAACATGCTTTTTGTTTTTAGGTGTAAATTCTGACGTGTTTAGGTACTAACATAAAAATTTTTCTTTTGCAATTATCTGCTGCATTCCAGAGTGAATTTCAAATAAATACGTTCGACGTTGTCAGTTTCATTTTCTATTGGTGAAAAAACATTTGCTTATTTATTAATTTATTTGAAAATGAGGTTATAAGTACGTAATGTTAGTTATTCATAAGTATCTTAAGCAGCGAAAAAAAATCATATGTTTTTATTGAAAAATGATATGCAGTAGTGAAGTAAAAAAATACTCGTACGAATTATTATGTTTTAGACGAATTTTAATCCAACTCTAAAAGTAATAATAAATAATAGAAATACATGTTTATTAGCTATGATCAAAATAAATGTCAAATAAACAAATTAATAAACTCTCATTGTACAGAATCTCTTTTCGGAAAAACATGGAGTTGAAACCTCTTGCGAAACGTAAAAATTACGAAAATCCACACCGATGCTAGTATTTCTATTTTAATGAAAAAAACATGAGCCACAATTAACAAATTCAAGCTGGAGGGATCCACCACCCCAAGGGCGATGGCGCATTTCTTTCATCCAAGAAATTTTACTGGTCTCTGCTTCTTAAAAATTGTTGAAAGTTAAATTATAAAAATTATGTTTTTGTTCTATTTTCAGATTTGATAATTCTTCCAGATTGAATCCTCAGAACAATATGGTACTCTCCAAAAATTATTACTCCGTTATATTAATAGGGCACATATTTAAATACCTCCTCTTAATAATTCATAAACCCATAAAAATATTCCCTCTCAATCAAAAATTTTGATGCCGCTACATTCTACCCTTTTCTAGGCACTTCTGATTCAAGTAATACTTGAGATCTTGAAAAATAAACAATAATAAAAAATAAATTGAAAACTAAAAATAGCTGTTCGCGATTATGATATATACTCAAGTTTGCTCCTAAGAATTTCGGTTTATCCTTTCAGCTCATCAAACACAAATGAAAATTTCAACAGAAAAACTATTTTATTTTCCTTCTCACTCTCCCCTCTCCCCCAAAAACACTCCAGGTATTTCTACGACTTAAAATCCCAATATGTGTGTGGCTAATCCGTTTTTTTTACTTTCCTACATATACTAGTTTTAGTAAAGTTTAAATTGAAGTTATAATAGTAATGTCACATATTTCAAAAAATAAGTTAGAAATTTATTGTAGTTTTTGTCTTAGTTTATACTTTATCGACGGAGTACTCAGTCTAAGGAGTATTAGACTAGTTTCATGCTGCAATTTTACAAAAACAAACACTTTAAAACACCTTTTCACGCCAATAATCTAGAGATTTCAGTAATAACATGCTATCGCCTGCAAGCCGTTCCACATAGCTTTATTTGTGCAATATCATTGAAGTTGACAAAAAAATAAAATAATAATAATATAGTAAAACTTTTATAATTCTAATAATTAAAATAATTATACCCTAGACAAGCCTCACTGAACTTAAAAAATCACTTATTAAATTTTCAGAGCTAATACTTACTTTAGAAAATAAGATTAAACCGTGACAAATCACAACACATAACATTTATACTTCGATGAGACATATGCCCACCAGTTTATAGCAGCAATAACCAAATTTCTCAGGAGAACACAGTACACTATCTCGGACTAATATTCTACAGAAGAATGACCTGGAACCAACATGCCAAAACGAAACGGAAGACTTTAAACATACGACTGAAATACTATACTTTCTCTTTTCTAAACCAAAATTGCAAACCAGATAAAAACTAAATACATACACATACCAACTTAAACCCATTTGGATACACGGCTCACAGATATACGGTTCAGCAAAAAAGACTCACTAACAAAAACTACAATCCTTTCAGTCCAAAATTTTAACAGCAGTTTCTTGGTACGTTAACAACAAAACTTTACCTAACGACTTATGTCAACCGACTATCGACCAACACATAAGAACTCTTTACTCACGATTTCATTACGACATGCCCATGAGGAAGAGACTGAAGCGATGCTGGATGAGAGATCGCCTTCCCTGATTTACGAAAGAAAATAAAGACCAGAAGAGTTTCCTCTTCTGCTATCCTTTCTCAAGCCTGTCATGCCATTAGCATCTACATCCGCATCAAATCTGCTGATTGTCACTCTTATGACAGGTGCAGATGAAGATATGAAGAAAAAAAAAATTAAATTTATTACGCTTTTATGACACAAGTAAGTTTTTCTATACACAAGTAAGCCAATAAGCTTCAAGAATAAAATCGAAATTAAGGAAAAGATAAAGACTTCACAAAGAGAAGAAAATTAAAAGCTAACAGAACCCTTGTAAAGAGAGTATTTTATATAATTGTCGCACGGAGTCCTGCATCTTACATCAACAAGCCTGTTTCATTTCCCAACGTCGATTAAGGGGTTGTTGATGGAATGAGTTTAGCGGGAGTTAATTTAAAGAAACCTCAAAATCTAATATTTTAAAACAACGCTCCTTAAAATTTAATAAATAAAATAAGATTTTAATGATCTTTTTTTGGCTATAAAACATTATTTGCGCCTGTCAATTTATTTGTTAGCATTTCGCAGATTTTCTAGAAATACAAGATATAATGACATATCAACCATGGGAAGGACAGAACTCAACAGTAACTCTTCTCTGACTTGTTTCAATTTTCAATTCAGTTCAAAGGTTGTTTAAGGAAGGAGATCTCTCACCCAACGCCTTTTTGGTCTTCTCTTAATCTTCTGGGGTATGTCAGCAGTGACCATGTCTCATGTTAATCATGTATTTATGACCTTTTAAATTAGTATAACATCGTCATATGTTGGTCACCTGTTAGAAGGTGGCCATTTCAATCTAAGAAGAGGAGGAGGAGTTACTAGACCATTGATATGAAAAATATAAGAAATACACTCCAGAAAACCGAATAAATCAAGAAAGAGAATAAGATAAAGATTACTTGCAGTAGTGAGGTGTTAAGCTGACCTGCCTAACATCTTACTATTGCAGACACCCGTATTGCCTACTAGGCACCGCAGAGTTTTAAATAAATAGATGTTGGAAGGTGGAGGTAAGTATGTAGAGTTTTTTTTTGTCACGTACCAAGGTGCTTTTGTTATAAGTCGCAATAATTTTGATTGGAATGTTTCAAGTTTTTGGAGGTGGGTCGTACATGGGTGGTTGTATGGAGGTTTTCGTATAAGGGTTCATGTAAGTATGTATATGTAATGAATTAAATTAATAATGTATTGTCATTATAATCGAAGGCTGAGCAATTTTCATCGTCACTTTGAACGTTTTTGTGAAATAACCCTTTAGCGTTCAAATTGTTTCATAGTTATGTCATGTTTAACTGAGAGGAAACCGAATTGCTGCACTGAATTAATGGCGAGGTTTTCAAGCTTACAAGTAACAACCTTGTACTGATATGAGCGTTGTTCATCCTCAGTACAGACGGCACTTAGTGTAATGAACTTACAGGGTAATGGGAGGAACTTTACAGCATAACTCCAAAACTAGAATAATTTCAGTGATGGTGTAGGCAAAAACTAATGGCGTTCCCCAATTTGAAATAACTTCCCTATGAAACTAGAAGTTAGTTTTCTATAAAGCAAAAAGTTGTTTTTATGAGTCGAAAACACAGAAATGATGCAGGGTTTAAATTAATGTAATATTCCTTCCCCCTCCCCCGAACTGTTAAGTCCTCCAGTTTTATGGTAAAGATTTCGTCGAAAATTGGGAAAACAAAACAGAAATAAAAATTTAGAAGCTTGATTTTTAAACTTTTAATTAGAATCTTATTTAGTATAGGTTATTTAACTATCTATAGAACAGTAGTATTGTTCTTTTATGAGAGTGGGGTACTTCAGTTGGAGAGCACTGACTTCCAGAGCTGAAGGTCCCCGCTTCGAAAAAGGCTCATGACTAGTAATTTTTAATCAGCCTTGGATCGACCCTGGGCGCAGGAGAGCCACCTGGGGCACGCCTAGCCTCAATAAAGGTGGGTACTCTCAATTAAATAATTAATTAAGGGGGAAAACTTGGCGGTTGAGCATGATTTCCCAATTCCCTGCACAACCGTTGGCCTTGTAACAGTACTTTCTCATAGTGTACTGAATTGATGGGTTGTTAGTGGGTACAGGTTTTTTTTTTGGGTACAGGTAGTATTGCGTATATCGCATAGTATATTGCGTTTCACTTCTACTTTGTCTGAAAATACTTATTTCTGCTAAGAAGACAGTGGCAAATGAGAGTTGTGTGATGGGCGGGACGCACTATATTTTTTTAAAAATTTAAATAGTTTTTAAAATTTTACCATGTAATGAAAGAAACCGGGGGCCGGACTGTATATACTTGCGGGCCGTAGTTTGGAGACCCCTGCTTCAGAGTTGTTAAAATCTCAGAAAAATAGCAGAAACAGAAATCTCTTAAAATATCAGATCCACTCACTCATTAAGACAGAGGGATTATGCTAAAGTGAAATCAGACCCAAAATTATGGTAAGCATTTTTATTCAAACCCGCGAATGTTATCTTAATTTTATTATTCTCTGTTAAATTCTATTTTTTAACTACCGGTATAATTCAAAGTTGTATTGACGTAGTTTCTAAGAATTAATTTTACTGGCAGGTGTGGATAGAAGTATGAAGACAGAAAAAACAAAGACAAAAAACTGGTTGTATTTAGAAGTTGTTTTAGCGTTTGCGTTAATATTCCAAATGCCTTATCTATCGATAGTACATGTTTCTGAGCTGAAGTTGGAAGGCTATGGATTAAACCATCGGACGCCTTGGGTTAGAGGCATTGCTCAGCTGGGCACCGGTCCAGTCATTACAACTAATTACCTCGACTACACGTTTGAGCTAATTCCTCTCCAGTATTTAGTTCTCAACAATTGGTCACCTGTGTCGCTTGCACTTGAAACATTTAATTTATTTTTCAATCTACCTCAAGTCTGTTAGATCTTACACCCAGAGTTGTAAAGAAATAAAAGTTGTATAAATATATACAATATATATACAAATAATAAATATAAAAATAAAGTTGTATTTTGTAAAGGTAAGAAGTCTTAAGGAATTCAGTAGGTTCATAAAACCAAGATTTTTCAGAGTACTATCAGGGCGAATCACGAATCTTTTATTTATCCCGGGTAAGAGATTATTTATTTAATTCTATGGGTAAAGAGAAGAATTGAGTAAATTTATTAAGATTTTATACAATGAGACTACTATTTCCTTACATTCGTATTCTCTAAGATTTATTCTATAAGATGAAGTAACATATGGGTAATAACATTTAGAACAATGAATTTATCCACGTTAGTTTATCCTAAGAAAAAAACATGATCCTAATAATGATCACCGATTTTTTGATGGAACAAGTGTGCAAATCTGTTTTGTAACTTATCTCCTAAATATACTACTCTTTGACACTAAAAATCACCTCCGAATATTAGAAAATTTCATAGATTTCCTCATTTATTGCATCGTTAATTGGAAAAATGTATTTCATACAAACTTCAAAATTTAAAAAAAAAAAATTTCCATCGTAGTCACTGTAATGGAAAACATAGCTAACCCTTCGGTGAGAGCGAAATAAAGTTTTTAAAACACTGAAAGTTAGTAAGTTATTACTTATCGTAATATTGATCTCTGTATCGCCTCCTTATTGATTGAATTATTGAAGGAAGCTAGTCGACTGTTGTACACATTATGGGTGATAAATATCCAGTACATTTAGTCAGTACTTGAAAGCCTTCAGTGCTCGAACCACGCTCTGATGATGACCAACATGTTTGGGTTGAAACGTTGGCACAAATAAAAATGTTTATAATGACTGCGTCCTGAATATTTATCACTTCTTATTTATTATTTGTATATATCAGAATTGTAAATATACAAGATATAAATTAGTAGAAGGTAACGAAGGGAGACGAAACAGTTAAGTCTAATAATATATGAAGTTAATAATTTCTATCTCTATATGATTGAACAAAAAATAAATTTTTAATAAAATATACTACGCATACTAAAAATAAAGTAGTGTCGTTTTATTTTATATAAATTGTTGTATACTTATATTAATATTTAAAGTAATATTTTAAATCCAATACATTTTTCTAAAATTGATTTAGCTTGGAAGGAGGATGGTAAGTGAATGTTTGTGCGATGTGCACACTACACCAAATTTAAAAAAAATTAATTTTTCAACCCATATTCATTAAATTCGGACTATTTATTCAAATTATAACAGACTAATATATTAGGTTAGGTTGGGAATGAGGGTTCAACTACGAAGAGGCGACAGGAGAATATACAACTCTCTAACATCATTTCAACTTCACTACTCACACGTACATAATAAATAACTGAATCAAGCATATCCATTTGGGCAAGCTGTAAATCAATTTGTTTGCCCATTTTCCATGCTCTTCACAAATTAACGAATGACCCTTGTCAAAACTCTGAGGGCGGTAGCAGAAATATTTCAAATTGTGATTAATTCATTCGATATTTATGGATTATAGTTCCTCTATGAAACCATAACTTTACGCACCTCAGATTTCTATTAATGTATATTTTATAAACATTACTTAATATAAAAACAGTAATATTCAGTTTTTATGGTAAAACTTTCACCACTAAATAACCACTTTATACATAACTGTCAGATTTGAAGTATATCTTTCAAACAGAGATTGTTAGTTTACTGGTACTGGTAATAGTGTGGAGGAGACTTATCTGTAATTGGATCAGTAGGTCCTTATCCAACACCAGACCACTTGAGAGTAGTCTGTTACCCTAACTCCCGAGTGGTGCTCTCTCACCCTACAAATAGAGTTAACTTCAACTCAAAATAAATATGGATGAAAATATGCAATGTAACGAAAATAAAAGTAAATTTAAATGCAAAAATAAATAGTTCAAGTACAGTAAATTTACTTGATGTATCATGAACATCCATAGCTACAATAAACAGATAATCATTTATTGTTGTGGGTTGATGGTTGAGTGTAGTGAATAATTGAAGAGAAGGACTGTTGGGATGATTACTCAAAGTAAAAAATAGTAAAAATAAATAATTATATTTATTTATTTTCATTATGCATAAAGGTAGATAATAATAAAGGCTCAGCTAATCCGAAGATTCCATGCCGTTACATCCAAATATTTCCGCTGACTAAATCCAACCTCAGCCCAACACCATGGGTTCGCTTAGTGAGATCACGAACGCTAACCAGTCGGCACAGCGCATATTAACCTTTTAGAACTTTTTTTCGTTAGCAAACCCAACGATTTTAGAAGCCCATTTATTTGCCGCAGTGTAATCACCTCAAAAATATTTACTGAGGTGGAATTCGGGGTTGTGTGTTACGTTCGTTTGTTAGATGGTTCATCTAAAAAGACTTTTTCTCGTTCGTATTTATTCCGAGTACCGATTATTTACCGGTTTTCATCAACGTTATCCTTTTTATTTTTATAATTTCATTGTCTCTTCACTGAACAATACCAATCATCAGTATATGCGATCACGGATATAGTTCAGCCAAGATTCAAACCATTTTTGGTTGTACGTATTCCGTATCTAATATTAAACACAGATATAAATAAACAATTTTAGATTTAAGTAAAAATAGAAACACTATACAAGATTAAAAAATAGAACTTATTTGGAGTTTTGTTATAAAGTCCTTTTATGTTCAAAAAATATATGCTGGGAAGCTTGGTCAAGCATATGAAAATTTTTTATCGAGTGTAGTGGTGGGTACAACAGATGTTATTGTTAGATTTTTTAAACATCGATTTATTCTCAATAACTTCAAATTGTAAAAGCACCAAGTTAAAAGTTCCTCAAATAAGTTTGGACCTGGTTTAAAATAAAATTATTTTAAAAAATACAAAAAACAAACATGAGATTCCAGAGAATGAAAACTGCACAATGCGCAGTACTCATAAATCGAGCACTACCCGAGCGGGGCTCACTCGACCTTGGACAATAAAACGGTGTTGCGAGTCCCTCTGTTTAACCTCACTAATAGTCGATAAGTCAAATCGATTGTTGAGAGTTGTTTATAGGCAGTTAGTGTCGATATAACTTCTGGCTATTCCCAGCTCTGGGTCGCTGAGTTTAGATCAGTCGATGACTTCACGCTGTGCGATTCACCTTGCCAGCTATAGAATAACGATTTACAATCTATCCGTTTATACGCTTTCTGTTACATTATGGAGAGTATTGTTCTTAAATAAAATTATTTTTTATAACTTTCTGATGAACTACAAAACATAAGGGAAAAGTGTTTTAGTTCTTGAAAAAATAAAATAGTTTTAATGAGAATTGTAACCCTTGTCTCTCGCATGACCCAATACATTATAACGATTTCTTCATAAGAATAAATTTCATCTAGATTACGTAACTCATGATAGTTTTCCGCTTTTTTTTCTTAATATTTTATCTATCTACTTATCAATACTTCCTCAGGCGTGCTTAGCTTTATCAATTTTTTAAAATTGATTTTTCAATATTTCTAGGGATTTTGTATGAATCTTGTAGAAAATTTGATCCTCAACATGATTAGTTACTCTGATTTTTTCATTAAAATTCACTAATCTATTCTTAGGGCGAAATCACTTTTTTCTTTATACATTTTACAGATTTTAACTACCCCGTATCTTAGCAGCTGTTTCCAATTCTATTACATAATACTTGTAAAACATATAGAAAATTTAATGCTTCTTATTTTCTCAATTGTTTTCTCTTTTACAACGAAGCAGTGTGAGACGCCTTCTTGTAAGTCCAAATTCACAGCTCCCGATGTGTACATTGTCGCCTCCTCCAGTCCACATCTCTTCTATTACAAGCCTCCTTGACACCGTCCTCCTAAGAATTCCGGGGCCTTCCCTGAGGTCTTCTTTTATCAACGTTACTTTCTAAGGCAATCCTGGATACCCGATTCTTTGCTAATCGAGAGGCATAACCAAACCACCTCAAACCATGTTCTGCCAAAGTCTCAGCTGGTCTTACCCTTTGATTCTGCTTCTAACCTTTGCAGGAATCGCTTCTCTATGATCTGAATCTGATTGGTCTCATCGCTCAGTGCTCGCTCGTTCAGGAATCCTTTGATGACATTAAACTCCTTCCTGCAGTCTTCACTCCTTTCATTTCTCTGTCAATCCATCGATGTTCATATATGAGAACATCGAGGTTCTTTATATCCTTTTCTTTTTCCAATGTGACTCTATTCAATTGAACTATTCAGTCACAACTTACTCCTTTTCCACCATTTCTCATAGTTTAGTTTTTTTTAATTTAGTGATTAGAATTTGAATTTGTGAAGATATTTATGTCTACTTGTATCTTATTGGATGAGAAATAAACCAAGGCATACAATCTAAATGAAATTCCCAAAGACAATGTACAGAAATATAATTTTATTCTTAGCTACATAAACCAGAATGATAACAGTGCACATTGCCATAGTTTATATTAATTTATTCAAGTTTGTATTTATAATTAAAATAATATTCTTAAGAAATGAATTTTTTTTCACTATTTTGAATGTAGATAGAATAGATTAGATAGTAAAGAATTATAATTTTCAGTCGAAATATATTTGTTATGGAGGTTGATGTTTTGTGGAAATGGTATAATTACAGCAGAATAGCTTAAACGGCCTCTATTGTCTGACATTGTCATCTTTTCGTATAGGCTATGTTAGCCAGAAACCATTGCCCTGCTGATTACCCACATCCTTGGGTCGAAACGTCGCACAGTGGGACGGATAACCAATCACGGCTGAAAATAACTGTAACACCTAATATTTATTTTACTTATAAACCCAATACAAAGGGAGCAGTACGGAAATACATAAGAAACAACAATTATGTTATTAGTGTTGCCCAAAATCGGTCTCGGTCTTGGATTTGCAAGACCAAGACGAAGGCCGCCTAACTGTTGCAAGACCAAGACCAGGACGGGTCAAAGAAATCGATTTTTTGAATAAAAATTAAGGCAAAATAGTTACTAATACTTGACAATCTTAGTTACTATATGATAATAATTGGTATAACCAATATACCTTTGCACATAACTCCTCTAATTTTTCATCCGGGCTTTTTAGGCTTCTATCTAAAAAATTACAGTAATATCTTTGTAGTAATCAGCTCATAAGTAACTGCAAGACTGTTGCGAGAGTTTTGCGCAAGACCAAGACCATGACCAAGACTGAGTTTGCAAGACCAAGACTCGTCTAGGTCTCGCATTTGGGCAACACTATATGTTATACATACATGTAATTAACTTTATGTATTTATTTTCTTTTGGTATTGGAATGTTCCATATAGCCAGTTATAAAATCATGTAGTTGTATTCCTATCCTTTATTATTTCCATTATTTTTACTTTAAAAAAGGGATAAAATCTAAAAGTTACTGATATTGGTGGGAAGAACAATAATTTAATTTTTCAACGGTTGTATTAACGTTGAAATTAGAGAATCTCCAGAGGAATTGCGGATGCTTTTTTTGATGGCAAAAAACAAAAGAAAAAAAAATCTTTCAAGGAAGTCAATTAATAAGGTTTGAATTTTTTTCAATTCATTAAAAATTCATTTTAAGAGTTAAAAAGAATGTGATTTGCTTTTTTATAGGAAAAAATACTTGGCCTCAATTACTGAAACCGTCTTTTGGTTTCTGTAATTTATAATACATTATAACTTTTTTGATATTAGAGACAATATTTTTTTCTTATTCTTCACCCAAAAAGAAATCGATTGGTATATAATAACTTAGAAATCTGGGCAAACTCAAGGTAAAAGAAATAATGTATTTTTAAAAAAGTATATAGAATTATCTTTTTCTCGGTTATCAAGAACCGTTGAAAAGAATATCGGAATACGTGTCCAATATCTTTCTATGTAGAATCACCAACAAAACTTTTGATTGAAATTGGTGACAAACTGACTGTTACTTTCACTTATTAGTGACTTTTGGCAATAAACCCTCTATAAGATATAGATTTAACCTTTATAAAGAAAAAAAACTTTTAAAAATTTCCGAAGTTGGTTAGAACCGTCAGAAGTTCCCTGAAGGAAAAAGAGACATGTTCCAAGACCGCGGTTACTTAGCTAGAAGACGCCTAAGAGGTTAATTCCCGATCCTCCACTCAGATCAAAGACTCGCCTGAGTGCCCCCTCCAAGACGAGGAAACCCTAGTTCTGGCAATTAGGAGGTGACGCTAGCTGGAGAGGTTAAGGCTGTGACTTGTGGTCGCCATTTGGGGAAGAGGAGCTTAGGGGTTTAGCGCTCCCACCTGTTGAGTGAGCGAGAGGGGGAGGGGGAGATCAACTACTTGTCAATATGTCAGCTGGTGTCTCATCGGCTCATTGCTTTCAAGTTTAATCATGTAATTGTGTTTATTATTCGTTTTCTTTACAGCAATGCTTTGAAGATTGTAGATTTTCTGACAATTGTTTTATTGACACCGACTATATTTCTATTCTCAAAATATTTATTTTGATTTTTATATATATTAAACTATTTAGTTTGGACGTCACTTTATTAGTAGTAATAAAAACACTCAATGATCGCATCAGTCTTACTTTTTTTTTTTATTTCCCCTACACCTATGTTTCAACCCTTAGGGCATTATCATGAGATTAGATAATTTAGAGATTGGATGATGAATGCTTTGTTGGATAAACATTTCTTCCGTTGATAATGGCCTAAGGCTGAAACGTTGGAATAGAGAAATGAAAAATAATAAAGTAGGACTATTGTCATCAATGAGTGTTTTTGTTATTATTATATTTTTTCAATATTATTAACAACAACAATTATGGACTTACATAATGAAGTAATAGCAACGATATAAAATACAAGCCGTTGTAAACTATGAAGATTAGTAAAATTGTATTACAAATCTTTCTTCATTTATTATTCATAGGTCAAATTTAATAAACAGCCATTCTGAATTTATACTGTTATTCTTTATTACTTTTTTTTTTGTACGTTTCGGGAATACTTTGTCCTCCTCCCCATATAATTTACACCAGTAAGTCTTAGAATAAAAAAAATTATTTTATGTGTTTTTAAGAGTCAGGTTTTTATTAAAGAGGAAAATATAGCTTAAAAATTATTTCTTTTTAGGTGATTATCAATTGCAGCATATTAAACTAGACGAAATTATGTTCAAAGGTGAATAGAGTTGATCTTTGTTAAAACCATTAAAAGGAGGTTTTTAAGTTGATAAATTACACTAAGTGCTGTGTTTCATAAAATCGCGGAATATTTGTGATTTATTTTTAAAAGTTTCCTTTCATTTAACAAGAAGCTTATATAAAGCTTTAAGTTCGTTAAATTAACAGGTATATATAAACTGTTTTTTTCAGGTCAACTATCATTTTTTTAACTATTTCTCTATAGTTTCTAGGGCATCCGGGATAAAGAATATTCGCTCATAATTATCATTGTGCCATAGAAAAAATTTGCTAACATTTTTTTTTTTTTAAGCCTCGATATAAAATTTATTTATTAAAGTTTTCAAGAATAACAAACTGCAGAATCATCCGAATCCTCTCGTTTCAAACCTTGCTTCCTCCTCGATCCCTGATAACCCTCCGAGGCGTCTGAAAAGAAGATGGCCTCGGGATCTTCTAATATAGAACTTTAATTTGAGTTCTACCAATGGGTAGTTTCTCTTCATGTTGTACATGCCATGTTACAATTTTCTCATTTACTTATTGTATTCTCTATGTAATACAGTTGTAAATTCCATTGAAATAAAAAAAAAAAAAAAAAAAAAAAAAAAAAAAAAGTTTTCAAGTAAATTATAAATACTTTTGTACCTTGTTTTAGAAATACTGAGCCCACGTTTAAAGCAATTTCAATAGTTGTACCTTCCATGTTTCATGTAACAATGTTTCAGATTCAAAAGCGCTCGTTTATTATAGACAACACCCTTTGTTTAGCGGTACAAAAATAGAAATGAGTGGGCGGTTCCTAATAAACTAAAATGTATATGAACAATAAGAAATAAAAAAAAAAAATTATTGAATGTTATGAAATAAAACAAAACGTAAGCTGCTTTTTAACGATGATTTACTCAGTTGTACTTTACAATATAAAAGAAGGAATGGCATTTAAATTATATCTATATCAAAATATATTTCCAGTTATTTATTTTTATCTCTAAGTTTATGTAAATCATTAAGGGTTAAATTTATAAATAGGATTATTGGGTTCCCAACAAAAGTGATATAGTACATTAATTTTAAAAAAAGTTGTCTAGTAATTCTTTAGTCTGATTACAACATTGCAGTCTGATAATATAATCGTATAATTCTAAAAATTACGAACATTGGGACAAAAGTATTGACAATACTGACTATTCTATTATTTCAGGTTATCGATGTTAACTGTTTTAAATTTCACTGCTGGAGGTGTAATTAATACTTCTCAAACAAAACATTTATGGACAGAATTCATTCTCACAATTATCCAGTCCCAATTGGTTTGGAAAATGAGTTTTAGGAAAAAATAAAATAAACAGAACATAAACGAAAAGACACACTAAATACATTTTTTTTTTAATACATATTAATTGTTTCAATGAGATTGAGATCTGTGCAATATAGATTTGGATAATAATGTTTAAATATGTATGGTGTAAAAAGGCATAATTCATTTAAAGAATAATACATAATTGCAACGTAATGAAGATTGAGAAGGTAGAGGCATTGAATTTTATCAGATGACAGAAAACAATTTTTTGTAATTTTTTGTTATTGAAAAATACTTTTGCTGAAAACAGTGCTTTCTCCAGGAGAAAAGAATTCACTTTACTTAATTGTTTTACAAAACTTGAAGCGTAATTTACCTGATTCTGTAACAGACCTCAACATAATTGACGTTGAAAAAAATATTATTAAACAATGAAGTTTGTATGAAAGTGGAAAATAAGTGGTTAAAAAAAATGAATGAACCGATTAATTTGTTTATGTGAAATACTACATACAAATAGTGCTAGAATAACAAGTAATAATAGGTATGTTTGTGTCTAAGATGTTTATTTTACTGTAAATTTTATTTTACTGTATTCTTTTGTTATTAATTTATTTATTTCTATATATACGGTGTGAATGAGTTCTCTGGACTCTATTACAAGTGTCCTTAACTGAGACGGATGAGAAAAACCTATTTTTGCTTTGTATTCAATCCAAATCACTAGCTATTTTTTTAAACGAGAAAGCAGTGAATAGTCTCATTTAAAACCCAATCTTGAGAATGTACAGGCTTGTCAGCTACTGTCGAAAGGTCCCATTTTAAGATACTAGTATCTGACACCCTTTAAATATCAAATTTCTTCATCGAGATAAGTTAAAAAAAGATAAAACATTATCTGAGAACACTTGAAGAAAAACTAAAACAAACATTTATGGATATATCAAAGTTGTTAAAGAGAAAAAGCCAAGCATAAGGTAAAGTGGCCTTACTGATAGATGATCTGCCGTCCATTATTTTTATTACGGTTTCTGGCTATGATTAAACCAAAGCAGATAAATATACAAGAAAAAACATAAAAACCAAAAAATTATAAAACAGTGATCTAGGAGGTTCCGATCTATTTCAGCTAGTGGCGATTTTACCCTAATTACCATTATGAAGAAAAAAACAAAACCACCAGGCTCCCCGCTACAGACAGACGCACTTACTATTTTATATGTATATATATATATTTTATTTTTAAACGCGAAACTATTTTGTTCTATTTATTTTGCTTAACTTTGATTACCTATTGCAAGCACCTTACCCTGCAAGGCTACCCCAGTCCCAATATATATATATATATATATATATATATATATATATATATATATATATATATATATATATATATATATATATATATACATAGAGAGAGAGAGAGAGAGAGAGAGAGTTAATCTGCGCGTGAGGAGAATTATCATAGGAATTTGTAATAAGAGGACGTATAATATTCTAATAAGCAATATACTGATGAAAAGGGAGACAATTTAATATTAAATTGATGGGGTACACTAATTATCTAGATATCATTAAAGCACTATAGGGAGATAATGACATGCCGCGGTTGTTATCTTCAAGTACAGGATTAGAAGAAAAACCACAGCTACCTTTGTCAATATTAAAGGGAACTATTTCCAAAATTAAATTCCAGCTGTCTCCTTTTTGTGATTCAAATTTTATTGTAAAACACAGAAAATCATTTTTAAGGTTATGTTTGATCGATTGTGAAGTTGGAAAACATAAATGTGAAGCTAAAGGTTTATTAGATGCATAAATACAAAACGAAACAATGAGAAAATAAAAGTAAATATAAATGGTATATTGGAAGTCTTGGTGATGGTGTTGGGATTTTACATCACCTACATTAAAATTAGGTTATAAAATGTAAATCTCATTTCTTTTATTAATAATTTAGAAAATTATTGAAGAAATTATTCGAATGTTCTACATTTCATAGCTGATAAATTGTCTAGACGCAGTCATTTTAAGATCTTTATTGTTGTTGCCGACGGTTCAACGCAAGCATGTGGGTTATCATAAATGCAAATTTCCAATACTTAAGGTATTTAAGTCAACAACAATAAAAATCTTAAAATGACTTAATTTATCACCTATGATTTAGAAAATGTTTGATTTTTTTCGTTGATAGTTGTGGACACCATATTGGTTTCTTTTTGTTTCCTTACAAATATTAATTATGAATCTCTTAAAACCACCATCGGAATATTTCCAATAGATTGTTGAGAAAACTAAAGCTGATTGGTTTATAAGAATCGAAGGTAATTTAGTGCATTAATTCATATCATTGCATGTCAATTTTTACAATGTCAGTTGTTACAATGGTTTTAAAGATATTATTGTATCGTGCAAAAGTTAACATTTTTTTAATTCCCTTAAACAAAATAATATTTAATAATTGAGGATTTTTATTTGTTATCATTTGTTTTAAACAATTATTTATTGAACGTTTTTGAATGTTTACAAAACATCTAAAGGCAAATTTTTCTCTTTTCATATTCCAGGATACATCGCTACAGTTTGTTTTGAAATGGAATATACAAGTTCGAAATAATATAAATCGTTCAAAAAAAAAAATTAATTGTTGAAGGCATGTCAAGTTTGTTTTAGTTTGGAAATGTAGATGTTTTCTAAATTACTGAAATTATATACCCATGTAAATAATACATGTATCATATAAGAATTTGTTCTCAAATATTTACTTGAATTATTTAATGGCATTTATAAAATATTTGCTTTTTCGGAATTGAGCGAATATTATCATTAGACCGAATTTTCAAAATAGGTTTAATATTAGAAACGAAATTTCATTTAAAAAAATAAATAAAAACAAAAACGGTAATTTAATTTTATAAAATAATGTATATTTAAATTTTTTCTACTGCTTAAATTTTTCACTTTCTTGTTGTGGATGATGACAATTCACAACCGTTATGCCTTGTTCTAATCAAACACAACTATATCAGTAAAATCTCAATTATTTGACTTGAAATGTATTTGTAGTATAGTGGATTGGCATAGGTTTTAAATTGTATGAGTTATTTTATTCAAATTTGTTAAAATTATAACAAATTCTTTTTTTTTCTTTTTCGTCTATACGTATTTTTCCGGGGCCAGGAGGGAGAACGAGGGTTAATATCAGAGTTAAATGCTCCTGGCACTGTAATTTGAATTCATAATCTTTGGTTTATCAGATTGCTCGATAACATATTTCTATAATGAATGGCTTAATAGGGTACCTATTGAAAAAAGAATGGTTCTGACATGATTATATTAAGATTGTCTACTAAATCTTCCTAAATCTGTACTATCAAAACAATCTCCGTGTTTCTTTCAGTACAAACAGAATCATGCTAACAGACGGAGGAACAAACACTGACAATTTTTTCTGTTTGAGACCGGATGTTTGTTCGGCTATCTGCCCTCCTAGTGATATTAAATGTCATTGTTTTATCAACTGTAAATAGTAAGGTCAGTACTACGCTCAGTCCTATCAATGTCAGAGAGCACTGTCAGGCGTCAATCATTTGCTATAGCTTTCATGACAGCTTTCTAAATGATGGAATAATTAATTTATATTTAATATCTCATTGCTGAATACGATTTTATTGAAAAAAAAATATAAGAAGACTAGAATTTTTTTACACATCATCAAAGAATATTTTAAAAATTAATTAATGAGCCACTTTTGAAGGAAAGCGATATCTAAATGAGGATCAGATTAATGAATCTACAGACCATGGATTAAAAATATAGGAAAAAAAATTCTGAATAACTTAACAAGAACATTGTATGAAAAAGAATTTTAAAGTAACCTAAGTTAATGGTATTTTCAATAGAAAGATTTTTACTTACTGTAGACGAAATCTTTGAATTCTGCTATAGCAAAACTGGGATGGATCTAATAAGATAAAACTTTTACTGGTTCAGGAAGTTTTTAATTATAATTTCATAAACTGATTCTTCTATTTTATTTTATTGTTTAATATTACATTTTTTTTTATTCTCAGGATTTTCTGTGTATACTTTAATTATTAAAATTTACCATTAATTTAATCTGAAATGGTCTTTTATAGTGTAGTGGTCTTAACGTCTTCGTCTTCAATAGACTACCAAGACAAAAATTAAGCCAAGAAAGGAATTGTACATTAACTTCGTGAATATATTCTTAATTACTATAAGATACTTCTCTCATCGCACCCGAGGACATTTCAGTTTTGTGAAGGACCGATAATTAATTAAGTACTTGATTGTATTTTCAATTTTTAATCTCGCTAAATATAGCTTACAATAATCATAACGTGAAAAATCCAAATTTTTCTTAAACATATTTGTAAAAATAATTATAATTAAAAAAGTTACCACTAGAGTGAGGGCACCGCTACATCATGCCATCCATGCCAGTGCCTTGCCCACAGCATTGTATATCTTACAAATTTTAACTAAAAATAATTTTTCCAGACTATTCAATTTGCGCCAATTTCCCCTCAAGTATCCAACTTGGTATATTAAGATTAACTCATTTATGTTATTGAACGTACTTATCATTTTAGAAAATAAATCCTTTATGGAAATTGTTTTCATCAGCAAATGGATAAGAGAATAGAAAAGTACTCAGAGGGCACGATTTACTTAGTTCTTAAAATTACCTTTAACCCCACTTTATGCTACTTTAAAAAAAAATCTAAACAATATGAAAAATAAAAGTAAAACTCTTTTGTTTTATGAACCCTGTTGAAGTGTTCCCCGAGGCAGATTATTTCGGTGAAACTTGATTCTTCCCCTCCCAAGGAACGGAATTGTACTTTCACCCCTTTCGAGAAGTCTCCCCTACCCACTTTTTTTTTTTTATTTTTCCTTACTGCTTCCTGAGACAAAAACGCGGGTTTGGAAGTGGCTATTGTCGAGCTGTCAGCCAATGCTAGGAAGAGTGAGATGACATCCCGACCTCCGATATGTCAATTCTCTTTGACAGCTTATCTTCTTGCCGTTGGATTCGAGCTCACTAAATCGGAACGGTTATGGCCAGGGCTAACTTAGAATGCATTTGTTTTTTTTCTCCCTCAAATAAATTTAACTCACTCATTCATTTTTTCTTATAAAATAGAGATCTCTCTTGTTCACAGTGTTTTATATTTTGAAAATGGAATCGTAACCGATAATAGTGTTTACGTAGCGTACTAAACATTCCAAATTTAACATAAACTGTAACTTCTTTAGCTACCTACATGAAATTTAGAATATATATAGTATGATTAATATAAATATGCATAATACAAACACAAAAAATCTTTTATGTTTAACTTAATCGATGGGATAGACAAATAAAATAAATTTATTCATTTTGGTCTGAGACACACATTATAATTGCTACTTACTGCTAATGAAGGTAGACGGAAACTTTCTTACCTGAAAAAGATTAGAAAAATGAATTAATTTCCTTGTATTTTAATACTATTTCATTACTAAAATGTAAATAAATAAAAACCATTAGATTCCTCACTATATTAATGATGAATCAACAGATTCGCTGTATATACTATTTTTTTTTTTTTAATTTGAACTGAAACAAAATAGTAGCATAGAAAACCTCACGATACTCTATTAAGTAGGTGGGAACATTTTTATCATTGAAGACCACACACAGTAAGGTTTGATAGAACTAGGAGGCCGCAACAATTCTTTATGTTTTACTGTTGCTATATTTATTTATTACCGAATACAAAAACTCAAATATACATATATCCACGATAATTATATTAATTTCCAAATTTTCATCACTTAAATAATCAAATTTAATTAATTCTAGCACTAGAATAATAAATGTCTCACAAAACTTAATTATACTTAATCATATGTTTATATATATACAAATTCTTTTTCATATTGTATAGCGTAAACAATATCAATATAATAATACAATAATACACACAATTACAATTATATTTCGGTAAAACCGATATAACACAATTTCTGATATTTATAGGTAAAAAGATGGTATTCGAATGCTTAAGTTTTAAAATCAGAAAATTAGAACGCACACACAGCAAGTAACATAGTTAAACTAGTCTATGAACATAGACAGAAAAATATGGTTATTTAAATTATTTAAAATTGAATAAATAAATGAGTATCGATAATCAACGCCTAATTACCATAAATGTGATGAAGAATGATCCCAAAGGAGTCCAGAATAATACCCTCGGACAAGACTGCATGTTCCCCGACATCAACACCTAGCTCCCTGTTTTTTTAGGAATCGTTCCGCGAAACCCAAACCAGAGGCCTCTCACTGTGAACTCTCTCTCCCCGAAGGTCTCGCGGAATTTCTCTTTTTGGAAAGGGATGCATTTATCGTAGATTTCCTTCTTTTCTATTTCTACTTCACTGGCTTGATCGAGGTGTGTGCTGCCTTTCCGTTCCTAAAGAATGCAACTGTATCCGTATATCTTGTTGATCCATCACTATCAATACAATAGACCTCGTCAAAACTTGTGAATTCTCTTTTCCTAAGGAGCCTCATCAATTCAAATTTGATCCTATAATGCTGGAGTGTTATGAGGAGGGAGTTGTTGGGACATTTTCCCAGCACATGGTGTTTCAGATTCTCTGCCGCATTTGCGACTGAGGGACCTAACTTCCTTTGATTTGGTGTGTGGATGACTTCTCCGTTCTCAAGCTTTGTTTATTGCAGCTCTCCTTTTCCAATATTAGGCCCACCCTTTTCTTTGGATTAATACCCAGACCAATCTCGGCGAGGACCCTCTGTACACAGTTAATTATACTTTCTGCAAAACCCTTGTCGCTTGCTGAAACAGCATGGTCATTCGCGAATCCTGTGAGGATCACACATTCTTGGTCGCTGGTTAGCTTATATCCATAATGTTTGGAAAAGTCTTGCTCACACAGGTCGCGGTATAGATGGTCTATAGCCAGGTTGAAAAGTGAAGGCGACAAGTACTCCCTTTGAGTACTCCTCGCTGCACTTTGATCCAGGTTGCCGAGTGGGATCCTACTCAAATCTTAATTGAGTTTGTACCCAGGAGAGCCACATTCACTTTTTCAAGTATGATGAGACACCTCCTGCTACCAGTGAGCTGATGATATGGCCGTTACCAATGTTGTCAAAAGCGCCTACTACATCTAGAAACACCACCTTGCAATCATTCTTTAATACATTTGGCATCCTTTATGATCGAGTCGATGATTCTTGCGCTGACAAGTGTTTCCAACAGGTCCCTGATGAAACCTCTGATTTTTGCTGAAGGTGATCTGTTTTCTCAATTCTTGGTCCAAAACCTTTTCAATGATTCGGCGCACAATCGCATGAATGGTAATGGGTCGCCATGATGATATGCTGATGGGATCATTCTTTCCCTTTTAAACCAAGATTTTGCACCCTTGACGCAGAGGCTTTGCTACGTAAGCCACCCTCAGCATGATCTCTGCAATTATCTTAATTATATGAGAAATATCATAATACATTATCGTGCAAATCAGAATTCCGTCCGGCCCCGGCGATGTGTCCAGCGAGGTTGACTTAATTGCTTTTTTTACCAATCGGACGTCGATGGACATCAGTTTTTAAACAGTTTAACATTACATTCTATGTGAAATTATGGAAAAAAAAAGATTCATAACATTGGCCTTTATAATTTTCTTTTTTATCATTGATAATTTTTTTTGAAAAATAGACAAGATTGCTACAGTCGACGTAAAACTTTCTTAACTTGACTGTAACAAAAATAAAAAATTACAACAAAAAATATAAGCACTGCAGTAGAACATATAAAACATATTTAGAACACCACGTCTTGGCTCAAAATTATCCGATTTCAACGATTTTTTAAAATAAATTTTTTGATTGATCAACCAAAAAACCTAATTTTAAAATTGACAAAAAATTGATGTTTTTTGAATAATTCGAAAATGCAATTTTACTATCCCTCTTAATTTTTTTTTTCTATCTTCTTTTCGTTGTAGTATGTTATATCGATAAATTTAAAGGTTATCCAGGAGAAGACTTTCGCCAAATTTCATTGAAATTAGTACATTCGTTTAGGCGCTATACAGTCTATAGCAACACAGATTTTTCGGCCGCCATCTTGGAAGGAAAGGGTAGATAGTAATGTCGAGGAAGGAGGATCATCCTCGGGGGATCTCTGACCTCTGACTGAATTTCAAATTAAAAAAAAAACAGCCAGTAGTCTCGGAGAAATGCCGCGGACGGCGGACGTATAAAAAATAATTATATTCGATTTTCGAATTTTACGTATCGTGAAACGTAGAACTTCAAATCTTGAGGGGAGAGGGTAAATTTTTGATTATTTTTTTACACGATTATAATGGTTTATTATAAAAATAATAAACTAAAATTATATATTCTGAACAAAGCAACATCTTCTGAATTTCATGTGGTCATCATCTACCACAGCCATGCTGTAACAAGTAGATTAAGTATTAAAATTGTAATAATTAGTCACTTGATAAAAAAATGTTGGCAGGGGATAGACTGGTGCTAAAAAGTACGACAGACTGGAGTGAGAATTCAAGTCTTCCATTAAACAGGATTCTCTCTGTCAACCGAAATTATTACTCTTCAATACTTAATCAAGATTTGTATAGTTTCTTCTCTCTTCTGTTCCAGCCCCATCATGATTTATTACACTACCTCTGTAATTGCTTCTTTTACCGTTTCTCATCATTTTTATGGTGGTAATAATTCATCTAGACGTGATCTGCTTTTGTTATGGTTCCATTTGTCCTTAACTATAACGAAAGTAATCTAATTTTTATGATAAAAAACTTATTTAGGTTATTCATATTTTTTTATGAGATTTTTTAATAACTATTTTAGATTTTTTTTTTCATACCGGTTACTGCATCCTTATACATAAATCTTTATCTCATTCCCTTGTTTCTTTCGCTCCGTCCGATACCATTTAATCAACGTGTGTAATCCTTACTACTCGCCCTTTCCACCTAACACTCTCAGCTATATACGGCCCTCCTGATAATTCCCTCTCTTATGCACTTCTTGACTCCTTATTCCAATGCCTTGGATCGCGTTCTGTTGCTGGAGGAGACTACAATGCTGAACACCAACGATGGGATTGTTGAACATCGAATTCCCGCGGTAACATCCTTTCACGTGTTTTATCCTCCAACTGCTATTCTATCCTCTCGCCCATGAATCCTAAATATTGACCAATATCCTCAAAAATTCATCCCGATATTCTGAATATATTTCTCATCTCCCAGATTTCTGCCTCCCGAGCCATAATCAAATCCCTGGATGACCTTCCTTCTGATCATAGTCCGGTTCTGCTTCACTACATTTAAACTTTGCTGCTACATCCTCACATCCTACATTGAATACAGGGCGAGTTAGCTGTGACAGAGTGCGTGATGATTTGGAAAATACAATAGACTTTAAAATTCCACTACAGACAAAACCAGATATTGATAGTCCCATAGAAAAACTTAATTTTGAGAAAATTGTAAAAATGTGTTTCACCATTGATCTAAACTGGCATTTTCGTTTAGCCGATTTTAAAGCAAAAGTTGCTGTCACATCAAAGGCATATACATATCTCAAATAGGTAATATCGGTTTCGTATGACTTTTCGTTTTTGAGCTAGACTGCTAACATACACACACACAGATCATTTTTCGGAACTTGGTTATTTGGACTCAGGGTACCCCAAAACGTGTATTTTTTTGAAAACCCAGGTTCCAAAATGTTCACGATCTCAATATTTACTTTTACTATACATTACATATATACCTAAGTGGAAGTAAAAAAATGGCCATCATTGTGCCTAGATTTATTTGTTTTTCAATTTCAGTTCTCATTAAATTTTTCAATTATTATTATTACGTGAAATAAATAAAATAAAATGTGCTAAGTAAGATCTGTATAGTTTTCTCGTAATTTTCTAGTAGATAAGATGTCAAGGTACATGATTTATTTAAAACTTTATAAATCAATAATATAGTTTAATTTTTAGTAATTTAAAGCCATATTCCACCAATATTATATTTCAATTCACATTTAATTTCATGCCTTAATATCATTTTTATAAAAATCAAAATTAACTTTTGATAATTAGCTATTCCTTATATATTATCATTCTTGACGATGTTTCTAAACTTTCTTTTCAAGTATTAATTGAGCCCTCCTACCAAATATCCATATTCAATATAATTTTTCTTAACTTAAGAAGAATTACTATTATTTTAGATTTTCTCCTAGTAATCAATCGTCTATGGCTGGACTGATATAATTTAAATCTAGGAAACGAGCCGTTTTAGGAAATCAAATCAACGAATAATGACCCGTCGTTCAGATTTGACTAAAACAGGCAAACCTATGTAGGTTAGGTTAGGTCAGGCCAAATATAGAAAGTTTATACAAATTAACATTTGTTAATCGGGCTGATGACAGTTAAATATTTATTTTGTTTCATCAGCCGTGGATCGACCCTGGGGTCGGGAGACACTCCTGGAGCACAGCCAGTCTCTATAAAGTGGCTACCTATCTTCAAATAATTGGTTAACAAGAAAAACCTGGCAGTTGAGCATGATCCCAGTCACGTCGTTGGGATCAGAAACATTGTTGACCAAGAAACAATATTTCCTTATAAAATAGTGAACCCATGACCATTCATGATTTGTAGTAGTACAGGATTATTATTATTAATTTCTTTATTTTTTTTTTATTATAAATTTTTTTTAACCACTTCTTTTATTTTAAATTCTAACAGAATTTACCAAATTCAAATTATGTTTAGTCTTGTCAATAAATTGAGTTGAGAGAGTTATTTTATCATAACGGCTTACTACAAAATTACACATCAATAAGTATGAATTTAAGAAATCAATTTTAGAATTAATTTTTTTTTTATAAACAACGAATTGGCACTAAGCTTAATTATTCTCCAAACATGCAACGTATTTGGTAATACCTCTCGGTGGATGTCATCGGTTTAGAGGCTTAACAAACGTGGAAATTAAATTCGTAGGGATCCAATTCAGTTTCGAAAAATGCTGGGACTATAGAATGCAACTGATTGTCAATTATCGAGCTATTAGGTAGCACCAAAGTGATTCTGTACTCATCAAATCTCATTTATATTTCAAGTTCAATCAGTTAGCTCTTCCAATATATTTACAATACCGATTACGTTCTTATTTATTTGCAATTATTTACCATTCAGTTTTAATAAAAATATATTAGGGGAAGAGAATGGTCACCAACACTTAAATTCCTATTATAAATTCTAGAAATTCTTATTCTAAACTAATGATTACTGACAATATTTGCAGAAATACATTTTGATTCATCTGTGCACAAAACTTTGTTCCATTCTTTTTATCAGCAAACTTGAGTCACTTTCGCATGTTAAGACATCTAAGAAATGGTTTTCTTTAGAGAAAACAATCTTTATTGGAAAATGGCACGAGTTTTCAAGATGGATGAAGTTGGGTCCCTGTAGCATCGGCTATTTCACAAACCTGTTTTCTCCTTGATTTTTTGCGGTTGTGCAAACACTATAATTTTAAATGATGCCCAGCAATGGGTCTTAGCTCTTTAGGCCTGCCCTAAGGTTTCAAATCTCAGTTTCCTTGACTTTTCAAAAATGTTTTTTTGACACAATAAATTTTAGACATCGAACCTTCAACTTCTTTTTGAGTTTTTCTGATTGTATGTCGTCGTTGATGCAATATCACAACTTTATATCTATAAAAAATTCCATATTTTACTATTTTCTGAAATATCTGAACATTTAATAGAAAATAAAAAAAGAAATATAAAATGTTAAATTAAATTATTGAATAATAGCGAAGAATTCCAATATTAGAACAATTTTCACCATTACATTCGGCTGTCTATAATTTATTCAAACGTTCTTGACGTCAATCATAAAGAGTAAAATCTGAAGTTAATAACAAAGTAGTGAAATGTGGATTGGTCCCTTGTCGTATTGTTATTTGAGAATAATTTAAATATATATTTTATCTACTATGCAAGCATAAATCAGTCAACTATTCAGATATATATATATATATATATAGAGAGAGAGAGAGAGAGAGAACTACAATATATATAGTTTATATATAATTTATTATTAATTATATACAGTTCAACAATGGCTTTCATTTTGACTGTATTTCTAATTCAAAGCGAGATGAGCGTTGATAAATTACAATCAACGGGGCTAGTTAATTAAACAAAGAGAACAATTTACATTAGTGAAATTTGAATGCAATAGAAAACATCTTTCACGTCACATGTATTTGTCCAATACAGACTCAATTCCGAGTAAAGTTTTCCTTATTATAAAATTAACGTTTAATATCCTTAATGGCTTTTCGTGTTTTCTTATTTTTTTTTACTGATTTTACAAACATTAAACAAACAGAATAATGATGGACAGTGAGTTTATGGTTGTTAAAGATATAAATGAAAAATTAATTATAAAAGCTTATGGTCAAAAAATGTTCCTCATTCCCACCTCACATTGCGAAATAATGTACTAATAATGTTCATTCTACTTGAGGTAGAGATCATGACTATATGAAGTCTTCAAGCATTGTGTGTGCAGCACAAAAAAAAAAAAAAAAAAAAGCTGGTGTGTCTACTCACACGAATTTCCTACCAATTTACGAAATGATTTTATATCTTTACATATGTCAATACGAAACAAATAAATTGAATTAGATTAATTTTCCTGAAAATTGGTCAAAGAAAAGATTTTAGTACAATTTATTTAACAGTATAAACATTTCAATATCCCCTAATATTGGCGATCAAACATTTTTTGCCTTAGCCTGATTTTGTCAAACAATAATTTCTGTCAAAAGTAGAGGAAATAGTGAAGCTTGTGTGATGCAGGTAACAGATTTTCTTACTTTCACGAAGTTATCTTTTTCCTTTCATTCATCCCTTTCTGACACCAGAATATGTACCATATTTACCCGTAATCTTACATTGGAAATTGAATAGCTGTAACTACGTTTATAGTTGTCCGAAATGAACAATTTTTATATAGTTTTGCAGGAAATTTCATTACCTTAAAAAAACAGGCTAAACGGGGGCTTTTTCGGAGGCTCTGAAACGTATCGATCCGTTGAAAACCGCATATCGGAAATTTTACCCGATCGCAATACTTTTCTTACCTAGAATAGGTAGGAAAGTAAAAAGGAATCAGAGGTTTTTTTTTTTCATAACCTTCGGGGCATGCAGTATTTAAAAGAAGAAATAGTTTTATTAGTATACATTGCGTCTCAGTTAATGACTAAATTATGGAGGTCGATTTTAGACAAAATTTTCAACATAAAATGACCATTTGATTCATGGGTCGATTTCGGACCGAAAAGGATTGAATAAGAAGGAATTGCTCAAAAAACTACTGAAGATAATTAAATTCTAAGTACACTGATTAAATTTATTAAGGTAAATGACGGAAGGTACTTCAAATTTATTAAGGTCAATGACAAAAGGGGCTTTCGACAGAGATGGGCAAATGCCACTTGAGTATCGAGTACCAAGTATTTTACTCAAATCGAATCACTACTTGGGATCAAATGGGAATTCAATCACTACTTCAGTTAATCCTTTGGCATCAACTGAAGTAGTAATTAAATTTTTTAAACTCCAAAAAGGTCAGTACTTGTGTAAAATGGTACTCAGTACTCAGAATTGCATTTGCTCTCTGGCTTTCGGATTTTTTTTGTTGAAAACTTTGTGTAGAATGACTCCTCCCTCCCCTCCCAGTGTTTGGCCATTAAGAACAGAAAAAACCTGTATATAATGAGAAAAAAAAACCATCATTTTGACAAGTTAGTCTAATAATTAGAAGTATTATTCAAGTGTTTAATTACTGACGACAAGAGTGAATTGACACATACTGGATGACAGGTGTTCTTTTCAGAAAAATTATCATACGACAGTTGTAAGTTGTAATTTTTCTCATTCCAAGGTGTTCTCTAGTGATTTAGGGAGTCGAGGAAAAAACGGATGATTAGTTAACTTACAACGAAGCCAAGTCAGAAAAAAAAAATTAGAAATTAGCTTAATTGTTCAACTACTGGTGCCACTACCCTACACGCATCTTTCTTATGTTCTAAATTTATAAGAGGATTAAGGGGTCATTATTTGTAACAGTGATGAAGTTATTCTATCTTCACAGACACAGCATTATTAAGGAAATAGGAAAGTACCACCTGACGGTAAACTCTGAAAACTATTCTCTTTCCTAAAACAAGCGGGAGGTAGTTGATGGAGCGTAAAGCAGTTGCGGATGGATTAGCGGGCCTCCTAAACAACTTAGGCAATCCGCGTAGATGAGGACCGATTTCTCAACTTGGCTGGATCCACACTTTCCTTAATAGCTCTTCTTCAGGTCCATTTTGGATAATGCAAATATGTATACGGGAAAGGGGTGGTTTTTGCTTTAACCATTTGTAAATCTCCGCCTAATATTTTACTTTCATTTTCTTCTCTGTTCTTATAGCTTAAGATTTTATTTCTCAATAAGGAATAAACTGATATTTCTTATTAGTGCTAATTCAATGAGCAAGTAATATATCAGAATAAATTTCGACGTCCACACAGTAAAAACCTCTATGAATAAAAACAACAAATTTTTATGAGAAAAAAACTGCATAAGTTTTGTCCTATGAGCATTATATTTTCGGTTATTTTTTATATGTAATGCTCTTTTTTATCGTATCGCTGTCCGATATAGCTTTTTAGTTACTTTGAAAACAGATATTAGTTAGGTAAAAGCTATCAATTTCATTTTAGTAACACCCACAACTTTGGTTATAATGATCGAATCATGACAGGAACAATGTGAGTTTCCAAAATGTAGAAAAACGATACAAATGAAAATTTGTAAAACATTTTATTTTAAAACGAGTATTCGATCACACGCGTTATTCACTTTTTAGTCTCCCAAAGCAGGGGAGGGTCGGATGGGAGTAGTCTATGGACGTTTCTTTTATAACTTACTTCCCTTTATATGGACATGGTTTGACTCACGAATGCTTGGTAAGTTCTAGGTAACCTTCTGATGTGTAGATCTCATCGTTTCTGAGCTTCTTGCGGTTCAGAAAATTCATTGGTGAAAAGATCCATTTACAATAAAACTTGAGTTCTTTTTTATTTTGTGTTTGATTTTCCAATTAATGAAATAAATTCTCTGTCTATCACTATGTGGAATTAGCCATCATTCTAGCTGTTTTCCCAGTCAAGCTCATTTTGCAGTTGCCAGGAGGTTTCGATTATTTTGAAAGCCGTTCAATATTATATTCCGACTTATCACTCTCTTCTTTGCTTCGTCTAGTTCCATGGTAAGCAGTGATGGTAAGCCGGGTATTTCTCCAGAGGCGCCGGGCTGGAAGTGCCCGCCACTTATAAGAAATTTAAAAAAATAATACAAAGCTTATGACTAAAATTAATTTTAGCCTATTAATAAAGCTAATTGACACTGTATTGTATGCCCAAAACATGTATATATATATATCAAATGCATATTTATTATATAAACATGCTTATATAATCTTCCGCCTTTTTGAGAGTTTTTGTTATACCAGCATAATCTCTATAACCTTCACTGTAACTTACAGTATTTTATATCACAATTTTATTGTTTTTAAGTTACATTGTTAACCAGGATGGTAAATACTCCGACTATTGCCGAATCGGCGCGGGAGTACCGCAGGGCAGTATTTTAGGTCCGGTTCTGTACTCAATTTACTCTTCAGATATTCCACAGACACCAGACACATTACTCGCAACTTACGTAGACAACACCGTCATACTCTCGACTGACTCTAATCCGATCACAGAAATGAAACATCGTATATTTAGTGGGATCAGAATATGCGTCAGGTCAAGATTGACCAGATAATCATTTTTTAAAGAAATTGTTCCTACAGGCTTTTGCAGTGTGACTGTCGATAAGTTATATTACAGCATGGATTTCGTTAATTTAAAGGAAATCGATGAAATGTTAGGGAGTATGTTATACGCTTGCGCAGATAAGAGATCAAAGATCGGAACAATCATGCTAATTGGCCAACCAGATATAAAGGGAGGGGATTATGATGTGTAGGCTATGACGACAGGAATGGTATAAATTATCAAAGAGATTTCTGTTCATGGAATTGTCGATAGAGGATTGTCCGCTGCGGATAATCTTATTTTGGCCTAAATAACGAGGCTATTAAAATCAGATGACCGTATGGGAAAAAAATTTATATCTAATGAACCAGGAATTTTTATTAAATTTAACAGTCTAACAGATTGTTATCTAAACTAAATTAGTGATTTTTTTCTTGATTGACATCTATTTAACGTCTTAATTTAGGCTAGGAATAATGTCTCTTATCTGAAGATATTTCTGTTTAACAATATTATTACTGGAGAGTAAGTTGGTGGTCTCAGTTAACCATCGACTACTCACTGATAAATCTGCATCACTTAAAATCTCCGATACAGTATGGATAAAGCAATGGTATCAATCGGTCACTGTAGACCTTTCGACCCTGTGTCGCATTTTTAGCCAAACAGAAAAAAAAAAGCTCACATTCTCAAAATATTAGGAACAACTATATCCGATCTATAGCAAAGTAGAGGATTTTTAATGAGTTATGGATTTGTATGATTTAAACATTTTAAATATAATAGTGTTTGTTACCCTTAGTTAACGGTTGAACTGATATCGACGAAAGATTTTAACATTGGTATGTAGAACTCTAAGAAGAATTAAAAATAAACTACACAGCACGTTTTGGTAAAACAACAAACCCACGTCAAGAGTAATATAAGGTACAATCTTGCTAAGCAATATCAATCGGTTACCGTAATCTTTTGGACACTCTGTCGCACAGATTGCAATGTATCTCATACTTTGAGAATATTCAGAACATCACAATATGTAGATAAATAGATGGAGAGAAAATAACTCTGTTCTGGGACAAACGCAGCATACTTATGGACATTACTATTATATTTTTCTTATTATATATATATATATATATATATATATATACTCCTATAAGTTATCAACAATAAACCATACTAAACTATAGGCATCTCATAACAAACATCAATTCAACGGAATAGTGTTATCCGTTTTCTCCTGAAAGCTACCTTAAATAGCGTGATATACAGTATGTTATTATATTTAAAATATTTCAATCAAAGCCACCCATAAGTAATTAATTAATATTCCTTTGGTTTCCTGAAGATTAAATAAAGTTGTTCTGGATACTTTGAGAATATGAGCTGTTGCCTTAGTGAACTATTCGACACATGATGGAAAGGTTTGTACCATAGCAATCGATTGATACCATTGCTTTATCTAGAATGTATCAGAGATTTCTCGTGATGTAGGTTTTTAATTTTACCAGGGGCCACTCCGCGTTTGAACCGAGGCACAGTGCTGTTATTAGGAGGGAAAACCCATTATACAATTTAAATTATTCCTGGACTAAAAGAAGAAGTTAAGTAAAATATAATTCGGGTAAATGTTGTAACTTTGTTCAGAAAATGACCAATTAGACAGTGAAATTAAATTGAAATTCGCAGTTCATTAGTTACAAGCATTTTTTCCCCTTCCAATCATGTGCTGTTAATAGCCTTGTTATTTAGAAGCAAAATAAGATTGCCCGCCGCAGACAAACCTCGATTAACAACTCCATCAAGCCGACAGTTGGGTGTTGGCTACGAGTGGGAAATGATTAGAGAAACATCCTCGTTCGCTGCTGAGTGCTGAAGTTTTACCGAGTAGTTTATCCCACCAGCTCCAGACTCAATTACAAATCCTGAGATGAATCGAAAGAAAACATTTACTATTTCTTAAGCTCGCCAAGTGCATTGTTTCTCAGGGCCACTTTTTCTTTCATGAATAAATTCTAAACTTCCAATTCTCTTTTATCCGAATCCATTCCTCGACACAGGCAAAGTTTTGTAGATACCTAGCTAAAAATATAAAACAATCTCTAGCAGAAGTGGTACGATTAAATAGTTTTCATTACGGGAAGAGACTTTCCTCGACTTGGTTCCTAAAATTTATTAACCTCAGAAATATCTTTAAACGTAACGAAGATATCCATTTAATATTTTTGACTATTCATCACCGTTAACTACTAAAAATTTGGGGGTGTAGGTCACGCCAAACGGCTCAACATTTTTGAAGGCCACTTTTCTTATCGGTTTTGTGATCAAATTACCTTACGATCGAAGTAGAAAGCAAGTCGGCATTTACGAGTTTTAATACCTAAATAAATATACAAAGTTTGCTCCCCTTCAGATTGAAAACGCCCCAATTCCAATAGTTTTCGTAAATAAAATACGTGTAGGGTTACGATGGGATGAAGATATTTACGAAGTTCCAGGTGGATGTTAATAATTCGATATAAAGTGGTCTGTACGGACTACAACTATTCACCTGTGGGTTTAGTGACTCTATTTAGTTATTTAATTATTAACTATTTAAAAGTCAGATTATCACGTTCACCCACATTTTTTAGACATTCAGAACATAATAATTTCACATAAAGGGAGTTGCATTAAAGTAATATAACAGAATATTAAATTAGTTGTTGGGATATAGTTGGAAGATTCCTTACATAGCATAGAGTCTATAAATATATTTAACTTAATATATTTAAACGCCTATGTATATGTTAAATTATTTTGGTTACTTTTTCATTGCATATATGTAACTTCGCGCTCTTAAAAGGTATCGTTGAGGGATATTTTGGCCCGATTAAACATTTAATCAACCCTCCATGATTCGGAAACCGTTCAAAGAAATCCCTTCTTAAACCCTTTTTACTGAATCCTTACGACCTCAGTTTCGCTCCAGGTTTATATTACTCTATAGAGACTTCTCACAAAGTATAATATATCAACATCAAAGCGGCTTTGTGAGGCCGCCTTATAAGACATGAATAATAAGTTCTCTCCCATTGAGCTGCGGTGTAAGGAGTTGGGAAAAGAACTTGATTACCCTCAGCTTCTCTTTGCGTTACCTGTAGCAAGGGTTGATTTTGTTTACTTAACCGAGCAGTTAACTGTTCACAGGTTAACTTCAATCTTCACAACTGGTGTTCTCAACTTGAAGTCTTGTTTTACTGTTTTACAAATCAATATGTAATAGAATTCACCTTAGAAATAGAATTCTATAATTGTAATAGAATTCTATGGTCACTTCTGGACATTGTTGATTTTTTTTTCTGTTCTGACTGGATGGAAAGCTAGAGATGGCTTAATAAAAATATTACTTGTTCTTAAAAATGATCATTTGAACAAGTCAGGTGAAATTTGGGGTAGTTTAGTGATGGTAGTGTAGAAAAAAAGTTTGAATGGTAAGTATCGTATCACGGAGTCAGATTTCTTCCTTACTATCAACAATATGCAGTACGGTTTTTCATTTCAGGCAATTCCAGGAACAGATATTGGAACGAAAACAAGTTGAAGATCCCAAAAAGCAGTTTTCTAGCACCAACTAAATTCACGCTAAACCTTAAAAATTAATAATAATAATTGCGAGGTTGTTGAAAAAAAGTCACTCCTTTGTCGCCAATTTTTACAATTATTCTACTATTTGAGCCAATTAGAAGGAGCCGTAGAAGTGCTCAAAACCTCTTCCTACTTCTATTTCGAAGCGCGATCTGTTGTTGGACTCCACCACTGTGGCCAAGTCATCAACATAGTCCGTGGCGGGGAACCGCTCTTTATAGAAAACAACCACGAACTAGTCGAAGACTAACTTCCGAAGAGCAAGACCAAAGACCCTATTTTCCAAGATACCCTATTTTCTACACTTTCCTCGACTTCGAAGAAGTTACCTCGTATCCTTCTTAATCCTGTTAGTTGTTTTTCATTACTATTATTGGACATCATATCCATCTGGGGTTAGTGGAACTCACATCTATTCTAATATTCTATCAAAGGTGAAGTATATGTTTAGAAGTAACATGACATAAATCCGCCTTCTTCTCGACATCAGAGCGAACATATAGGAAGTTGTAAGCAATTCCTTTACTTATGATAGGTTACGCTATCGCGGATAGTTTGCTCCATCCAATATGGTTTTACCCAATATAGTAATACCCAGTTCCCTAACTGGGTAGTATGAGGTACTCTAAAACTAACCTCCTGACAAGGACAAGACGGGACAAGATGACTTATAACGGCCTATGACTTACAGAACCATTACAAATCAGCAATCTTCCGCTCTTTCGCGATCTATTCAGACAATGAAGCCTTTTTAAAAACAAAACACAATCGAGGAAGAGTGTCGAGAAAAAGAGTTGAAACTATTGATTGATGACTTAATTCAGTTTTAAATTGAATCGAGCCATCCATCAAAGATTGACACTTCTCTATTTGCTCCCTCCACTCTCAAAAAAAGCTTCGAGAGTGAATCGCAATTTGATTCAAATTAAATATTAACGTCATAATTTATTTATTTGAATTTGTTATTTAGTAGTACTAGTTTTCGTCAAGTGGTCGAAATTCGACCGTAACATAGTCATTATTTAGCATTTCAGGGAAATATAAATGAATTTATATGTTTCCAAAATTTCGTTTCTACTTTTATATATTCGTAGATTTACTTTTTTATGTACTTACAAAATAAAACAGTGCAGTACTTTGTTGAGTTAATGGAGAATGAAAATGTGAATCCATCTTAACTTTTTTCTCAAAATTTATGAACCCACTTTGCTTGTTTTTATTTTTCGATTGTTATGAAAATTCGTATTTGAGGGTTTTTCCACATGTGAAATACTAATCTCAATTTAGTTTCTCCTTAAAAAAATATTTGAAACCACTTTGCTCCTTCGGTCGTACAAATTGATTAATTTCAATATTGCATTTATACTATAGCTATTTTTCAAACATACATTAGTCCCAATAGAGAGCTTGTAAAATATATAAAATGAAGAAAATTAATTGAATTATCTTATAGGAGATGGTTCTTTTCGATTTCTGTGATATTTTAAAAATTTATTTTGTAGAGAATTCAGGAAACTTTCAAATACTCATATAATTAACAAACCGAAAATTTTGTACCATTTGAATTTTGCGTAAAATTCTGAATCCATCTTTGCTTTTTTGTCAGCCCTCTTTTAGGGGAGTATGTTGCATACATAAATTAAAAAGGCAAAAAACTAACTAAAATTTACATTTATATTTATAAACACTGTTTTCAATATTTTTTAATTGATCCAAGTTAGTTTTAGCTTCGATCGGGAGTTTTTATATCATTTATTCAAATTACAGAATAAATCAAAATAAAGGAAATCTTCTTTGCAAAAGAAAAAGTATTAAATGCTTAAAACGCTATGTCCATGCACCAAATTGTTCAATTCCAATGATTTTTTATGACGGGCACCCCTTTTGAGTAGTCATAAACATCGAGCGGTTTCTTGTCGTTTCAGTCTTGTATGAGAGTTCCAGTTGCCCATGTGGAGTCCTAGGTAACGGATTTGTTCAACTGGAATAAGTGGAGAATTGTTAAAGAATTCTGTAGGACAGGAGGTCATAGATTTGCGACGAAGGGTCTTGATGGGATTTATTGGAATTTATTTTAATTCTCCAGTTTTACCACTATTCTTCAAGGTTATAATTGATCTTAGCCTACCAATAAAGCAACTGTGTTATAGTTCATATAGAAATGTTAATTGAAATAAAATTCAAATATTACATAATATAACCCAACTTAAGAATTACATTAAATTTTGTTTTGCTGAGGGGTAAAGGAGATTACGTCATTGCCCGTAGGAGCCGAATGACTAAGGCCGGCACTAATTTCAACACTGCATTCACCTACTCTGGAATCAAGATATTATAAATTTCCCAACTAGAAATATCAATATAATTATTTTACTCAGAAATGTTGAAATTGGAATTAGTTATTCTGTCAACTGAAAGGCTCATATTATGATAACATTTCGCATACAAATTCATTGCCGTTCAATAAGAGATTTTCCTAAAATGATCAAGTTTCTAGTAGTTTGCTTCATTTACCAAGAAGGTTGATACAACATAGAGAAAAGAAGAAATAGAGTCCAAAGAAGTTATTTTTAGTATTTGAATGGGAAGGAGGGCTGGAGTTAGAAAAGAAATTCATTAAGACGTGGCCCGAGGACATAGGCAACCTGGCTAATGAACTTTCGCCCCTTTCCCTCTTCCATCCTCCCTCTTCCCCTCCCCCCACTAAGATAACGGCTGAGCTGTAAACTTACGATTAGGAGTTTCAGTATTTATTTTACGAATTTCAGATGTTAAATCTTCGTGTGTCAGGTGACACGACAAAGTAAACCTCATTTTAACAATTTTTTTTTTAACCCTTACAAATAGTTTAGATGGGCTTATTTATAACTTGACATTTTTCTCAATGTAAGCTTACCTATAATCTTATCTTAGGAAAATTTTTTACCACCGCTAAGCAGACTAATATATAAGTATGCTATTAACATTTCATCTCTTACTTCTATTCAGTAAATCATGTAGGTTCTCTGCTGCATTTTTTCACTTAATAGAAGTTATCATGGCAACTTTTTTTAAATACCATTCTAAAGCTTGTATTTTGTTATACAGGAAAATAAAGGTACCAGTGGTTTTCATCAGTTGTAAAAACTGATCCAAATCTGTTTTAAGGTTAAATCCAAGATTTCAACTTTGATGAAAGTGATTAACACACTTTTGTTATTTGAAAAAAAAAATAAATATGAGATTTTGCAAGGAACGTAAGCAACAAATCGTTGAACACCTATAAAGAGAAAAGCGGAGGGTAGGTATGAAAGCTACAAATGTGGCACATTTTGATGTTTTGTTCATTGAAAATAAACCTGCGATTGTAATCTTTAATTGCTTCTTCAATGTTGGTTTTTAATAAGAAAATAAATAAATATTCATTTACACCCACACACACACACACACACATATATATATATATATATATACTCTGTTTATTTCATTAAATCAATCAAAATATGCAGTTATGTATATTTATTCTCAAAAATACAATTATCTACATTTACCCTCAAATATGCAAAAATACGCAAAATAAAATTTGTCTGATTGCATTGATTGCACAGCGTAGTAATTCGTATTGATATTTGATCAGCTGTTAAAAAAAATGACGCGAACAAAATATACAATTGTATAAAAATCCGAGCTCTGGTTATAGCAATCCTAGGTAGGGAATAAAAAGCCGAAGAACTTTTTTATACAAGAAGTTTTAATCTGAGACTATGGATTAGTTAGCAGGTAAGATCCAACACAGGTAAGATCCAAAGGTAAGAATGGTGGATCCAACATTTCTGTTTATGAAGAAAAGATGCACTTGCTTTTGATATTCAAAATAATAATTAATTTTACACCTTGTAAGGAAGATCAGAAAACTAAGCTGAGTAATCGATACCAAATCGATTGAATTCTATTTATTGATTTGTTGTTTGTTAATTCAAATCGAACCTACGAATTAACAAGAAAGTAAATAAATATTTAAAAATAAAGGTTTATAGATTTATTCGGGTTATGCAAAACAATCAAAGTTGAAAAAATACATAAAACATTTTCTTTTGGCATTACTTTGACAAATTTTTCTCCTGGACTATTATATAGTCGATATGGGGGCTCAGACTTCTCTTCCCTACCCCTCCCAACAAATTGCTATAGAATGAACTAAGTGAAAATATCGGTCGAGTACATTACAATTCCATTACAAAGGACTGTATCTAGTAACAGAATATATTTAGCAGAATCTTGTTTTGGCCAGTGACACAGGTTCGACGGGGCTCCACCACAGCTCATCCTCCTCTTTTCTCCAGCCCCTCTAATAATGTTATTAAGTTGGCGGCTGTGGTTCTTTCAACTACACATTACGGCTCTGGGCAAAGATATTTTTATTACTAAAGATATTATTTTAATAAACAAAACATTTAAAAATATCATACTATCGATGAAATCCATATGAAGTAGATTTTTGATTGAACTGTACTTTTTATATATATATTTATTTTTTAATTATATTGTAAGGCTTCATTCATTCAAATTCAAGGCTTCAACCACTAGGGTCATTATTACATTTAATTTATTTAATTTTACATTTATTTTCATTGAGAATTAAATTATATTTTCAAGTTTAGAACATTTCAGAAAAGAAAACATTGAAGAAAAGAAAATTGGTAATGAACGAGCCGACCAGGGAGCAAAGGAAGCCGCCAAAAGCACAGATTCACCTGTTTTAGGATCGATGTTTCTTAACGAATGGAGAAGAGAAATTTAAAAGAAAGTGAACGATAGTGGAGATTACTGCCACGCAATCACCTTCATCTGACCAAAGATGAAAATCGAGCTTGGTATCCTCCAAAACACCTGACACCAAAAGAGTGTTCTATAATAAGCAGGCTCAGAATTGGACATACCAAACTGACTCATCTCCACCTACTTCTTGGCTTACATCGACCAACATGTGAGGTATGTGAAAATGCTAATCTGACAGTTGAACACATATTCCAGTGCAAAAAGTTCCGGAAACAGCAAATCGAACTCCAAATTGAAGACAAGACACCGTACAAGGAAAACACTGGTATTGAAACAACGCTGAAGTACATTCGAAAAATAAAATTAATAAGTTATATTTAAGAAGAACGATCGTCGCTAATGACCTTGGCAGTCGATGCGACGTTAAAAAACAGCAAAGAAAAAAAAAGAAAAGAAAAGAAAACAATGTATCAATTTCATTCGTATTGTCCTGTAAAATAAATTGTAGATTGTTTGTCAAGTCACAAGATAGTCTACATGTTTCGTAAGCTCTGCATTCTATTAAATGTGTTTCACTGTCAGATGAGTCCTATAGGTTTGGCGAAGAATCAGGAGCCATCATGTATCCATGAGTAAGGCGTGTTGTATGACCTATACGCGAGCGCGAAAGAATTAATTTCTATATCTGATTATTCCTATTTGAAGATGCCCAAGAGGAAACGTCACCCTTTACCTCCACCCAATTTATATATCTGTTCCCATTTTGTCTTCATTTTCTATTTGATGACAGTTATAAAACCCTCTACAGATACTCCCTGATAAGGTATTCCACTGTACTTGTATTTCAATTTTATTAATCGATACAAGTACGTGTAATGACACTAACTCCTTTATGTATGAGATATATTTACGTTCATTGCGCAATACTCTAATTTCATAGAGGAAAAATTCATCAAAGCACATAGTGATTCAATTTTAAGAATTTATGCTTATAAAATGAGATAGACGAAAACAAGAATGATATTGCCTGAAAAGTAACATTATTTAACGGAAACAAAATTAAATTTCCAAAGTAAATAAACATTTTTACGGTTGGTTTAAACCATAACAAGCTGGAAATCTATAACTAGAGCATCAAATTGCTTTGGAAATTTAAAAAAGAAAACTATAATTTCTTACTTTTAATGATAAGACCTAAATAATTACATGCCGCTGAAAACTTTACCAGCAGCGTTTGCGGTGTGGAAAAACATACAATAATAACCTTTAAGGACTTTAGAATAAACGCTTTTTTTTTTCTTTCTTAACCTCATAGGATGTGGTACAGGCGGATCTACGGAGGGGAGGAAAGGGAGGAAGGAGGGCTTTCGGGTTGAAGCCTCCCCCTCTTCCCCCAAAATGGTAAAATATAACTATGTTTTATAGAAAAAAAAATTAAAAACTATCTCTTAAAGTATTATTGAGCGTGTAATTACATTTAATAGGACTTCGAGAATCACTTAAACTTAGTTAATTTTTTCTTTTTTTTAATGACTTATCTTTATATATATATATATATATATATATATTTATATATATATATTATATTATATATATATATATAAAGATTTCAAGGTATAGCCCCTCCCCAAAAATTAAATAGTAGATCCGCTAATGGAATGTAGTGTTGAGAACAGAGGGTAGGACAAGGCTTTAACATGACATTTTGTACTGCACAGGGTACAATTTAAGAGAGGGACAGAGAATTTCTGTGGTATCATTACACACTATAATAAATTTAAATAATATCGACAGAATGTCATTTATGAGAAGTAAACCAATCCACCCAATATGCAAAACTTAATTAGAGGTGGTTTTGGATAAGTTAACTTCTTAATATTTGCAACCGAAAAGAACAACTATTTGAAGGTATCGAATTTATTTATTAGATCTTGTTTTTGATAATTCATAAAATATTGGCACACATTCCTCGACTATATGTCATTCGAATGAAGTGAATGTAACTAAAAAAAAAAAGAAGTAAAGTGAGGACTATCAATTATACTTAAGTGAAAGAAGAGAAATACCTGACGTCTTTGATATATTATAAGGACGGTAAATCCAATTAAATAGTCCTTAAGTGCTTGTAAAGCTACCGTTTATCTGCACTTTTCATGACTATTGTCTCTGACAATCGTAAAAGAAGACTTTCTTAAGATTGCTTGAAGGGAAGGTTAAGTGAACTACTCCTTTAAGGAGGAAGAGACATCCCCTTCGGAATACGTCTTCATTATCGGAAACTTACTTAACTTAATATCTTCAGTAAATTAAATTTAAAACACACAAACAATTTTTTTTTGGATTCATGGAGGTGTCAAATATTTTCAAATATTACGTTTAATGAATCTTAAGCAGACCCTACACGGTAATTCATGAATGAACGTCACAAGAAGTTCCAAGATTGCCCGCTATCGCTTTGATCATGAAGACCCTTACACGTTCAATCATTACTGATCATTACTTATGTGAAGTTTCCACTTTTTTTTCTCTCCAATTTATTGCCTACTTGACTATTTAAAGAAAAAATAGTTGAAAATGGTTAATAATAATATAGACTAAGGATGTAACAACTATTTACTTTTATGAAATTATTTACTTAATAACGAGACCTAGGTAAACTAACCTATCTAGTAGTAAGGTTAGTCTCATATCGTTTTGACAAAAGTTAGTAAAATATAAGTCTACTACTTACAAAAATTAAGGAAAGGTATTGCGAAAATAATAAATTTGTTGAGGAAAATGGGAAAAGAACTGATACACAACGTTAAAGTTTTTTTTTTCCTAAAGTAAATTGTGAAGTTTCCTCATTTTTTTTTAATTTGTTGCCCAGTTGACTATTTAAAAGAAATAGTTGAAGATGGTTTTAAATTATAAACAAGGGATATGAAAAATTATTTAATTATTTACATATAATGAAAATCAGAAATGTATAATGGTTGTGAGGTAACCTAACCTATCCAGCAGTATGGTTAGTCTCCCCACTACTTTTATCTCTGTCCCCCCTCCACTTCTCGTGAATGAACCTTTGATTTCCGGTAAATAAACTAAATGCTTCAATTATTTGCATGAAATCGTTAGGTATGTCACTTATAAATAAGAATCAATTTCTATGACAGCAATCTGGGAGAAAACCAAAATGTCATAACCATCTTACTTGAAAAATATTTTAAAATCATTATTTTTAACTTTTTAAAAATAAATTTTAGACAATTATGTTTACTAAAATACATCTAAAAAAAAACAGCTAATTGCAATAAAAGCTTTGCAACAGCTAATTGTAGTCATTTTTGTTGAAAACATGGGTGCTTTTAGGTGACTGGATAGAAAATCACATCATTTCTTTACTAAACTTGAGGTGAATCTGAATTTTTTAAAATTTTAGTAGGCCATTTTTTTAAGGTACTCACTATTTATAGCAATTATGCTATGTTAAATTTTTCATATTTTGAAGGTTGGTTTTGTCCTTATAGATCAGCGATAGCTCTAATTTGCGTAGGCCTAATTCTAAAACAGCACTTCTCTTTCATTCTCGAGTGAATAATCCATCGAATCAATATCAATTTACGAAATTAAATCAATGCAAACTGAAATACCACTATAAGCTAATTAAAGATTAAAGATAAGTAATTGCATGAAGAGTGGAGGAAACTAGATGGAGTTGATGACATTTATTTTACCCATCGGATTTTGACATAATTCTTGATGAAGAGAGCTGTGATGAAGAGTTTTTAATTGAATGAATAGATCATAAATTTATATAGAGAACAAAGCAAGAACTTAATTGAGCTGGCAGCTTCATTTTATTGAAAAAAAAATATAAAACAATTAAAACCTAACAATTTTCATAAATAATTCTGTACATAATTCTAATAATCTCGTAAATAATTACCGTTATTTTTAATTAAGCTGGGACTGGAATGTCATAAAGAAAGGATATTTTTCACTACCTCCCTTCCAATAATTTGAAAACCCAAAAAGTAGGCGAACATTAAAATGTTTTATTAAAAAAAATTATTAAAATTTAAAACATCTTTGAAGCTGAAAATATTCTTTCAATAATAGAATTTTTTAAATAAATAAGAAAATTATATTTTTTCATGTCTCAATATTCGGAAATGATTAATAAAAAGTAAAACCCTCCAAAAAAATTAGGAAAATTAAGATATTTTTTCAATTTCACATTTTCCTCTTGTTTTCGTTCCTAATCATTAATAAGGCTTAAAGTTAGCTTATGAATCATAAGTTATGATTCAGGAATCGCTACAGTGATTAATATATCTGTGGCACTTGTATAAAGTGTGTTAAGAGCAATTTTGTGAATTTTTGTGGGCATTACCAGTGAGCTGATTTTTCTCTCTTTCTTTGTGTCTAATGGGCTAAGTTGTGCGGCAATTACAGAGATGAATATTCCTTGTGTGAACCATAGGTTGAAACTCGAAAATTGAACTTACATCTGTGAAAATTTGAAACCCCCTATTGCGTTTTACCATAACTATGATTTTTATATAGTTTTATTAAATTTATTTTAAACTTATAATTTTAATACATTAACATAAAAAATAAGTTGGGAGCGTAGTATAATTTTATTATAACATTTCTCATATCGTAGAGGTGATATTTGTTTCATTCCACTGAGAATATTATTTTAAATGGTGCATTATGCACCTAAAAAAGGAATGCAATGATATGGTCTTTCCTGTAATAGTAGACAGTGTTTTGCTTTTATCCTCCATGAATTCGTCGTGAAACTGTTAATTCTCGGGTGTTTCATATGGATGATTAATACGGCCATATCTCAACTGTGCTCTTTCGCATCATGTTCCCCACACTTTTTCTGCTATCATTCAGCTTCAGTATTTTGTCATTTGTGTTGTTAGTCATAGCCCCTATAAATTATATCACCTAATAAAATAAAACCTATAAAAATAGGTTGGTGAAATTATGAATTTTTTTAAAGGATTTCATCTTAGGAATTAGTATTTCGATTATTTTTATGCTTAAAATAATTTATGATTTCACGCATTTCAGATGTATCAAAAACAAAATAGATAGCTTCTTCTAAATATTTTGTCCGGTCATTCTAAAAAAATTATTTAAATTTTTTTTCCTCGGAATTATTAAGCGTTTTTTCTATGAGGGATTTAGATGAATCGGGGCTTTACTTTGAAAATTCTGTTATATATTTTTAAATAAATTTATAAAATTTCTAATATTAGGAAACGATTTGTAAAAGTAAGCAATGCTTAACCATCCTTTATAGAATGTATATTGTTTTTCTAGTTACCGTACGTCACTAGCGGATCCAGGATTTAATTTTGGGGGGGCTTCATCCCGAAACCTGTTTTTTTTCATAAAAATAACAATAATTACTTTGGGAAAACAGAAAGAAACTAACTACCTATATGAAATGGTGTTTAACTTATTCCTTAAGTACTTTTAAATGTAATTACACGAACAATAATACTTTAAGAGGTATTTTTAAATTTTTTTTCCTCATAAAACATGGTTATATTTTTCAATTTTGGGGGAGGGCTTCAGCCCGAAAGCCCCCCCCCCCCCGTAGATCCGACCGTGCCGTACGTCTATAAAGGATTAAATAGCAGAAACAGCAAAGTTACGTAAATCTATCATCAGGAAAATTACCGCACGAAAACAAAGTGCATATCAAATTTTGCACTATATATATATATATATATATATATATATACTATAAGAAAATAAGTTGTATATACATAAGTAATGGAGACATTGACAAATGTTATAATTCAAATGATAACGTTTTGACAGTCAAGAGACCATATTATATTTACGCGCCTCGAGTGAGAAATTAATTCATATTGTAGTCTATACGTTTGTACTACGACAAAGAAATCTAATGATCTTGTATATGACCTTTTTTTTTGTATTTTATTAGGAAATCAAAGCGATAGGAAGGAGCTTAAGAAAATAAAAGGATAAAAAAGAAATTCTAAGACAAAATTTTAGAGCTTTCAACTCGATCGGAAGAGATTGTAGAGTGGCGAAAACTATTAAAAACATCAAAACTCACAAAAGAAATGGTGGAAGAAAAATACGACACCTACGAATAACAACTCTTTAATATCATCTCAATTCACGTTCAAATTTCCGATCCTCCAACTCAATTTGGAGTGGCTTTATAGGTGTAAAAAACTTGCAGACAACTATCGAACTTTCTCTACACATTATAGAGGGGCTATTAGAGATCTTTAAAAATTAACTTTCGGATCTAATTTACCCATACATTTATAGTATTTTTGTATCTGAAAAAACAATTAATTCTTATTGTAATTTATACGTTTGTACTAAAACAAACAAATCTAATGATCTTGTATATGACCTTTTTTTTGTATTCTATTAAGAAATCAAAGCGATAGGAAGGAGCTTAAGAAAAAAAAGGATAAAAAAGAAATTCTAAGACAAAATTTTAGAGCTTTCAACTCGATCGGAAGAGATTGTAGAGTGGAGAAATCCATTAAAAACATCAAAACTCACAAAAGAAATGGTGGAAGAAAAACACGAGACCTACGAATAACAACTCTTTAATATCATCTCAATTCACGTTCAAATTTCCGATCCTCCAACTCAATTTGGAGTGGCTGTACATGTGTAAAAAACTTGCAGATTGTATCTGAAAAACAATTAATTCTTATTTTACTTTATACGTTTGCACCCAGACAAACAAATCTAATGACCTACGAATAACAAATATTTAATAACATCTCAATTCACGTTCGAATTTCCGATCCTCCAACTCAATTTGGAGTGGCTTTATAGGTGTAAAAAACTTGCAGACAACTATCGAACTTTCTCTACACATTATATAGAGGGGCTATTAGAGATCTTTAAAAATTAACTTTCGGATCTAATTTACCCATACATTTATAGTATTTTTGTATCTGAAAAAACAATTAATTCTTATTGTAATTTATACGTTTGTACTAAAACAAACAAATCTAATGATCTTGTATATGACCTTTTTTTTGTATTCTATTAAGAAATCAAAGCGATAGGAAGGAGCTTAAGAAAAAAAAGGATAAAAAAGAAATTCTAAGACAAAATTTTAGAGCTTTCAACTCGATCGGAAGAGATTGTAGAGTGGAGAAATCCATTAAAAACATCAAAACTCACAAAAGAAATGGTGGAAGAAAAACACGAGACCTACGAATAACAACTCTTTAATATCATTTCAATTCATGTTCAAATTTCCGATCCTCAAACTCAATTTGGAGTGGCTGTACAGGTGTAAAAAATTCTTATACGTTTGTACCCAGACTAACAAATCTAATGACCTACGAATAACAAATATTTAATAACATCTCAATTCACGTTCGAATTTCCGATCCTCCAACTCAATTTGGAGTGGCTTTATAGGTGTAAAAAACTTGCAGACAACTATCGAACTTTCTCTACACATTATATAGAGGGGCTATTAGAGATCTTTAAAAATTAACTTTCGGATCTAATTTACCCATACATTTATAGTATTTTTGTATCTGAAAAAACAATTAATTCTTATTGTAATTTATACGTTTGTACTAAAACAAACAAATCTAATGATCTTGTATATGACCTTTTTTTTGTATTCTATTAAGAAATCAAAGCGATAGGAAGGAGCTTAAGAAAAAAAAGGATAAAAAAGAAATTCTAAGACAAAATTTTAGAGCTTTCAACTCGATCGGAAGAGATTGTAGAGTGGAGAAATCCATTAAAAACATCAAAACTCACAAAAGAAATGGTGGAAGAAAAACACGAGACCTACGAATAACAACTCTTTAATATCATCTCAATTCACGTTCAAATTTCCGATCCTCCAACTCAATTTGGAGTACAGGTGTAAATAAATTGCAGATAACTGTCGAACTGTCTTTACACATTATATAGAGAGGTTGTTAGAGATCTTTAAAAATTAACTTTCGGATCTAATTTACCCATACATTTATGGTATTTTTGTAACTGAAAAACAACTCTAATTATCGAGTTTCAACATATTTCCCTTTAGGGAATAGCCACTGGAGGTGTAACAGGATAAAAATGTGTGTGTGTATATCAGACATCCTCAAGAAGTTCATAATTGTGGTGTAAAAGTTCATTATTTTCAGTAAAATGATGCTAAAAATCACAGCCTAGTAGTGGGGTACTATTATAGCAGAGATGGACGGTTATAATTGATTATAATACGAAATAATTATATTTAAATTTTATATCTAGCTCAGAAAGCGAGACTCACTTACATAAACTACAATATTTTCAATCTAAAAATTTAAGACTAATAACAGCAGCTCCCAGGTTATTTAACAACAAAACTTTATATACCGACTTACGACAAAGAACTATCGACCAGCTCATACTCTTTGCTACCGATTTTATTTTAAACAACACGGAAACAACAACGGACTTATAAAAGTCATGCCCACTGTTGAAATGCTCGTCAGGAAGCTTCTGAAAAAGATGAAAGATATTTTTTTTTATTTAAGAAAGTAGATAGAGACGTGGAAGAAGTGCTGCTGGGTACTATTCTTCTTCATCTCTGAAGTTCCATTACCAAATTTAAAAAAAAAAAAAAAAAATTAATCTGGTGATTGAAACTTAAATTACAATTGTGGATGACGTATTATGAGGAGAGCAACAAAAAAAAAAAAAAAAAAAAAAAAAAAAACAATATCCGTACACCTGCAGTCTTTGTGTTAAAAGATTTTAATATTCCACGAATCCAAGCTAAAGATTGAGCTCAAAACTGTGATGCCTGTTGCAATCCGATGAGATATTCAAATAAATTTGAACTAACTGAATATCCTCTCACCTATCTGGAAATTCTGGCAAGTTTTCATAATAGCCGTTTCGTACCATTAATCCTCAAAAGTGAGGTAGTTATTAACTAGATGACAATTTAAGTCAAGCTGAAACGAGCCTCGTAATTTATTTGCCACGAAAAGCGTTTTTCTCGCGGCTTAGCTGCCGTCCCAAGAAGATATATCTTAAGGCCTTTATATTCAAGGACGTTACTTAGCATTTAACCGAATGAATTGAACTGTTATTCTTCTACGATATCGAAAATATTAAGTATGATCATTAAAAATATTGAAGTTGCTACAGAAATAAATTGTTTTAACTATTTATTTCTAACTCTTTGGTATAGAAGCCATTATGAAGTCATTTTAACCTTTAATATAACCTCTTCTGTAGTTATACATTTGTTTCACTATTTATGCCTTTCACTTTATATACTACTTTAAATCAAGTTTAAAACTTTTCAGATAATTTAAATTTGAAATACAATTTATAAAAGGAAAATTCTGATAAATGCTCAGAACAATATAATATCAATCTAATATATATTTAAATAATTATATAAATAATCATAAATATTATTCAGGTATGTTTTTAGAATTGGTATTAGAATTGGCTTCCATACATAAGATATGTTAAATAAAATACAGGTAATGATAATATTATTATTACATATACTTGTGCGGATTTCATAAATACAAGCGTTTTTATTATTTGATATTTAATTGGCTAGATTATAGAAATATAAAAATTAAAATTTGTTTATACACCAACGCTTAAAGAAATAAAAATACCCACAATCAAATATAAATAAATATAGTGACGTTCTTTATCATTGGCACTTATATTGGACTAAAAATATTACCTGGCGTTTAATTATTTAATATAATCAATTAAATAATTAAAATATACAGTCGTAAATGTAAATAATAAGTGACAAAAATACAATAACAAAATATACTATATTAGGTGGTTAGTAAACATTTGATAATTAATTTATTTAAATAATATTTTGTACCGTCTGTAATTTTTATTTGCACTCCCCTTCGTTTGAAAATACCTATATCAGCTACAACAAGAGTGTGGTAAGTGACAGTTGTGTGATGCGCACACTGAACCATATTTTATATCACGTTTCCTGTCATTACTCTGCATAAATTTCAAGATTTTTGGTCAATCCTTGCTAATTATTTCTTTAAAAATATTTTTATTCATTATTTAAAATATATTTTTTAATGATAATTGCATTGCTTCCAAATGTGTTAAGGAACCTGTGAAATCATTTCAAGAGCTCTAAGTTTTACTCCATGGCTATGTTATGAAATCTTGTTATAAACACTCACAATCCCTGAAAAATTAATCTTATCGAACTAACGGCAGTTGAGTTTGTGACTAACCTGGATTCGACCGTCTAAATTAAATTTTCAAATACATTTTAAATTCTTATAACCGCGTATAATTGTATTATTAATACTTCTTTCAATATCGTTATATGCCCATTCCTTGATATGTTTCACAGCCTTTATATTTTATCTTGATTAAAAATAATTAAAATAAAAAACGTTCTTCAAAGGGTGGCTACATTAAATTTATTATTTGTTAATTTCGACTGTTTAGGTATTCAAAGAGCCGTTTTGAAATAAACTAAGTTAGGATAATTGAAATAATTAAGGATCTTGTATATATTTTCTTTGAGGAATTCTTGGAGGAGAAATGTGTAACTAATTTATTCACGTAAACAGCATGAGAGCTTTCTGCTTTAAAGATGATATAACTTAAATACTTGAAAGTCGGCAATAAATGTACCATAAACGTAGCTTCTGGCAAGAATGTAGAAAAAGGTTCAAAATCCAGTATGTTGTGCTCAAATTCGTAAATAATTTAAAAGTGAAAAAGATTTTGTTTTCAAGTACAACCCAGAGGTTAATTAAAGAGAATTATACTTTCAATTACCCTATATATGTTATATATAGCATGGGTAAGTATTGATGATCGAGAAAACATTTGAATCTGAGTTGTCAACCAAAATACATGTTTTGAGGTCCCCTGTGTCGAAATAAACGAATCCCACAAAATGTTCTGTCTGTGTTTATACCTATGGGAACAGCCTAGTTCAAAAACCAAAAGTCGTACGAAACTGAAATTTCGTATTTAAGATTTGAATATGGTTGGGATGTTACAGCAACTTTTTTTGTCAAAATCGGCAAACCGGAGAGGTACTTTATCAAATCCTTTCAGATAAAACTGACCTCAGAATAAATCTAAAAATCTCAGAACATTTCTTTACCACCAAATTCAACAAGCAATCTGGAATGCTTCCTTCCCAAATCATTCCTCAAAAATTCCTAAGAAAAATAATTTACCCCAATGCCTGATAGACTGAATCCACATCAAACACCGTGCTATAATATTATGAGAAACGTTCAAGACACCGATCGCCGCTCCTATAATTATTACAGTAAACGATTAAAGCAAGAATTGGCCACCTTTAAATCCCAATCCTTCACTTCTATCATAATTTTCTTTCTGCTCATGACAATTTTCTATGGAAGATCACCAACAAAATCCTAGAATCCCATCATATTACCTTACACTCCGTCGATGCGATGGCTCCTGGGCAGCGTCTGATGAAGACAAAACTGTGGAATTCGCCAGACACCTCTCCAGAACATTCAGCTCTCATCCGGAATCCAATCACACCCATATCACAACATTAGACGAATTCCTTACATCACTCGTTCCACTTTCCTTGCCCCCTAAAGCAGTTAAACTTTCTCAGTTCAAACATCACTTATTAAAACTTCCTTTCCGCAAGTCCCTTGGATAAGATCTCCTTACCTCTCAAATAGTCCGACAACTTCTTCCTAAAGCTGTTATATTTCTGACTTGCTTATACAATGCCATCCTAAGAACCACCCACATTCTTCTTTTGTGGAAACATTCCCCTATTATTCACTTTCCAAAACCAAACAACCTCCCAACATCTCGATCACCTACAAACCAATTTTCCTACTTCCGATCCTATCAAAAATCTTTGAAACGATCATCCCGAAACGAATCCTACCCTATATAGAATCCCAAAATCTTCCTTCTCATCAGTTCGGATTTCGTGCACAACACTCCATGGTCCAACAAGGAATCCGAGTGGTCCATCATATTTTCGCAGCACTGGAAAGCAAGCAATATTGTTTGGGGGCATTTCTGGACATAGTTCAAGCTTTTGATCGGGTATGGCACGCCGGCATTCTTTCTGATTTTTTTTTTTAAAGTGATTCGCGCACTCCACCATTTTTTCTTCAGATTTATTAGAATATCAAAAGAAAACGTTGAAGTTTTTAATTTTCATGTAATATTATACCTTTACTTTCTAATCAATACAGTTCAAAGCATTGAATTAAATTTTGAGAATATCTATAAGCAAACAAAATTTGATTTAATAGTTTCTATTTCGGAAAGCTAAAGTCGAGACCAAAAATCAAGGATGGTCAGAACCAGGAAAAAATAAGAAAATAATTTAGATTGCACCGACTCTAATAAAATCAAACTATAAAATATTTATAACAGTCTCATTATATTCGATGATTTTACTATGATTGCAGATTTGAAATTGAATCGTGTTTTGAATATTGATATCTGCGATCCCCTAGATGGACCACTAATCCCGCAAACGACAAAGTCAATTAACCACCTGATCACACCTGGACAACATTCTCCTCCTGTCAAACGCAGTATTCGAGAGAGGATATGGTCAGCATGTAGTCACCGACAGGTTCATTACAGACATTGAAGGAGGGGAATGACCGAACATCATATCAAATTGTCAATGGAGGTATTGGTTGGGTTGATAAGTCGAATTTATGAAAAGAAGAATATTTCCAAAATAGATAAAAATTCACAAATCGGATATAAATCAGTACATTTATCTGGCAGTAAAAATGTAGATATAGAGATATATAGCTGTAAATTTAGGCGAAAACCTATAAGTAGCCGTCATGTATCTACAACGCCCACTTGCTGTACCAGTTCCTCCTGTCAGTACCAGTATTAAATTTGGTATCATGGTAGAATCTAACATGCTCAAACATTCAACAAGAAATCACAACCGGTGTAAACAGAAAATATGGATTATTTTCACATTAAGAACGGAAGCAAAGGGACATGTAATCAATACTCGATTTAATATAAATACCGTTGGAGTGTAAACTAAAACATAATAAAGTATAATAATGCCACCTCAAGTCATCTGGAATGGTAAATATTCAAAAGTATGGAACAAATTACGCCAAGAAGAATGAAATATTCGATTTTCACTGATAAAAAGTGTTGAAACTACTTCTACGGAAGATAACTTCTTTCTGTAGTGATTATCTAAATTTTTTTCATCTATTTTATCATTCTCCCTTAATAAAAAAAAATATAACATTATTTTAGTTAATATGCCTATTTTATTAATAATCATATTTTATTAAATACTCATTTTATTCACCGAATCGATTTTAGATAAGTCAAAATATAGAAGCAAATATTTTAATAAATATAGGAATTGTACTATCTGCCATCCCATCAATTTTGTTTTTAAAAAGTGCTTCAATTACCTTATTTATCAAACAACAAATTTTAAGAAGTTATATCACAAAAATATACGACATAAATTGTGATGCTTGAATTAGTATATTTTAATGTAAATTAATAATTTCACTATGTTAACATAATTAATTGGTTTTGAAATATCCAATGGTGAAATATTGGATAAAAAAATAATGTCATGTATTAAATGTAAAAACTAATTAATTAATTTTTTATTTTCATTTTCGATGGGTCGGAACTTGTCACAAATGGTTCCAACTTGTCTACCTCATACATATCTCAAATATAAATATAAATTGTAACAACAAAAATACATACATATACTGTGACATTCTAAAATGTCGGGTTAGGACCTACATCATCACCTAGAGTCTACTCTACCTCACATATATCTCGAACATAAATATAAATTTTAACAACTTAATATAAATATAAATTGTAAAGACAAAAAAATATATATATATTGTAATTACAAATACTATATTGTGACAAATGAATATAAATATAAATTGTAACCATGAAATGTATATATATATATATATATATATATATATATATATATATATATATATATATATATATATGTACATTGTTACAAACGAATATATACCTATATTATTGTAAACGTTGGATTTTTAACGGAGATTCGATATCTTCTATTTCACAAAAGTAGCCAGAAAAAAAATGGAGTAATTATTTAAGGAATATAAATAATTATGTTTATCTTCAAAGAGAAAAATTCGCCTTTATGTGCTGGTTTTAAGCTCAAGTTGCTACCAATAAAAAGCAACAGACCACCAGTCCTAGCTAAATTTACTTTGTGTAAGACATATCTTCTATCGTACCTTAAGCAATAAAAAACACAACCAACATAAAATCCTAAAATTGTTCTTAAAAAAAGGGAAATTTCTGAAAGAAATAAAAGTGAGCATAAAGTTTTCTTTATGAGATCATTGCATCCATTGCAAAGGGACGTAATCAGCAAAAATTTATCTTAATCAAGTCCTTACCCTCTCCCCATTCTTCCTTTACCTACTAGGTTATGAAAATTTTAACAAGAACACTAGTAACGGTTTTACGTTTCAGAACATTCCTATATTATATTCTGAAATGACACAACAACGTAAAATGTTGAATATCCTTTTAATTATATCCTAAACCGTAGCGTATCTATCACAGATCAGACCCAGGCAGTATTCAAATTAATTGTTTTAAAATATATTGATAAAATACATTTCTTGTATTTTGAATTTTAGCAAGTAAAATATAAAATACATTTTTTGTATTTTAATAAGTAAAATATAAAATACATTTTTTGTATTTTGAATTTTAATAAGTAAAATATAAAATATATTTCATGTATTTTGAATTTTAATAAGGAAAATATAAAATACATTTCATGTATTTTGAATTTTAATAAGTAAAATATGAAAAACATTGTTCGTAACTGTGTTTTCGTTTCAGATATAAAATACAAAAATAAAGTATCTGTATTTTCGTTCCATTAATCTAAAATATATGAAAAATATACTTAATTTTTTATTTTATGTAGTGATGAACCAAGGCAGACACAAGAATTCTTCCCCTTGACAATGGAGCTTGGATATTTTTATGGTAGTTTGTGTTAAATTGGTCATACAATTATATTTAGCTATAAAATTAATTAGCCAGGAAATAACTAGACAGGACTCCTGGGTCTTATCATAGAAAAAAATAAAGCAGTATATTTTGTCAAATAAATAAGAGCAAATACAGATGTTTAGTTAGGAGAAAAACGAAATAGAAAAAAATTTTGCTCCCGGGACAACAGTCACCTAAGAATAATAAAAGAATTCCACAATAATGAACATATAATGAATATAGAAAATTGAATGATCTTTCGAAATTTCTTCAAGAGGTGCATAGATGTTTAGTTTTGGAGAAAAAAGCAACGAAAACAGCTTTTTCTTGTGAAATAAGTAAACAGTTAACTCCTCACCTTTTGGTCATACATTAAAAAGCTATTCTTTCAAATTATTGTAGATTTTATGTTCTTTGTTAGCTTTGTTATAATAAAGTTATAAGTTTGTTATAATGATTTCGATAAAATATATAATTTCGAAGACATGGCAAAAAAAAAAAAGAAAAGTGTTTTTTGCATATATCTTGGAACGCAATCGAAAATTCTGCTTCAATACCTCAAATTCAGATTCAACACCCTAAAAAACATATCTATTCGAAAAGAAACCGAAATAGACACTAATTTCTTTTATTCCACATTCTAGTGTCATTCTACTGGACTGATTTGATATCGTTGAAACTGTCAGTTTTTAAAACGCAACTGAGTAAATCGTCAGTCGAGGTGAATTCTATTCTAGAAAATTAACATATTCTTTAATTAATATCAAAATTTCAGCAGTGTGTAAAAATTTTCGTATAAAGAGCAACGGCTTTCAACCGACTGACCGAAGTTGAGTGTTGAGATGTGGTTTACCTACAATTTTAAATGGTTACTTACTGTAAGTCCTTCAGTTAAGTGAGTAGTCCATAACTACCTATCCAGTCCGGATAGTCCGAGATGGAATTCAGCTTCGAGATTGCGACTTTTTATTAAAAAATAATATAGCTCAAATATTTTTCGAATAAAGATAAATAACTATATATATATATATATATATATATATATATATATATATATTTTTTTTTTTTTTTTTTTCTCTGCTGTACTAACCCTACAGAAGAGGCGTATATTTTTTAGAAGTGTGCATACACCATGCAAAAGCATATTATATGCATTACAGTGTTATTTAGTATATAACTATAAATATAACTTATTACAATATGTGTTGGCTAAAGATATTTAAAAAGAATGGTACTTAATTTGTATTACAAGGAGAATATTTATAGATGTTTAAATAAAATAAATAACAATAAACGATTAAATAAAGTAAATAACAGTATCAGATGAATGAACAGTACCAGAATATACTAAGACAAAATACTCTAAAACAGAGGCAGAATCAAATACAAAAATTATGCGGAGAATAAACAAATGTTACAAATTTACAATTGAGTATCAACAAAATAAAGAATAAAAGACATAAGTCTAACTTTAGAAGTATATTAAATAAAAGAGCTATGTTCTTTGATATATATATATTGATATATATATATATATATATATATATATATATATATATATATATATACATATACATAAAGAAAGATAATAATTTTTCGGATAAAGATTTCGGCGACTGGAATTTGAATCCAGTTAGTTATCAGTTACTGTTACAAAGAACTACCGATGAAGTAGTTACAAGGCTGCTATATGCCACTAGCCGCCCGGCCTACACAGGTACTGCCCTCATCTAAATATCTGGCAGCCATACATATTCAAAGGCAGCTACGGGATCTGCCCAAGCTAACTTAGTATACCGAGGCTCTGCCACGGCTGTGGGGATTTTATTTCCATCTCTTTCTTGTCGTCTCAGTTAATTCCGTAAGCCGTATTGTTAAATACATTAGGTTTAATTTTATTTTCTTAGGCGGAACAGAGAAGTATGTATCCTAACGAAGGAGTAGTTTTAAATGGTAATCCTAAATATAAGAAGACTGTTCATTTATATTTTATGAAATAAATGATCCCAATTAGTTTTTATCATTTCAAAAACAAATTTGAAAAACAAATATATCTGTAATATATCTAATATATATCAAATATATCTAAGATATATCTATAAATAATAAAAAAAAATAACAAATTCTAAAGGCATGGCGCCATGATTGAAATACTACAATAAAATTTAAACACGGTAATGATAATATATTATACAACTTACAGAATAGAGTTATAAATCTATTATAAATCATGACGGACATCTGTACAAATAATTAAATAACTTTAAAAATTCGGTGTTTTGGTTTTCTATGCTAGGGTATGTAAAAAAAAAAAAGGACTATACAAAAGTCATGACTATATATTTGTCTATATATATATATATATATATATATATATATATATATATATATATATATATATACAAATGGATATATGGATATGTGATGGTCTAGTAGACTAAGACGTTTGCGCTAGGTAATGAAAGTTGACCTATGTCGAGCGTATGTATTTGGATCGGTGACAGACCACTAAAGACACTGCCCAAGATTCTTCCTTCCAGCGGGTATGAGAGACCTCTCAGTCAACTAGTGGCAACCGCACAGATTGGAGTGATGACTCCAAAGCGGTGTGTTTTAATGATGCCGAGAGTTCTCTAAGAATCAGATGGCCTGCTTCAGGAAAAAGGATATACGTTCTCATGAGCCTGCTGACTCTGTGTTACCACAACCCATGATTGTATATTGATTTATCATTTTCCTTAAACCCGAGTGAGTCATTGAGAAGGACACTCCCAGATTGGCCCGAAAGCGGTCGACTATGAAGCTATGTGCTGTCTACCGGTGTACCATGGTCCTTAACTTCATAAGGTTCGGTGATTTTTCACCAAAATAAATTTGTATTATTTTATTTTTTACAAATTTAAAATTACTACATCATTCTAGAAGTATAACATGTTTTTGACCACGGAGCTTCTTTCGAAATGCTGTTAAATTGTCCCTCCTACAATATCTCTATACCTATTTGTATCTCTCCAAAGTAAATAATAATTTTTTCTACCCATGACTCTTAATTTATTTTCTCCCTGCAGTTCGTTAACATAATACCCTCGTTCCAATTCTTATCACAGTTGACACCTCAACTGACGACGTAGTTGAAGATAAAACTATGTGATCTGCCGCTGTACCATGGTCCATTGCTATGTGATCTTAAGTGATGCTCTACAGACTGGTTGTGCTCCTACGACCAACATACTTAATAAGAAGACCACTCTGTGGTCTCAACAGCTACCACGCTAACCGAACAAAAAATAAAGTATAAATAAGTAGGTACGGAATATTAAAAATTCTTAAGAAGAGAATTCAATAACCAATTGTCTCATTTATTTATTTTATAACGCATGCATAGTATCAAAAAAAAAAAATATGAGAATCCTTTCTCCTTCTTCCCCCAATTATACATAAATAATAATTTGCATTTTCCTATATCTTAGATAGGATGCTCTAAAGAAAAACAAACACTTTAACGCGTATTTGACAGTTCAAAACGCACCCTTGTTACTTAGTATTCGGACAGCATCAAGCCACCCGAAGTAAGGCTGAATACTCAGCGACTCAGCAAACTGGACACAGATAGAAGGGCCGGTGGCCACAAAAGCGATAACGACAGTCAGATAGGTGGGGCTATTGTAGAAGCGGCCCAGCGACCTGAGGTTATCTCGCTGACACTTGTTGCAACAATATATTGCAACGTGTTCTATCGCTCAGGGGCAATAGTTCCCCTCAGCTGTCCATCTCGGCTCTGATAACTCCTCACAGCTCTCCTGGTCAACGGTCATTTAGCGGTTATCGCGCTCTTTGTCTAAAATTAGCAAACTTCCCTCACTTTTGAAGCACTTTATCGAAAAATCTTTAATTGTGTTTACATAATAAAGTGAGGTGTATCCGCATGTTTTCAAATAGACAGATTAAAAATGTTGATAACTAGAGAACTTTTTTTTTCTAAGCCTTGTCAATGATTGTTAATTTATGTTTTAACGTGTATGAATTAATGACGTTAATAATATTAATAATATAACGTTTTCACCACAACAAATCTGTATTTATTTAGTTTATAAAATTGAAAATGACTCATTCTGGAAGTGTAACATATTTCTTTTGACCCATTTACTCCTTTTGAAATACTGTCAAATTCTTCCTCCTTCAATATCTATTCGTATCTGCCCAAAAGAACAGTCAAAGTAAACAATAATTATTTCTATCCATAACTCTTATTTTAGTTACCCGGAGTTCCTCAAGATAGTACCTTCAGTCTAATCCTCATCACAACTTACGTAACTGCAAAACATACAGAATTCATAGTAATATGTCTCCTATAAGAGGATAGTACAATTACAAGTCGTCAAAACCCGCAGATTAATACTTATCCCAACAAAGTTCATCAAATGGTCTTTATTCATCGTTTTGAATATTATAAATGTGTTTTCCTCTATTTTTTTAAAATAATATTCCACTGTTCCGTATTGAAAGAATTTGCAATCTAGGATTTCGTTTGTTCTACCTGTTTGTAGCAGAAGCGACTAACCGGAACGAGAAAAACACGCCGAATCCAACAACTTCATCATTTATTGAGCAAATTTTATGAACGTCCAAAAAAATGTATTAACGCTGATAAAATTTCAAGTGCATTTTGACATATTTTATAGTTAATAAGATGTAGGCTATTTTTAATTATTGTATTATATTTTTAAATTGAGATCAGTTATAACTTTGTCAAAGACAAATAGTTTAGTATAGTATCGCTATAGAACTGTAAACCTCTTCTCTATGTGGTCTTATGCAGTGCTGGTGTTGGGTTGAGACCACCGGGAAAATTTCCCCGGGGCGCTTATCACTAGTTAGAAATTAAAAAAAGAATACAAAATTATTTTAGCCCATTAATGAAGCAACTGTATTAGAGAAATAGTGAATTAAATACAATTCAAATACTGCATAATATATTGTAAAATACTTAAAGAAAGAAATTAATTTTTTTAGGAGAAGGAAGGAAAGGGGAGATGGGATTTTTTTTTAGGTCTTATAATTATGCCTTTACATTTACCTACTATACCTGACATTCAATCCATGGGTATTTAAATATATATGAAGCACGATAGAATAACGCTAGCTTCAGTTTACTGCCCTCCAAGATAGGTGCTGACATCTTCGATGTTTTGCGGCTTTTCCCAAAGCTTAGGGCGGTGCTTTATAGCTGGAGGTGACTTCAATATTCAATATTCAAAGCACCAATATTGGTACTCACTTCTTATCACACCAAGAGGAAGGGATTTGAGGACTGCTATCCACTAGCTTTCATAAACACAATAAATCCTGACACACCGACATACTGGCCTGTATCGAAACGTAAATTCTAGGACTTTTCGAACTTTTTTATTACAAAAGGACTACGAACCATACCTCATACCATTAGCATGAGGTCTGATCTTTGCTCTGATCAATTCGCAGTGTATCTTATTATGCGGGATGAGGTAATAAACGCTCAAAGAAGGGCATCTACTTTTTACTGGCCCAATTGGCTAGGATGTTTATAAAGACTTCTTGAATTCATTGTTCTCAATCGGAGTTCTCATAAAAAATGAAAATGAACTGGAAGAGGCAGTTGGAATTAACACTACATTCAAGAAGCTGGTTGGTCTTTATCGATACCCAAATTAAAGCCCACAGGAACTGAGCAATTACCGAAATATCCGCAGTGCATGAGGGATTTCATCAGGGCAAAGAGAAGGGTGCGTAAGATGTGGCAGACTGACAGACATCCATCAGACAGAAAGATATTTAACCGACTAAATAACCAACATAAAAGAAAAATTTAAAAATTCAACAGGACAAACTAGAACGAATACATAAATGGTCTTTTGACTGACGATGGAAGCTTGTGGAAGCATACCAGGAAGCTGCTAAAACATGGAGAGATATCATCACCCCTTCGAAAGGAAGACGGTTCTTGGGCCGTGTCGGATTAGGAAAAATCTGAACTCTTCGTTCATCATCTTTCTTCTGTATTTAAACCATTCACTGATTTAACAAAAATTGAACATGAGACCCTCATACTTATTACTTTAAACATTCCTCTGCAACTTACATTACCACCTCCTTCGTTCACTCCATCTCAAGTCGCACTTGAAATCAAACATCTACCTAAAAGAAAAGCTCCTGGTTATGACTTAATTACAGCCGAAGTGCTTTAATTGAGGACATCAAAATTTCTATTACAATTGAAATATTCACTCATTAAAATGATACACAAAACAGGCAAAGACCAATTAGCCTTCTTCAAATTTGTTCCAAAATATTAAAAAAATTGATATTCAAAAGACTTGTTGACATACTGACTGACCAACAAATAATTCCTCACCAGTTTGGATTTCACAATTCAATTCGACAATCCATGAATTACACAGAGTTACAGATTACATTGGTGGATCATTAGAAAAAAAACTGTATGCAACGGGTGTATTTCATGAAATCAAACTGGTGTATTCAGGTTCAGTACTGGCTTCACTTCTATATATTATACATACTATATACCTATTAACAATGAGACATTGACTGGTACTCATGCTGACGACACAGCGATTCTCACCAAACATCATGACCCTGAACAAGCCTTACTGACGTTACATCATTTAGATAAATTACAAGACTGGTACAAATCATGAACAATTCGACTAAATCACGATAAAATCACATTTACATTTCGAATAAAAACCTTCTCTCCAATTTTTATCGAAATCAACCAAATTCCTGAGTCGGACACCGCGCACTACCTTGCTCTTACCTTTGATTGAAGGATGGGGCCCATGTGTTAAAATGAAACGAGAGACCCTCAATTGAAGACTCAAACTACTTTACTCATTTTTTCCAAATCTTCAAAACTAGAACTGCGACAGAAACTAAATACATATTTATACTTACTTAAACCAATATGGACTTACACCTCACAGATATACGGTATAGCTAAAAAGATTCACAAAAACGTAAAACTTATATACCGACTTCTTCCTGCCTAGTTGACCAACACATAAGAACTCTACACAAACGATTTCACAATAATTTACATGGACAATAACATAATCAGATTATTCAGCTGACATGCCCATCAATATTAGGAGGAGACTAAAAAGGCGCTGGTTGAAAGACCTCCTTCCTTAACGAACGATGATAATTGATTCAAGTCAGGGAAGAGGTACTGCTGGGTGCTATCCTTCCCCATGCCTGACATGTCAGTTTCATTAATTTAATCAGACCATCTGCTGATTGTTAACAGTTGTCGACAGGTGTACATTAAAATCAAAAGAAAAAAAAAAAACCTGAACAATTGAACATTACGTCATTAAAAGTTTGATTCATTCTAGAATAATTAAATATCAAATAACTAACGAAAAAAAATGTTTTCACACACAAAATGGTTAATTTATTAGTATCGCAACTATTATAACTTTAATTTTATCATAATTATTGATATAAATTTTTTTTTTAATTGTATATCTACAGTGCCTGGTAGTAGTGAAGTATGATATAGATAAAAAATCTGGTTGATTAATGTCTTTACGAATAGTTATAAAAAAAAGGAAAGACAATTTTATTTGTAAAAGAGAACCAAATATAACATGCCGATTTAATGAGTTCATTGGCCGACCTTCGCAGTTGGATACCCTTGAAGAGTATTTATACAGAGGCGCTCTCATTAGACATTTATAGTGGAGTAGTCAGTTGAGAGACCTCTCCCTACTAGGCCACTAGAGAGCGTTCTATGTAGTAATCTCCGTTAGAGCAAGAAACGGCTTTTGGACATGACAGGTTTTAGCCACTCAGCGACGGTTGGAGTATACGAGCGTGATGAATAGGAGAGAGTAGGATTTCGTAGAGTTGTCATAATAAGAGCTTTGAAAAATTTAATAGATTAGGAATGTATATACCAACTAGATTCAGAGGCTGCTGGTACTGGTCAGGGGGAAGTAATCCGGCAAGTGCTATTGCTAGAAGGACTTCTTGCCAACCCCTGACCGTTTTTCGCTCCAGCCTCTTGAGATTTTCGCATCGTAACTACTAGTGTGGGAGTATCAAGATTCATTTCCAGGGGTCGCCTGGAGATAAAAATTAATCTACTTAGTTCGATTCCCAGAACCCACAACGTTCAGAACCTAGAACTCTGGAGTCCACGTCCCAACACGCTCGGCCATTCCTTCTGTACGTGAGATAAGATTGAAATTCATATACAGGAGGCGTATCGTGTAGGGAAAGTCATCCAGCTATTACCATTGCCGAGTTCCAATTCTTAAACTATTTTTTATTTTAACATTTTAAGTTATTCAATAACAATATTTTTTGTAGAGCTACGTCATATTTTGTCAAAGTAAGGAGGATCCCCTGAATTAAGGAAGGCATAAGCTCTTTAAAAAAAATTCTTACTCAGAGGATTTCAGAAAAAAAACTGGATGCAACTATCCACAGACGGATCTGCTGTCTAAGAAAGGAAAAATGCAAGAACAGTAGTTTATTGTTTACAAGACTTTTAATCAAATATTCCGAGTAACAGCACAAAATATTTTTCAAAATATTACACGGCACGTAACAAATGTATTTATATCTGTTGTGATTCAATTATTACCATTGAGGCATAATGTTGTCTGATAAAAATATAGAGGGTTCATAGTTTTACAAATATGTTCCACCTTTGTATCACACTTTCGCACGTTAACTTTTTTAAGCAGGTTAACTCACAGGTAAGTATTTAATCAATAATTAATCAATTAATCTACCCCGCAATCTTATGCATTGAAAACTGAATATGGCGTAGCTAATATATGCAGACAGGTGATTGAATAGCTGTGATTGATATTGCGATTAGCAGTGGCACTGGTCCGTCCCTGTAAGCAAAGCCTATCAGCCACATACACATGGCTATCAGAGTTAATGGCTGTATCGCCTTACCATATATATTAGTCTCTAACATGGCACTTAGGATGAGTTGTTTTATATGGACATTATCTTTCCTCGATTAGGTCATTTCCTAGCTTAGGATTTTATTCCAAAATGACTTTATTAGATTCATGAAATCCTGAGAATACCTACCTGAAACACTATTGTCTAATTCAATAGAACTTGTTGATGTAAACTTATTGTTAGAATGTTGGAAAGGACAATTTATTGTTTATATAACATTTATAATAAGAATTAGGTTTAAATACAAATGTTCATAATATTGTTATGTGTTAATTTATCTTGAATAAGTTTGTGTAGATAAGTGGGCAGCTATGCAAAGATGAACGCCAACTTTGCGCTCACAGATGTGCCAAAGTAAGAGAAAACAGTGAGCTATTGAAGGAAACGTATTTCAGCCACTAATTTGACAGTTTTGTGGTATAATATAAATTGAATATTTAACAGATGTATTAACAGCTGAAAACACCTATACCACTATAACCCACGAAGGTTCTTTGTTTCAGGACTGCTTCTTAGTCAACGGTTGTGAAAGGAGGTGATTTGACTGAGATAACGCTCAACCGCCAAGTTTTCTCCCTTAATTAATTATTTAATTAAGAGTACCGATTTTATGGAGGCTGTGTGTGCCCTAGGAGGGTTTTCTGATGATCCCAGAGTCGCTTCAAGCCTGATAAAACAGAATAAATAATGTTTCTGCCATGAGCCGGGATTCAAACCCAGGGCCTCGAGCATTGTAAGATCAGTGTCCTGCCACTGAGCTACAATACTCCATTAACAGTTTAAACACCATACAATTGTCTATATAAAGACAAGTAATTTATTTTGTTTATCTCATCTTTCCAAATCTGGCACACGGTGTCGTTATCCTACTTGTAACCAACCTATTCTAGCGAGTGGGAGGGTAAAGATAATTCTCTGGATCAGCTACGAATTAATTCAAAATGCCTAGGCCGGAATCCAACAGGTGCCGCTTTTCACTCGAGATCGCTATGGTGTCTCCTTTACCCCCTCGTTTACCACGATCTCCAAATCTAAGAAACTTACAAAATGTTGGTTGCATTAACTTTGTTGGGTTGATTTTTATTGGTATGATTAAACATTAAAACATCCATAAGGGACGGCAACGTACTGGACTGAATTGAAGTTCCTTTAAATTTCCTACTACGAATCCTTATAAAATACTGAAGCACACAACATAGAGAACTTTTCAAACATCCTTTAGAATGGCATCCTTTAAAACAAACTCCTTGAAGTACATAAGCAGGAAATAAAATAATTAACATAGAGTTAGTTTTGTTATATAATAGGTATGCTAATGTCCCAGTAGGTGACAGTGCATGGATTAAAAATAAATATTACAGCTGGCATTACAACAATCAATTACAAAATCAACAATTACCAGGATCATCGTTGTCAGCATATTTATTTATAAAAATAAAGAAAATTGAAAAACATATTTATGTGAGGTAATACCCACAGAACACAATTTCTTGAAGGACGGATTATCTACCGTAGCAAATGAAGTAAAGAAATCCTTCGTGAATGGTCGAGAATAGTTCAACTTGATGAGGACATTGAAAGATCGTCTGAAGAAATGGATTGCAGGAACTAAACAATTTTGGAGGAGACCTCTGAAGCTTTTTAAGAAAAATGCAATGGAGTTCGAGTCTAAAAATATTAGAAGACAGCACAGAAGTTAGTGAAATAAATTCTGAATCAAGATAAAATGATAAAAGTAAATGATTGTAAAGATAAAAAGAAACTGTGCTCAATTATTCGAATTGCGGGATTATTTATATAGGCATCTATCGATGTCAATGTTGAGTAAAACAACAAATTATAGAACCTATAAGCATTTCGTTCTAAAGCAATTCGGTTACAATACCCAGGTTGTTTTGAACACTGTGTACAATGAGACTAATTTAAACTAGGTTTTACTATTCTCAAGGTCGCGTCTTATAATTAACAGATTAAAAAGATCGTATAATTAGAAAAATTATATTCTTCACTCGACTTGCCATGTGAATTGTTATTCTTTATTTTTTTCTATTCTAAATTGAATGAGATTTTAGATGTCTTAGAGTGTAAAACAGAAAAAAATAAATGAAAATTTCTTTTGAAAGGAAAGACGTAAATTCTTTAGGAATAAATTCATTGAGTACTATGACAATCTATTACAAAAATGTTAATAAAAAAGCAAAATTATAACATTATATTATGCTTTGTTATAAGTAATTTCTAATATATTTCCAGAACCATCAGTTAGGTCCAGATATATTCCCTCAAAAAATGTCTTAGTCAAAACATAAATTTAATTTCACAAATTATTATAAAAAAAAAAAAAGAAAAAGAAAAAGGACAAAAAGTAGCTAATGATAAAAGGAAACTTGAAGTTTTAACAAAGACGAGTTAAAATTATATGTGTAAGTAAATACAGGATGATTGAACAAGATTCTATTACTGTCATATTCCTAGTAAACTTGTGAACACACCTGTAAATATTTACATTATTGATAATACCATATCAAAACTATCCTGAACATTTCTAAGATAATTCAAAATATGTTTCTATTTTCCACTGTTTTATTTCGAAGAGAAGAATGGTTGGGGCAATCAGTAAAAATAAATAAAAATTTAAATAAAAAAAATAGTAAAAATAGTAAAAATAAATTGATATGGGAGATATAAAAATAAATATAATTATTTATTTTTGCTATTCTTTTTGGCTGATCACCCCCAACCATTCTTCTCTTCAATTATTCACTACGATCAACCATCAGTCCACAATTATGTTTAATTTCGATTTTTTCAGATAATGATAAAATCGAAAACTCTAAAATATGTCGTAAAAATTTCTTCAATAGATTAAATTCAAATATTAATTTATAATTTAGTTAAAGTATCAATAAATTGTTTTTCTCTATCAGACTTATAGTCCGATCTCACCTGCTTGTCGTTGTGATTTGTATTAAACAAGAAAAAATAACTCTAAACAATAAAAACAACTCAAATTATTATTTATTACTACATCTCTCTGAAATAACTGGAAGGGGGTTTAAACAGTTTATTCTTGACAAGTCCGTTCTCTGAAAACTGTAGTATTTGTCAGTTAATTCAGACAGTTCAGTTGTTTAAACGTCTAACAGGTGTAAACGTATAAATGAAAAAAACAAAACATCTACCTTCTATGTTTTCAGATATTCAGTTGATTGCATTCAGTTAAGTGAAGAATGTTTTGCCTGTTTCCTATCCATATTGATAAAAACGACAATTTTGCCATTTATTGCTTTCAATTCCCTGAAATAGTGTAATGTCAGAGCGTTGTAGGATGTTCATTATTGATTTAATAATACAATTTTAGCCAGAGCTACCACAAATATGATGAAATTCAATTTTCCAACGAATCCCCGGTCGGGTCTTGAAGTGCTCTGTATACAAATATCAACGAATCTCTGTATAAATACAAACGCATACATATGAATTGTAACTTATTACAAAATATCCAGTTAATTTTCAATCTATTAGAGTGCTACCAATGGGTAGATTCTCTACAAGCCTTGTCATATCTGTATCACATTTGATGAATGTATATTAAAGATACAGTTGTAAATTTCATAACTAATAATAATAAATACTTTCCAATCTCAGATATCCGCTAATCAAAAGAACTTGATATTTTTTAAGAGTGTTTTAATGTTTTAATCAGAACTCCAGCTTGTGAAAAAATGTTTAAGAACTTCACTGAACCTAAACTTTATACATATGACAATACAAAGTGAATTATTTAATAGAATTTTAAAATTGGATACTCAAGGAAACATTAATTTTTACAAATTGATTCTATTTTTCTTGGTTCGGATTTAAGAAAATAACTCAATTAGGAAATTTTTCTCAAAATCCCTCTCTAAACATGAAGTATACAGCATGAAGTCGGATACTTACTATGTAACATTTAAAATGACAGGACAAAGCGAAAAATTTTGGTTTACAATTATTTCGAAAATCATATTTGAGTACAACTTATTTTCAAGCAATTACTCAACATAGCTTATATCTACTATAACTGCTACTTCTTTATCGTATGTCTCTAAACCAATGTAACGGAATATAAAGTAGCGATTACTAAAATTACTAAAATCGACACGATATAATCGTTTGACGAATTTGTGTTTACGCTGACACACACTTATCCCAGTTCCTCAAGGACATAAATATAACTACCCCAATACCTTCGGTTTGCCATAAAATTCACTACTTTTCAGCAATGAAGTTTTGAACTTACTTAACTGACAATAAAACATACGACTCTTACTGGTGGAAGTTAACAATAGAGGTTTCATTATGTAAAATGGCTTTGAGGACACAAATCCTGATATAAAGTCCTGCAATAAGGATTATTAAGGTGTATGTGTGTGTGAAGGATGACCTCTTGATCCTCAGGACCATTTATCAGAGCGACTCTATATCCAGCAGTACCATTCTCTCAACCTCTGTCTTAGCCGGGGCAATGGCTTCAGCGATTTAGACATTTTCTTTGGTTTTGAAAAAATGACTAAGACAATGTCTCACTTATTTGACGTTTTTATATCTCAAACATTGTTCCTCAACTGGCTACAGAAAAAGTCCTCAACAAAACGGAAAAATGGTAAAATATTAAAGTATAATGTTCGTGTAATTTCCTAGTTCTATGTTAATTAATTGCTTGAAAATAAGTTTTACTCCAGCATAATTAGCATGTTTCTTCGAAATAATTTTAAACCGAACATTTTTCTATGCTTTCTTTGATCAGTCATTCTAAATTATTAATAGAAAGTACCTGGCTTCATGTTGTACGCTTCACCCTTTATAGAGGTCAGAGGAAAATTTTCGCATTGAGGTATTTTCTTAAACCCAAAACGAAGTAATAGACCAATTGGAAAAATTAAGGATTCTATGTATGAAAAAGGAATAAATATTGAAGATAATGCCACATTCCATCGTTAATAAAATAAAATAATAATAATAACAAAATTTAATAATAAAATTTAATTATCAAATTAACAATCTAATTTTAAAATTCCATTTAATAATTCACTTTATTTAATAGGATTATATAATTAAGATACTTTATACTTTATTTAATCAATATACTTTACATTTAATAGGACTTGTAAAACCATGTAATAACCTTTATACATACATATTAACTTATAAATATATAAGGTATATACGTGTGTGTGTGAAAAATCTTTCGTGTTGAAGCCCTTACAAAATTAAACCCTGGATCCGCTAGTGAAATAAACCGTTGTAGTATTTTCACCGTAAATAACTTTTGCATTGTATAAAAAGGCATTGGACAGTAGTGGGGAACGCTTAGAACATGATTATGGAGGTTTCGGAGATACCTAATTTAAGAAAAAAATCAGCAGGATATTATGCAAAAAGTTTTTAATCAATTTTAGATAAATTGATTTTTTTTTTTTAAATACGGAGTTTCATCAGTCTTCTTTTTTGGTACTTTTTCCTTTAAAAAACAATCCTACAAATATGATATTGGTTCGCATTAAATAATAATATAATAATGTTTATAAAATAATAATAGTCATAATTTTATGCATTTTCATGCGGTTTTCTCCGCTTTTATAACATCTCTACAGCCCCTTCAAATAATGTAAAGAGTTTTTAATTGAAATGAATTGAACCGGTGTTTGGGGAGTGGCTTTTGGGGTTCTCGACGTTTTTCTTACATATCTGTCATTTTTTGCACAGTTTTTAACGTAAGCGGATCTCTGCTGTCTCTCCAAATTGAGTTAGAATGTTCGAATTTTCATCTTAATTGACTTAGTTATATAAAAGTAGCTTTTGAGAGTATAACTTTTTCTCTTTACGTTAGCCATTGTTTGCACGTTTATCTACACTTTTTAACGTACCGCGCAACTGTAATGCCCCAACAAATTAAGTTGAAAAATTAAATATGAATTGATTTGGTCTATGAAAAGTTTCATCCGTGATTTTTACTCTTTACTAAAAAAAAAATTCAGTTTGAAAATTGAACCAATTTTTTTATCTTTTTTCCAAACATAACTGAAAGAAAATACGACCTAGGCGATGGTACTTTTCAGATTGCTTTTTTTAAAATGTATTTTTAAGAATATTTAAAATAAAAACATATTACACATTATTAATCTTGATATTGCCTACATTGAAGAATTTCTACCAGTTAGATATTAGCTTAAGCTTAAATCATGGTTAAGAATCTTGTAAGAGTTTTCTCATTCCTAATTTATTCTTATTTCTATAATAAATTCACCTTTTATCATACAAACGAAGATCTATATTATATTTTAACACAATATCCAATAAATGGATAAATTCTGACACAAATTTACCTCAATTTCATAAAATGGAAAATCAAAAAATGGTATCGTCCGCGCTTTTTTCTTTGAATGCGCCTAATGAATTTAAGAAAATTATTTTCAGTCAGTTTGCAGATTCCGCGAAGGTGATAAATCTATCGGAAAATAAAGGAATTTTTTTTCTTCAATTTTTAGGGTATTTTATTTTCTGTTTATATAGTTATTTTTGTGAAGTTAATCCTTGATATTTGCACAAAATTAATATATTATAACAAAAGTTAAAAAAAAAAAAAATCGAATTACATAATTGATATCAGATATAAAACCATCTAGCAAGTAATAGTAATAAATGGTAATATCATAAGTAAAAGTATAAGATAAAAATAGTTTTAATTTATACTGGCCCATTTGTACATTAGTACGTACTCACTTTTCTTTCATTTTAAGTCAAATCGGACGATCTGTTCTGAAATATAAAAAGGTCAAAGAAGTTTGCATATTCGCAAGCGAAAGTAGGAATGGTTTTGAAAAATTAACATTACACCATTTTCATTACAGCCATCAAATCCGGGCCAAATCGAACGATTCTTTAAAATAAAGACGTCTTAAGAAAAATGCATCTACGCACGAAGAGGCAAAATAAGGGTGTGGGAATTATTTAAATTAATATGGGACCATCCCAGTACCAACTAGCAAAACCGTTGACAATTTTTTTTTTCAAAATCAGTTTGCAAATTTTATGTTAGGATATGTGGAGGAAATAATTATAATAGAGAGTTACTTTTCATTGCATTGACATTTCTTAGTACATTATCAATCGACGTTGAGAACATCCTTCAATTTTCAAAAGAAATTAAAGAGATCTCTGTTCATTTAATCGTTATAATATGGCTGTTATTACTTTTAGACTTTAGGCGAAACTAGAACATTAGCTCATCTAATTTCTCTTTTCTTTGATTGCGCTTTAAGTACAACATTTCATTTCCTTCGTGACGGCAGGTAAAAGCTAGGTCCTGCTGATGACAAGTCATTTCACCTGACAGAATGCTTTATCCTCTTCCTTCACTGACTAATACAACGTTATCCTAGACAATTTTATAAGTTAATTATTCTATTTTTCTATGTATTCAATAAATGGAATATACATCTATATGAATGTTTTTGTATTAAAAAAAAAAATTATGCTCTATTTGGCTTCAATCTATGCCATTTCATCCAAGGCATTAAGCTATGATCTCAGATTTTCATGATTCTTTTTGTTCCAGTTGACACCCTTACTACACGTGCGCAAAAATTTATATCTTAACTACTTTTACGTTTTTTTTTTTGCTTTTTTTTTAAGAATGTTTATAAAGTTCAAGTTTGTACTGATAATGATTACAACATTCATTGGATATCTTGTTTTATAGGTTAAAGGCTGAACATTTTTGTGAAAGTAATAATAAACTGGTAGTCAAACAACCACCGCATTCAGATGCTGTTAGCTCATACTTTTAGGATCATTTAAAATAAAAAAAAACTTTGGTGACTGGAGCGTTGTTTATCTTGAATATTATTTTAAATTTCAACATTTTTCTTTAAAATATTTTTAAAATGCAAGATAAAATGAAAAATCAATGCTCGTATATATGGTGTCTTCAAGGAATATTCAAGCCCTTATACTTTACTTTAGTATAGAATAGAATAGAAAATTAAACTTTATTCTGGGACTAAGTCCCTTTAGAATAACAATATTGAGTTAATACAAAGTAAAGTACAAATCTGGCCAAAAACTAACTTATAAAAATTTTAATATTATATACATTATTTAAAAAGTATGTAACCAGTGAAAAATAAAAAATAAAATATATATACAAATGAACATAAAATCTTCTTAAAATTACTTAATTGTGATAAAAAAAAAAAAAGAAGAGAAATTACATATTTATATATACATAACTACACAATTTATAAACAATAGGCTATCTAATAGAAAACTAACTTAATACAAAATGTAATAATATCCACAGTGGTTTATATAATAATATGCAGACACTAAGATAAAATAAAATCTTAGGATACTTGTAGTGTAATGGAAAAAAAAAATAAGTAAAATAAATAAAAGGAACTATTTATACGTACATGTCTCATATTGTCACACATAAAGACAAAAATATAAAATATAAGCATATATACCCGAAAGAAAAAGCACAACCTGAGGAGAAGAGAAAAATACATAAATAGTAAAAATAATAGTCAAACTAGGTGACAAAGATCATTGCTGCTTTATGTTAAAACTTAGTAGTAGGCACCACTATTTACTTCACGCAAGTTCAGTTCATAAAATGAAATTTATGGTGGTAAATCTTCTGTTTGGGATGTAAGGAGATATTGGAAAAGGAGGAATTTGAAAGTTGACAGGGAAGAGGCATGACGGATGTTATGTGGCAAAGAATTCCAGTAGGAGACGGAACGGGCTAAGAAGGAACGTTCATAGGTTTTTGTCCTGTGGAATGGAATATAGAGGTCAGAAACACGGGATCTCGTTTTTATTGAATGGACTAAGGGTTTAGGCTGGAGGAGACAACAGATATAGGAAGGGTGCTGGGTATAGTTAAATAAATTAGTACTTTAAATTGGTGTAGTAAAAGGCTTGTACATTCCTTGAAGACTCCTTACATAAGAACATTGAGTGCCCATTAAAAGTACTACTGCAGTAGCTAAATATACCAATAATTAATGCATTTTTGACTTATCCTTCAAGTTATTCTTACCATTTTATGTGAAAAAATCATTTTGATATGGTGACGATTTCCATATTCATGAACTTATAACATAATCTACCGATGTCACTAGCGCTATAGTTGAAATAAGAATGGGAAATGGGAAACAATTGTTTGATGTATGTATTATCTTATTGCCTGATTAAATAAGAAATAAATAATTAATTTTATAATATTGTAAAAGAGCAATATTCTGAAAAAGAGACGTAAGGTAATTAGGATATAAAGTTAAGAATTTTCAATTTTTTTTTTTTTTTGTGGACTTGGAGTGGAGTAAAAAGAAGTGCTTTTATGAAACTCAATAAAAAAGACTCATTTCTTCTTCTCTTAAACAGTGAAGAAGTATTATTATTTGAGTATCCAGTAAATATTGTTTTAATTAACAATAACGCTATTGCTTTATAAAATCATCCCAGCAATGAAATTGGTTGAAAGGAGTCCTTTTTTTATTGAGTTCCATGTTCCAATAATACATCATCCAATAGACCAATTAGCCTACTTCCAATCCTTCCACAAATGTTTGTTAAAAATATTTCTACCCATAATAGAATCCCAAAATTTTACTACCCATCAATTCCGATTTCATTCCCAATATTCCACTGTCCACTAAGGACTCCGAGTAGTTTACCACATTTCCTCAGCCCTAGAAAGCAAACAGTATTGATCGGGTGCATTATTGAACAATTCGCAAGCTATCGACCGCGTATGGCACACTGGACTGCTCTTCAAGATTAAAACCTATCTACCCCAGTTCTTGTATCTAATACTCCGATCCTACCTCCCTCTCTATTCCTTTCATGTTATACTATTATTCAACCCAGGCAAAACTGCCTCAAGGCGGTGTCTTGGATCCCGTCCTCTTCATTCTGTTTACCGTTGATATTCCTACTCATCCCAAAACCCTCCTGGCATCATTTGCTTATGGTGGCACAGTCATCTTTTCTCCCAATTCAGATCTTGAAACAGCATTCTTAAACCTACAAAGTCAGCTCTCTCTTACAGAACGCTGGTGAAATAAGTGGCGCATCCAATAAATGAATCCAAATCCAAAGATATCACCCCTTCAGTATAAGCCCTTGACCACCAGTCATTTCAAATCCATACAACTTCCTCCCTCCGACATACTCTGGTATCTTGGCTTTCTTCTAGATAAAATACTAACATGGAACCCATATGCCAGACTTAAAAGACAAGAAATTAACATATGATATGGGCAGCTATATAGATTATTGAATAGAAAATTTCAACTTTCAGTTGACAAAAAACTAATAATTTATAAGAAAATTCTACAACGTATCTGGACCTACCACGTACGTCTATGTAACTAATAAAACCCTGCAAATGACTTTCATATTACATTTGTTCTTGGCCTAATCCCAGGCAAATTTTCCGAATTTCACCACAACCTCACTGAAGATTCTCCACTGAAGTCCCAAAAGTCTATTGCTCTAGGGCCCTCATCAATCTCCGCAGGATTTCGATACCAACGACGCGGCTCGTAGAAAAGCACTGGGATCTCCTGGAGTCCTACTGTTTAAATAATTAGTGTAGCCCTAATATTAATGCCCTTCAATAATATTATAATATAAAAAAAGTGAATAATATAAAAAAAAAGAGTTTCATAATAATATTCCTTTTTGATAGAACGCTCAAGTGGTGTTAAAGGAACGCTTACATATACCACCCTTAAAACATCGATGATAAAAATCTATTTATATACTGTCATAATCAGTGCTGGCCTTAGGGCAGGGAAACTAAAGTAATTACCCCTTGGAGGCGCCCATCTTCGTTAAAAAACGTGTCGAAATAATTAATTTTAGCTTATCAATAAAGCAACTGTATCAGAGAAATATTGAATAAGATAAATTCAAATATTACATAATTTAAAACAGCTTAAGAAATGACGAATGCCTAAGGCCGGCATTGGTTATAAATTTACTTTTCATATTAAAGTGGGATAAAAATGGTAAAATAAATACATGGAGATTTTTGGCAAATGGAGGTTACGCTCGGGGTGTGGGTGTCAGTTGTTGGGATTCAAGTTGAGATTAAAGACAATCTAAACTCTGGTCGAAAAGGCACGGCATGGATTAAAACGCTTGAACGCTTTTACCTGTTTTACGGTTTTAACAGAATTTTAAATAGAAAATCAGACTGTGTACCCCGACTTTATTACTGGGTTTTTCGGCTTACCTACACTGCGATGACAAATCCTTAGACAATATCGACATAAACACCTACTATAATACTATTAATAAAAAAAATCCTAATTTTATTAATATTGAATTCAATAATTCTAAAAAATTCTGAATAATTTTATAAATCTTCATATATCTTATTATTGAAATATTTGGCAAATCGGTTCAAACTACTCTAAAAAACATTATACGACTAATGTTAGATGCCTTTAATTATTTAGAAAACGCTCATCAATAATTAAATAAAGACATTTGTGGCATAAAAAGAAGAGCTTTGGGACTTCACGAAACCACTGAACTACTCTCAAATTCAAAAACCTTCAAAAAATCCTATAAGATAAGGATAATTTTTTATATTCTTCACAACGCTTCATCATTATGCGTGGATGATTTTACCTTGGGCTCAAAACATAATTTTGTAGGATATTTAAGAGATTTGGAGAATATCGTACATTGATGAATAAAGAAGGATTTGACCACCTGTTTTTTTACATGAAATGAACAATTTTCGTTTGGCCAATTCGTAAAATTATCTATGATTAAAAGCTATATCAAGGAGTGATAAGAAGCGAACAAGCATTGCGTTTCCACATATCGCTGTCCCCAAGATAAACCCAAAATAACCACTAGAGGTAATTACAACCCCATAAGATAGTTGCGGTCAGATTATGAGGGATTTGGCAAAGTCGTAGAACTAACAGCAGGCAAACAGCCAATCAACGCCCGCAAATATTAACACTGGCCACGCCCACAACACTGTTTGACCAATCGCAGCGTTAACAATCATTAACTGGACGTACATTTTGCAAATTCCATTGATTTCCTTTGTCACGAAAAGCTACTTCGTACTCTATAGGCTTTCTCTACCCTTCTCAAAAAATAAAGCATAATAACAATTGTATTTAGAAGAGATAGATAGTTGGAACCAGGAGTTGAGTCTGCTTTTCATGCATTTATTGAATAAATTTAACTGTATAAAAAAAACACCTAATTTATTTAACAACTTTATTATTAAAAAACAGCTATCAATTTGTAAATCTTACTACTTTTGTTTGCTTTAAAAATTAATTTATTGAATGTTTAATTATAAAGGCAGGAGATGGTCCGGGATGGCGGTCATAAATAGGATAAATAGTGGTAAAACTATTTTATAGAAAGCCGACGTTTCGGCCCGACTTTGCAGGTCTTCTTCAGGGAGGTGTGTTCAGCTAGGAGTTTCCCAGTTCTAAGTGAAACTCCTAGCTGAACACACCTCTCTGAAGAAGACCTGCAAAGTCGGGTAGAAACGTCGGCTTTCAATAAAATAGTTTTACTACTATTTAACCTATTTATGACCGCCATCCCGGACCATCTCCTTCCTTTAAAAATTATTTTATGTTTAATCATATTTGTTTGTGATATTTTAATCTTTACCATATTTTATTATTGTTATTGTTCTTTTTAGATATTTTTAAGATAATGTAATGTTTTTTCATCATGTAAGATTTAATTCAACTATTTCAAGTTGCTGTTTACTGCTCTCATTCAAAATGATTCTTACTACTTTTTTTTAATATTAATTGTTTAACTTTTTACTTTTAGTTGTCTACATATGAAATATATAATAAAAAATAGTATTACGATCGTGAAAAATTCGAATAAGAGTTTTAAACAGAAATAATCCTGAAGCCTCGCTTTTCCCACCACAATTGGGGAGACAAGTCAGGTTCGGAGTTCCCATGGCCAATTGTAATTAATGAATAATAGGTATGCCTGCGTCTAAGATGTTTGTTTTTGTTACTTTTTAAAAAAAGTACATTTTAATTCTATTTTATTCATTTATTTTAATTTTATTAATACTATTATTTATATTTTCTTCCTTCACTATGGTAATTTATTTTGTTCTTATTCGCTGTATTTTATCTTGAAATTACCTTATTTATTTTTTGATTTTATTAATATGGTGTGAATGTGCTCTCTGAACTCTATTATAAATGTCCTTTATTGAGACAGATTTTAATATTTATCAATAAACAAGTAATCCCAAAAAAAACCCAAAAAAAACAGATGCGAGCACACCTATAGCTTACTGTTGTACACAATCGAAATAACAATACTTTGATGTCATATTTGCCTATTAGTAAATTTTAAAATTATGTATTATTATTCAATTATTGTCTTTTTTCATTTAAAAAATAAACAATTAATGCTGATTTCGTAAATTCAATATCTCATACGTATAAATAATAAATCCATATTAAGAGATATGATTATCTTAGGTAAAAGTAGTTACTCAATTTTTTTTTTTTTTAGTTAAAATTTAAAACTTGGAACTAAAACATTAAAGGCAGGTCATCGATACATAATTGTTATGATGGTCTTCGTGCATAAACGAACATTGATCATAATCAAAATCATGTAGATTTATATATGATGGTTAATCATTTGTTAATGAGTTTTGATATAATACAGAAGAATTTGAAGAATAAGAAATGTTAAACTCTTAAAAGAAATTACCGACTCTTAAAATATAATTCCAAAAACAATGAGATGATAATATCCCCGACTTAATTCTGAAATATTTGAATAAGAGATTTTATTCAGAAAATTTTGTTTTGGTATTCGAAATCCATGGAGAAGTTTTTATAGCATTTAAACGGTTTGTATAGAAGGTAATGTTCTTTTGTTGGTAAGCAGTTGTGGCTCCCACAAGTATAATGTCTTTTAACCTGAAACTTGTCAAATCGTATTCGCAAACTTTGTTCATTTCTTCTATTTATTTATATTTCCATTGTGTTCTTCGATGTTTTTATAATACCATCTCTTAATACTTGTTTTACACACTTTTGTTTTATTTTTAATTTAGAGGCTATTAGCTTCCTCATTGTTTCTTTATTATTAAAAAATACTTATATCGTTATAAATATATAAAAAAGAAATATATAGAGAAATATTAGTGTTATTACTAACGAAAAATAAAATAAGAGTAAAAGAATTATTTGGGAGCTTTATCCTTTTAAGTGATTACTTCCCCGACTCCATCCTACGAAGTTCTCCTAATTGAAGGTTCCAGTACAAATATACCCTTTGGAGTTTGAGTTTGTGATAACTGACAGAATAGAGAGTTTTGAGTCTCTGTTGGATATTGGAGTATTCGAGGATTTTACTTGAGAATACATGGATAGAAACAGCTAGAATTTTGTCAACTTTTGCTCCTTTAACACAGCAGAAATGCACTCCATAGCAAACGATGTAAAATAAAAAGAAAATAATATCAGAAAGAAAATTATTTGTATTATCCTTTTGCTTATAAAAAGTTAATATAAAAATTATCAAATAAATATCACAAAACGTTACCTTTAAAAGTTTCATAGACATAAAAGGTTTTGTGTTTGAAATTTAGTAAAAAGTAATGATTTTAGGCTAACGGTTTAGCGAGGAGTCGATTTGAAAAAATTGGCTAATGTTAAATCACATTAAATCAGCATCTCCGTGGCTCATTGTTAAGTTACAATTACAAAAAAAACAACATAATTGCACTTATTATTCTTGAAAAATTATAAAACTAATTTTGATAACTAATTTATTTCTTTGGTTTTATTTTACTTTTTGCCTTTGTTGTATATATATATATACATATATATATATATAGAGAGAAAGAGAGAAATTAAATAAAATACAGAAATCCATAGCAAAAATATATCAATTATCAGTAAAAGAAGTAAATATATATATAAATGCATACTTAATCACAATATTTACAGTAAAATGAAATACTAGAGTGCTCAAAAGATATATTTTTGTTTTAAATGCACAAAAAGCGATTTATTAAAGACAATTTTTTTTAGTTTTATGACGGCGGAAGAAATAATTGTTAATTATACGTTTTAGAATTCGGAGAAATGCTTTTAAAATTGAAATTTTATATTAATCGCAGCAATTTTACAATTTAATCATTATTATTATTTTTTTTTTTATTATCTTAATGGAATTTACAACTGTATTACATAGAGAATACAATAAGTAAATGAGAAATTGGTAATATGGCATGTACAACATGAAGAGAAACTACCCATTGGTAGAACTCAAATTAAAGTTCTATATTAGAAGATCCCGAGGCCATCTTCTTTTCAGACGCCTCGGAGGGTTATCAGGGATCGAGGAGGAAGCAAGGTTTGAAACGAGAGGATTCGGATGGTTCTGCAGTTTGTTATGGAAGGAAAGGTATCTGGATTGGGCCAGATCGGAAACATATGGAACATTAAGGTCTTTATGGATGATTTTATTTGTGACAAAGTAAGGAGCGTTGAGGATTTTACGAAGGATTTTGGATTGTAAGGATTGGATACGAGAGGAATTCGATGGTTTAGTGGAGCCCCAAAGCTCAATTCCGTAAGTCCAAATAGGTCTTATTATTGTCATATATACGAGTCGTTTATAATTGATTGAAAGCTTAGATCGTTTGTCTAGTAAGTGCTGCAGTAGTTGAAAACGTCGGGCGGTTTCTAGTCGTTTCAGTCTGGTATGGGGGTTCCAAGTGAGTCGTTTGTCAAGGTGGAGTCCTAAGTAGCGGATTTGTTCAACAGGAATAAGTGGAGTATTATTGAAGGATACTGTAGGACAAGAGGTCATAGGTTTACGACGGAGAGTAAAGGTGATTTGATGGGATTTGTTGGAATTTATTTTTATTCTCCAATTTTTACACCATTCTTCAAGGCTTGTGATATGTGATTGAAGAGTTTGGGATGCAATTAAAGGATCCTTATTAACTGATAGGATACACGTGTCATCGGCATAGGTGGAGATGAAAGTGTTGGTCATTATTATTTAATTTCTATTATAGTAATTATAAATTGTGCTTGATAATATTTTGAAAAAAAAAAGTTGTGAGTTTGAATAAACTAACATAAAAATTATATTTATTCCGATATTTATTACCTAGAAGGAAGTGAAATTTCTGTGAACATTTGGATAAATAGGTAAACGCTGTTGCTTAAATATGAAAAAAAGGGAGTATGGTGAGGAATAGAGCTGACTTAATCTAAAGAAATGTAAAAAAATTGCTATGAAGTGTTAGAAATCGATCGTCTAAGTCTATTTTATATAGTTGAGTTAATTCATATAGTTAAGTTCATTTATTTATTAATTTCAATTAATTTATTGATTTTAATTTTTTTTAAGTTTATTTATTTATTTATCTATTTTATCTAATTATCTATAAGTGTTTATTACTATATTTATATGTAGTGTTTTTTCACTATATTTACTATTATTAGTATATGTGTTTAATTCTATTAATTTTTTTATTTTTATTTTTTTGTACCAACCACCTAAACAGTATAAAAGTAGTGTTATTTAATCGATCTGGTCCTGATGAACTGGATGTTTTGCACCTAGACATTGAAATAAACAAACGTCTATTTCAGTTACACTAGAGAGCACATTCAAGCTCTATCAACAATAAATAAAAATAAATAATACAGAAAAAATAATAAAACTAAAAGTAAATGTATATACTAAACTAAACTAAAAAAAAAAAAAAAAAAAAAAAAACTAAACTAATAAAAACAACTAATCACATACGCACACGCTTATATACAATATCTAAAAAATCATTCACCCAACACCACCGAGCCAAGCCTTTCTCTCCACTTGAGGAAGGAAAGGCAGGACTCAAGAAGATCCCAGCGCCTCTAAATCAGCCGCATTACCTACTTTCGAACTTCGATTTTTGATAATGATAGGAATTTTGAAAACTTTAAAAAGTTTATTTTGCTATTTTAATTTGTATAGAAAGTTAGTTATGTATGTACTTATATATGTTTTATTAAACTTATTTCGTACCTTAAATTAAACCCATATAACTCTTGATCCATTATTTAAAAAAAGATGTATAAATGTTTTAAAATATATGAATTGAACAAATAAACACAGATCTGACCATATTTATTTAAGAAAAAACAATATCATTGAGCCTACAATCGTACGATTTATCAATGAGCAAGCGTAGGAGGTTTGAAGTACGAGGATTTGTCGCAGAGCGCGCTACAACACTGAATGTTACTCGTTAATACAATCAGACCAAATGACAAACGACTCCGACGGATTGAAATATTCAGTGACAGCGACAAGCTAGAGCTCAACGACTAAATTATCATCAACTATTCACTGCAAAGCCAGGAAATACATCAAAGACTAACTACCATAAGTATAAATATACATAATATCGAGAGTTTGTATCAATAATATCCGACGTATATATTATTATTGCTTCTCTGATTAAAGTGTTTTACCGTTATATAATCTCATCTAAATCAAATCTCATCGCCTTGCAAAATGTTAAAAAAAATAATAAACTGCCTGATTTCGCTTCTAATGACCTTCTTATTAGTGGATATTTAAATCTCAAAACCTCTTGGAAATTTATATTTAAGAAATGCTTTGTTATGATTACATATGAGTTGGCCACCTAATTGATTTTTGAGTTAGGTTTATGTTTTTAAATAACGATAAAAACGTTGTGACACGTTTTAATTTTTTTTTGTATATTATGATATGAAATCTTTTAATGGTATATTTTACTAATATAATAAATATTCAAATTCTTTTTAATCGCCTACACAGATTGGATTAATAGATTCAGATTAGATTAATTAATGTAATAAGGAAGTAAGAAATGCTGAGATAAGCACATAAATAATCTTATTCTCGTGACAGCTTCTTGATTTCTTGCGACAGCTCTTCACTTGACCCTGATGAAGGCCTGAACTTGGGCCAAAACGTCAGCAAATATGAAAATAAATATAATTATTTATTTTTACTATTTTTTTTTTACTGACCACTACAACCATTCTTTTCTACTATTATTCACTACAGTCAACCATTAATCTACAATTAATAATCTTCTTCATTAATTAATTTAATGAACTCTTAATTAAATAAATAAATTGTTAGCAAGCAAACATCTAACAAGCATCTGTTCTATCGTTGAATTCCAATGAACTGCTTACATTTATATTTTATAATTATTCAGTTGGATTGAACAAAGTGTCAGATTTGTGTATTTTCATATAATTTTGGAGTAAATAATTTGATAAAAAGGGGTCCGTACCACGGATTAAAACCCCGAATGAAAAATTGTAAGAATTGAAAGTATATTGCTTCTACCAATTCTTTACATATAGTAACTGACATTGTCAAGTATTGGAAACGATTATGGCCAAAATTTCATTTACAAAAACCTTTTCTGTTTTTTTACCAGCCTTAGTCTTGATCTTGCAAATTGAAAGATCAAGACCAATTTTGGGCAACACTAGATATATTTTGGCTTTCGGACATGACAGTCAATAAAAAGATATTATCATACTAAATACTTATTCCCGAAGTCTTTATCATGCATAAAATGTCATGATGAAGTTCCAAGTTTATCTTTTTTTGTTATAACAAATAGTCTTCGCAACGAGCTATTATTATGAACTGTCATACGTATAACTGCTTCGTGTATCATACTTTGATAAACCGATTTTTTTATCTTCAAAATAGGTGAAAGTGTTATTTCTTATCAAGATCCCTTACTCTTCACCATCAGGCTTTAAAGAAAAACTCACTCGCTACCAGAGCCTCTGAGATTGCAGCAGATAACAATTAATTACCTAGCTCAATATACTCCGCCCCTCCCCCCCCCCTCAGGCTCGGGTACAGATCTCCTAGATAGCCAAAGAGTGGACACACGTGGAAGGGACACAGCTTGATTAGATCTACCCGCAGAGCTGCGATTGGATTATCACCCGCTGTCTTGAGGAAGTTCTATTTCCTACGATTGAGGAAATAGGAGCGAATCTGTTTGCGCAGAAGGCGTATACTCTTATGTATATCGTTATTGAGTAACCGAAATAAAAAAATAAAATAAACGAAAAGAAATATATTTTTTTAATTTAAAAAATCTGTCATTAAAAAATTGGAAAAAAAAACTGTCAAAAACATTTTAGGATTCTTGAAAATGGAAAAAAATACTGCGACGGAATTTAAGATATGGCTCTTCCAATGACTTGGTAGAGGCAACAATATAAAAATAAATAAATAAAATATATTTTTATAAAATTATTTCTTTAATAAAGGGGGAAATCTGCTTAAAAACCCTTTTTTTCGGCTCTCACTAGCGATGAATTTTAATGAATGAGGTATCAAACAAAAAGAAATTTCATAGAAAATTCCACGCATTACAATTTCGATGTTTAAATTATTACAACGCCTATTCATCTCTTCTTCACCATCCGCTGGTGTTCCTCAAGGTAGTATCCTAGGTCCTATCCTCTATACAGTTTATACAGCTGACATCCCTACCTGTCCCAACACTGCCATCACCACATATGCCGATGACACATGTATCCAATCAGTAAACAATGACCCAGCAATTGCATCCCAAATGCTTCAATCATACATCATAAATCTAGAAGAATGGTGTCAAAACTGGAGAATTAAAATAAACTCCAATAAATCCCACCAAATTATCTTTACCCTTCGTCGTAAACCAACGACTTCCTGTCCTACAGTTTCCTTTAATAATACTCCACTTATCCCTGTTGAGCAAATCCGATACCTAGGACTCGACCTGGACAAACGTCTAACTTGGAATCCTCATACTAGACTGAAACGTTTCCGATTACTTCAGCACTTACTAGACAAACGCTCTAAACTTCTCATTAATTACAAAAGACTCATATACTTGACTATAATAAGACCTATTTGGACTTACGGAGTTGAGCTATGGGGCTCCACTAAACCATCGAATTTCTCTCGCATCCAATCCTTACAATCCAAAATCCTCAATGCTGCTTACTTTGTCACTAATAAAATTATCCATAAAGATCTTACTGTTCCTTATGTTTCAGATCTGGCCCAATCCAGATACCTATCCTTCCACAATAAACTTCAGAATCATCCCAACCCTCTCGTTTCTAACCTTGCTTCCTCTTCGATTCCTGATAACCCTCCGAGGCGTCTGAAAAGAAGATGGCCCCGTGATCTCCTAATGTAGTCATATCATTAGAGTGCTGCCATTGTGTAGTTACTCAGCAAGTGTATTCATGTCATTATATCAATTATGTCCAAATTTACTTTAGTATGATGTATTTATGTTATACAGTTGTAAATGTCATAAAAAAAAAAATTATTACAGCAACTTTACTAAACGTCATTGAAATGATTTGAAGGTTTCAAAACACAGAACGGATCAAGAAAGCATAAGACTTCCATAATATGATAGAATGCCAGGTCTTAAAGACAAAAGAAATGTACCTTTTTTCATATAAATTGTAATATTTGCCAAATGCATCTTAGAGGCATGACATATTTATCACGTTTTTCTTCTGTCTTAAAAATTTAAATATTTCTATTTATGATAGCCTTCAACGAACTAAAAACATATTAAAAAAGTAAACGGAGTAGAATAGCACTGAAATTCCTGGGAACTTCAGATTATATAGAAAGTTTTATTCCTTGATATTTTTAATAAATAAATATCCTGGTACGGTCTCTATGATAAATCTAATGGGCTCAGTAATAAGGAGGATCACAAACCGTGGCTCTTCTTCACCAAACAAATAGGTGTTGAGAAATAGTTGTATATTATTGCTTATTTATTAAAACTGGAGAGGTGTCTTCTAATAGTACAACCTAACCATTTATTAAGTTAATTGTTACTTTAACAGTCGTAAAGTATGAAGCTTCATCAATTGTTTTCGTTGAATAGACTATTTATATAATATAACATTATATACTAGAGAAAATTTATTTATTTTATAAAATTCAAACATGATTTTTGTTTGAGACTCTGAATAGAATAAATCCAAGGTGCCAATGCAATCATTAGCTGAAAAGGTGAATGAGGTGCGAAATTGAATTTCTTTTCTAACCAGGACCGGAGGCTAAGAAAATGGCCCTAATAGGAGCTCAAGGATTAGGGCCGCTGGCTATCCCTTCATCGGGGTACCTTCAATTAGTGACCACAAAGGGCTCCATGGAGGTTCATCAATGCTCACTCATTCCACCGTCGCATAATCATCTTTTACAAATTGCTAAATGTTCAATCATTAATGAACGATCGTTCATTGAACGTTCTTCGTAAGGGCGAACTATTAAAGTGTTAATTAGTTCCTCGGAAATTATTATCAAGATATAATTGAAATAATGTTTATGCGGAGGATTTATTTTCAAAGACTTTAAAAAAAAAATTGTTGGTTATTTATTTAATTTTCATTTAAACAAATACGCTCTTGTCTGATTAAAAAATAGTTTTACTATAAAGGTATATTTCTTTTAAAACTAAAAAAAAAAAAAAATAGTCCTCTACTATAGGGTCTACACTTCGACGACCTTAAAATGGTGAACTAATAGGTTTTAAATAATTTAGTAATTTTTATTTTATTATATTCTTATAATAGCTAAATGCGCATCATACATGTGCTTATTCTTAGAGTACTTACAAAATTAACTGAATCACTTTTTTCAGTAGTTAATCTTAATCGATTTCTATGGAAACTGGGATCAGTATTGATTTTAATGAAAGTATCCAATGAATAAGTTGATGCCATTATTATTTTTTTCCCATAAATTAACCCCCCTCGCGCGGGCTCATTACCGCGTATGGGGAGCGTCCCACGGGTGGCGGATGTGGGGATGGTCGGTGGAAATTCCTTGGAAGTTCCTCCCGGCTAAGTCCGATGGACTCGCTGACCAACAATGAGAGGGGCCCTCCAGACTTGCTGGAGGGAGGGGACCTCCAGACTTGCTGGAGGTAGGGGCCCACCAGACTTGCTGGAGGGTGTGACGTAGGATTGAACGCCCTACTCACATATCTTTAGTTCACCAAACACCACAAAAAGTAATGGATCTCCCTAAGGTAAAACGCTCATTATCCGGAGGTAAACTAGTCCCCCGTTCGGGTCTCCGGGTGAGGACTGCTTTAGGGGATTCATGGTGCAAGTTGAAATATAGGGATTTAAATATTGGTACGTGGAACGTAAGGAGTTTAAACACAGCAGGGGGGCTAAAATCGGTCGCGAATGAGGTAAATGGGTACAATTTGGATGTCGTGGCTCTGCAAGAGGTTCGCTGGCCAGGGGAGGGCTCGATGAGGGAAGGAAAGTACACTATTTGGTACGGAGGAAGCGGGAATCACTGTTTAGGTACAGGGTTTCTAATTAGGAGTAGATTACTATCCGCTTTGAGCGACGTACAATTCTTTAGTGACAGAATTTCGGTAGCTATATTTCAGGGACGTTGGTTTAAAATCGCATTAATAAACATACATTGTCCGACCGAAGACAGTGACGATGAAGTCAAAAGTGAATTTTACGATAAACTCGAATGGGTTTATGATAAACTACCTCGAAACTACATGAAAATAATTGTAGGTGACGCGAACGCAAAGGTAGGAAGGGAAGAAGTTTATATTCCGACGATTGGTAAAGAAAGTTTGCACGAATATAGTAATGATAATGGGATCCGTCTGATAAACTTTGCCATCTCGAAAAACCTGATAATTAAAAGTACGACGTTTAAACATAAGGATATTCATAAATATACTTGGACATCACCGGATTCGCAAACACGAAATCAAATAGATCATGTCTTGATACAACACAGTTGGCAAAGCAGTATAATCAACGTACGGTCTTATCGCGGAGCAGAATGTGGGTCGGATCATGAATTAGTAATCGCGAAACTTCGACAAAAACTTAATATAAAAAAGAGAAAAGAAAACCGTTTCGATTTTGAGAATTTTAATTTGGAAAAATTAAAAAATCCATCAATTAGAAACCAATTCGAGCTAGATGTTAAGAATAGGTTTGAAGCTTTAGAGCTTCCTGACGAGGACCACGAGGATATTGACAAGTTATGGGTAGAGATCAGGGATAATATAAAAGCGGACGGTAACTCGTGCCTAGGAAAAAAGGAAACTAAGAATAACAAACCGTGGTTTGATGAAGATTGCTTAAACATGTGCGAAAAAAGAAAAGCCGCTAAATTAAAAGCTCTAAATAATCCTAGCGAAGACAATCTGGAATACTTCCGAATCTCAAAGAACGAAACGACAAAATTGCTCAAAAATAAAAAAAGGGAGTATCTTAAAAATAAAATAATTGAAATAGAAACTAATAGAATCGAAAATAACGTAAGATACATGTACAAAGGTATAAACAGATCACGTAAATATGTAGGGCCCGTAACGTCTGGAATCAGGGATGATAATAACAATATTCTGACCGATCCGGTTGACATATTGAATAAGTTTAAGGACCACTTTGACAATATTTTAAATACGGGAAATTATGATCTGTGTCCTCCTTCTGAGTACCAGAGTGCTGAACCGTTAATAGAAGGACCAAGTAAAGAGGAAGTTGAAGTAGCTATCGGAAAATTAAAATCATATAAAGCAGCGGGAATCGATAATATTCCCACTGAACTAATTAAGGCATGCGGGGCTGGAGTTTCTAAAATACATCGGTTGGTTAAAAAGATCTGGGTGAACGAGAAATTACCTGAAGAATGGAAAGAATCTATTCTTATTCCGATTCACAAAAAGGGTCCGAGGACGGATTGTAATAACTATCGAGGAATTTCACTCCTTCCGGTATGTTATAAAATATTCACTTCAATCTTAACCAGTCGAATCACGGAATACGCCGAGGAAATTATCGGAGACTACCAATGCGGATTTAGACGGAATCGTTCGACTATTGATCAAATATTTTCTTTACGGCAAATATTAGAGAAAAAAATGGAGTACAACGGTATTGTTCACCAGCTGTATATAGATTTTAAAAAGGCTTACGATTCTATTGACCGCCAGAAACTGTATAATATTCTAATTGAGCAGGGGATTCCAAAAAAACTAGTAAATCTAGTCAGGATGTGCTTAACGGAGACACTCAATAAAGTTAGAATCGGTAATAATTTGTCCGAAAAATTTGAGGTTCGTTCGAGCTTAAAACAGGGGGATTCACTTTCGCCTGTCCTGTTCAATTTGGCATTAGAACATGCCATTAGGGAGGTAATGCGAACCGAGAAAGGGTTGGATCTGGGCGGGACAACATCCGTGCTGGGCTATGCTGATGATCTGGTACTGTTAAGCGAAGACATTGAAACTATAAAACTAAATACGACAACGTTAATGAAAGCCGGGAAAGAACTAGGACTCGAAATAAACGTGGATAAAACAAAATATATGGTTAGCTGCAAAAATGGCGATACTACTGGTGACATCGATATAGATGGTAATATGTTTGAACAGGTAGATAAATTTAGGTATCTAGGTTCAACGATAACTAGAAAAAACGAAATTGAAGAAGAGATTAAGGTTAGACTGAAGGCGGGAAATGCCTGTTATTTTTCTGTGACAAAACTACTTAGTTCTCGCCTCTTGTCCCGGAACTTAAAAATTAGAATTTAAAAACAATTATCCTGCCTACAGTTCTTTATGGATGCGAAACTTGGCCGCTTACATTAAGGGATGAGCAGCGTCTTAAGGTTTTTGAAAATAAAGTATTGCGTAGAATATTCGGACCGAAGCAGGATGAGTTAACCGGAGAGTTCAGACGGCTACACAACGCCGAATTACGTGAGCTGTATCCGGGTAATATAATTGATGTAATTTCATCGCGGCGAATCAAATGGGCTTGTAAAGTTGTTGGGCTTAGTAACGAGAGAATTCCTAAAAGGTTAATATTTGCTGTGCCGAATGGTAAGCGTCCGAGGGGTAGACCGAAGCGAAGGTGGGAAGATTGCATTAAAGCCGATCTGAAGGGACTGGGTTTGGACGGCGAACGGTGGAGGGAGGTGTGTAACAAGCGATTGGTGGTGTCGGCATCGAACCTTCGGGTTCGCTAAGCCTTATTATTATTATTATTATAAATTAACCCAAATATTAGAGAAAAAAAAATGTGAAAATAAGTAAATTTTCGTAACCGGATTGTTTTCCAAGGAATGTAATGAAACTTGCAATTCTTAAGTATTTAAAAAAAGTCATCAAAATCTTTTTATTCATATGAAAATTAAGAATAAATAACTTTTAATGTACTATTATTGTAAATAAAAAATAAATTTTTATAGTACATTTTTTATAACCCACGAATCATACACCAAATCCTAATCGACATGTTTTAGTTTTTTTTTAATTACTGTTAGGATAATCGGAGATTTGGCTAATAGGCACTACAAATAAAGATGTTATTAATTTATTATTTAAACAATATTGGTTTGCGTATTATTTATTAATATAACTCCATTTTAACTCGAAATTTTCGTTTAGTCTTTAAAAACTCAAAGACAATTAACACATCAAAAATCATAATATAGTTGTTTTTTATTTGAAGTGTTAACAAGAATTTTTATCTTTAATAATATACAAATCTAATTTAAAACTCAAAATCTAATTTCTCGAAATAGATACCATAATTTAAATTACTTGAGACAAGGTGTTCCTAGTACAAAGTGGCATGACTCAATTTGCTCCATCGAAATTCTTGAGTGGGCACAAGTTATTAATTTTTGAGTAGAAAAATTTTTGCGAGGCTATGAGCTTTTTGAGGAAACTTAATGATATTTAAATGATAAAACTTAAGGATATTTAAATTAGAAGGAACTTCGAAAACAGTAAAAAAGAGAAAACCAATATAACAGATCAGAGTTTAGGGGGCGGGGTGGCCGAATAGGCTAAAGCGTGTGTAACAGCACCGCTAGTTGCCTGGCAACCGGATAACAGAGATTTGAGATGATATAAAAAGTACGAGTTCGCGTCCCGGTGCCGGAGGGGATTTTAAATTTCCCCGCCCTCACCCCCCGGCCCGGGAAAATCCCGTATAGCCTAAAAGGCGAGGTAGGGAAGAACAAAAAAAAAAAAAAAAAAAAAAAAAAAAAAAAAAAAACAGATCAGAGCAAGTTTAATGATATATGAATACAATTTTTTATTGTATAATTAAAAAATAAATTTATCAATATATAATTAAAACGATGTTTCCGTGATGCAATAAAAAAACTAAGCAGAAAAAAAAACACTTTTAACATACATCCTTGTATATCATTTATAATGTGTTAAAGTATACGAAACTGATGTATTATTCGTTTAAATAAATAAACTGTTCTTATTCACATTTTATATGTATGTCTACAGTCTTAAAGCTTGTAATACATTATTTTTTAAATAAAAACTGAAATTGGCCGTAAAATATAAATTTGAACTATGACTAATTTCAACAATCCCTAAAAATAAAATAATCTGTAATTTGCTTAAATGTAGCTAGTGAAAAATGGATGACTAATAATAAGATCTGTTGTAAAGAATTTAGGGACCGAAATTTAATATTTTTCCTGATATATTTGAAAATACATATTTCATTACCTCGATCGACGGTTAGGAAGGGCGAAGGCTGAAAATAAACTCCGCATGTGATAAGATAAAGTTTCACTTCCTTAAATATTAAATCACCTACGAAGAATATCGTGATAGTATATATTTTATCAATAGTTTACACTTACACATATTTTTTACGTGTTGAAATAGTTTTCGTTGTGTCATTCTCTTATATATTTTATTCAAGAATTAAAAAAAAAATCGTTGTGGTTAAGCTAAACTCAACCGCTACTGCACAAAATAAAGCACAGCAGTTTTACTATTGAAATAAACAAGATTCTTTATTCTCCTATTAAGAAAACACGTAGAGCATTTAAGGCCAAGCTAAGATTTAGTGAATGATTTCCTCTCAAGATATCCCCAGAAGTACAAATAACGAATGTTTGAACAAACTGATTTAATCTAACTATTGGTTCAGTTAAAGATAACTTAAATTTTATTAACATTTAAAGTTAAGTTATTATCAAATAAAAAAAATCACAATGGAGCCGATAGCCGATATTTTTTTTATTTTTTTTTTTTTTTTTTTTTTTTTTTTTTTTTTTTTTTTTTGTTCTTCCCTACCTCGCCTTTTAGGCTATACGGGATTTTCCCGGGCCGGGGGTGAGGGAGGGGAATTTAAAATCCCCTCCGGCACCGGGACGCAAACTCGTACTTTTTATATCATCTCAAATCTCTGTTATCCGGTTGCCAAGCAACTAGCTGTGCTGTTACACAAGCTTTAGCCTATTCGGCCACCCCGCCCCCTACCGATAGCCGATATATGACAAAATTCATTAAACATAATTTTTTTTATTGGAAATCACATATTTAGAAAAGAAATGCTGGTACACCGATTGCTCCGTCCCCTCCTCCCTGCCTTATCTCATGACCAGCAATGTGACCACTGTCACGCCCCTTTTCACTACTACTCTACTTTAACCACAGGTTCGCGAGAATATTTATGAAGCTACACCCCCTTTTGACCCATGATCTTATTATGTTTTCCCCCACTTCTCTCAAAGGCTGAGTGTGCCCGACCAACATTTTGTTTTCTCGAATTTGTTTTTCTTGTCTATCCCGTCTCAATATTGAAGAGTAAGGTTCTCACTTTATAAAAGCTGAATGTGTCCGGTCGCCTTTCAGTTTTCTGTTACTTTGAACTTTGTCCACCATCTTTGTCACCAGAAAAACTTGGTGCTTTGTGTAGAGTCATGGGACCGTCGCCATTTTGTGTTATGTAACTTTCGAAATGTCTATCTTTTTTGTAACCTTCCTAAAGCTAACCTTTTCTGTATCCTTCCTGATGCTTATCTTTCCTATAACCTTTCTAATGTTTACGTTTTCTGTAAGTTTCCTAATGTTTTCCTTTTCTGTAAACTTCCTAATGTTTACCTCTTTTAAGTCACGTGATTAGGTAATTGTATTATATTATGCAATTGATATAGAATTTTAGTAATCTTTCAGGAAATCCTTATTTAAATTTAATCAATGGGCATTGTACCTTTAATTATTTTCTCTTATTGTTCTCTTTCACACATAAACATATACCTTGACCCTTTAATCCTTAAAATGTTAACAACCACTTAGGTCTTCTTAATTCCTTTCAAAGTGTAAGAAATGGAATTTGAGTCTTTTGATTACATAAAACATCTCTCATTTGTCTCTAACTTGTTACAGTTTTTCTTGCTTATTCCCCTTCTCTATTGAAGGGTATGGTAATCATCGTACTAAGGTTAACTGTATCTGGCTGACATATTTTTTTTTCTTCGGCAAACATTTTGTTTTTCTTCGACTTGTGGTTTTTTATTGAGTCACATAATCAGTACTGTGATCGCCACCATTTCGTTTATCTGTAACCTTCCTAATGTTTATCTTTCATTTAACCTTCCTAATGTTTATAATTTACATAAACCTTTTACTGGTTATATTTGCAGGATCACGTGATTAGTCTCGTGACCACCGCCATTTTGTATTTCTGTAACCTTCTTAATGTTTATTTCTTATGTAATCCTCCTTACGTTAATATTTTAGGAAGTCAAATGAGAGCCACCATTTCGTATTGATGTAACCTTTCTGAACCAAAGGAACATTATAAAAAGTTTTATGTTATGGAATAAATTCAATCTCAGTAATTTCTTAATTGGAGATATTTTTAAAAGTTAGAAAAAAACAACAACTAGCAATGGGAAAAATTGAGAATCTATAAAGTGGAATACATAAAAATATTATTCTGTGTAAATTGTCGAAATAAAAAATAATTATGAATAATGCGATTTACTGGAATCATTTTAATTTAATAGTAAGAGTTTAATTGAACTGTTAGTTATACCGAAACACCATATACCAATCGCCGTACGAATCCTACTAAGGCCTAATATTAAAGACCTGATTTTAAAGGAAAATATTCATAGTGAAATCAACTCAATTTTGTATTGTTAACTTAAAGTATAGGAAAATGTCATTTGAACTGCCAACTTTTTATATTTTCTTTAGTTAGTTTTGAACAAGCAGAATAATAAAGTTTCGAGGGCACAGATCTCTCCCGAGCCCTTTGATGAAGATAAATACTTTCAGCAACGAAACTTTTCGAGGTGGTGAAAATTAAATTATTTACCGTCTAGATCAAAGTACACTAGTTGAGCGGGTGCAATCCTGATACTAATCAAAACCCAACTACCCAACCGTGATTTTAACTTGCTCGAGTTTTCTCAAAGCATTATTCAGATCAAACCTTAAAGTTCTGTTCTTCTCTTAACGCAAGCGGTCACAATTTGGGTGCAAAGTGCAAAACAGTAAAAAATGTCACATTCTCGTTTACTATTTAAAAAAAAAGTGCGAATTAAGAAATTTCACGACTGTTTCAACTTTCTTTTTATATATTAAATTTCATTCCTTTTTGGTAGCTTGGAATAAAGAAACTTTCTAGAAATTTTTATACAATAGTAGTGAAATAAAGTAAGATATTTTTATCGTCAGTGATAATTCTTTGCCAATGCCGAATCCCGTTGCCTGAAGGCGGAGAAATGGAGGGCAATAAGGAAAAAAAGCCAACCGTATTATCTCTGCTTCTATTTTCGCAGATTTGAATAAATATAACGACCTGAATTTTGAGCTAGAATCAATTTTGGGATAAAGATTTAACTTTTTATTTATTCATGGTATTTACAACTGTATTAAAAAATTAAATCCATTAAGTAAATTTGATAACAGAAAATAATAACATGAAATGACTTGCTGAGAAATTACCCACTGGTAGCACTCTAAAAACAAAATGTATTTACAATAAGAGATCTCGAGGCCATCTTCTTTTCAGACGCCTCGGAGGGTTATCAGGAATAGAAGAGGAAGCAAGGTAGATTTAACTTTAATATAACCTTAATCCTTTAGTACTATTTGCATTTAGTATGAATCTAATACTTATTTATTACTTTCACTTACCTATATATCAAATATATTGTAAGAGAAGGTAATGCAACCGTGATAATTTCAACGGAAGTTCGAAGTTTCGCTCAGTCTAAATGATGAATTAAAAAAAACAAAACTGTTTGTATGTAAAATTATAGCTTAAAAATTATAAGACTTACAAAAAATTAAATTACTTATAGTTAAGTAAATTCCAGGTTGAAGCAACTTTTTCACAAATTCAACTTTACATATTTTTGCAATTTTCTCGGAAATGGCTCTAACCATGTTTATAAAACTAGTTCTTATCCTCACTAAAACAGTTTGATAGGGCTTAAACGGCAAATTTTAATTGTTTGCTCTCTAATATCCTTTAATTTTTTAAAAAAATAATTGAAATTTATTAATAGTCATTTGTAATTCAGAATAGATAAATATGATATATAAAATGATTTAATAATTAACCATGGGAGAAAAGTAGATATATTTTTTCTAGGGATGAAAATAATTTTATTGGAAATTCGGATATAATTTATGCAAATGTTTAATATACCGTTGGAAAGTTGAAACTTTTAGAAAAATGGATATTTATCATAAAAAGCTGTAGATGATTATGAAGAGAGACGGAAATATAAGAAGTTAATTGTTGTAGTTAATAATCTAGACTTTTGTTTATCATTTATTTATCGAATCGAAGATGCCTCTACCGCTTTGGGTCATAGGCAATCATCAATGTTTTTGTATCATAAATATTTTGTTTTCTAAAAAAAAAATTTAGTTTCCCCAAACCGATAACTACTAGAAGAACACAACAAATTATATATCGACCTATTGATCATTCCTTCAGTAACTGACGGAACGTCAGTACTCTGTAGAACATCAATACTTCAAAAAATTTAAATGTTTTTTTGGTATCTTACCTGCATTCGTAAATAAAAAACGAAAGTGGTTATTATATGCTAAATACAATGGGCACCACTTTTCTTCAGAGTACTTTCAAGCCTAAAAAAATTATAAATAATTCCAATAATAATAATTACATTAATAATAAATAAGTCCGTGGCGATGAGGCGTTAGAAGAACTTCTATATTATTGTTTGGTGATAAATAATTCCAGAAGCAAAATGAAAAAAAATAAAATGAACCACATGAATTATTTTGATTTTATTTAAAGTAAATAACTATCAATTCATTGGATTTATTTTTTCCAGCCTTTATATATATATATATTTTAGCTATCTTATCCTAGTACTGTAGCAGAAATACTTTTGTTTTGTACTCATTGAACTGCAGGTTTGAATACTAAAACTAATTTTATGAACTAATGAATACAAAATCACATTTTGTAACAATTATCTGGCAGTTCGCTTTTTTTATCATCTTACATTTCCTTAACAAATAACAATACTGTCTTTATTTATAAACATTTAAATATTTTATTAATAGAGTGGCTCGTTTTCAACAGTGACTATGAATCTTTTGACCAAACTTTGTTTTATTATCTTTATCAGAACTTTATGTAAAAGTTACTAAAATTCCTCTGAGTCCAACTATTTTAGAGGTGGAGCCAACTAGCGTTCCAGTAAATCTTAAGACATATATCAGTGACAAGATCTGTCATTGGTCTACCGCAACCAACACACTGTGGTTTGCTCTGTTGGTTTTGAAGAGGAAGATCTGTAGCCAGGACGCCTCATCCTGTTCTATAGTGTGTTATCATGATTTTTTCTATAGATAAAAGAATATATATACATGATTGAATTATACAGTCTTCCGTAAGTAGAGGAAATGTTTTATAAAATTTTATATAAATAATAGGCTGATTTTTTAGCAGGATAGTAGGAAATTAAAGTTTTGTAGTTTTTTTTTTTAGATAAATCACGTTTTAGGTCGAATAATAATAATAAGGCTTATCGAACCCGAAGGTTCGATGCCGATACCACCAATGGATATCGACATTCTTCCATCCACCGGGCTCCGTCTAAACTCAACACCGCCAAATCAGCCTTAACGTAATTTATCCATCTTCGCTTTGGTCTATCCCTCGGACGCTTGCCAGTCGGTACAGCGCATATAAGTTTTTTAGGATTTTTTTCGTTACTAAGCTCAGCGATTTTACGTGCCCATTTTATTTGCCTCAACTTAATCACCTCAATTATATTAACAAGATGCCGTTCACGCAATACAGCGTTGTGTAACCGCCTAAATTCTTCGGCTGACTCATCTTTTTTCGAGTTTTCGGTCCGAATATTCTGCGCAATACGTTATTTTCAAAACCTTTCGAAGCGGCCACGTTTTGCATCCATTAAGAATCGTTGGTAGGAAAATGATTTCATTTAGGTTGAAAAGAAAGCGATAACTAAAAAAACTATTTAATTTTAGTAATTAACAATTGCTCCACTATAAACTAGACAAGTCATATGTAAAACCATTAAAGTGGACTTATAGGGGCTAAACTAAGCTAAGTTTTGTTTAAAAAAAAAAAGAAGAAATCAAATACGATTTTTTCATCATCCTGCAACTATATTAGAGATACCCCACTTTTAAAAAACTACCTGGTTTAATATGCTTTAAGTTAATATAACATTAAGTTGAGATTTATTAGGGAAAATCCTGAGAACTCACCTCAAGTTGTTAATAATGTGATTTAATATCATATCACTTAAAAGTACTCGTTTTTTCAGCAAAAATAAATACAATTATTTGTTGCAAAGTTTTTATTTCTTGATTTTCCATGATTTTTGACTTATAACAATAATCAGGATTCATTTATTTAAATTTTTTTTAAATAATTATTTTTTGATTATTCGTCATTTAATGTGATAGTGAAAGTGTTGTTTACTAAGATCTATATTATAGGAATTGATCAATATTTATAAGTGACAAAATAAATGTTCCTGATTCTAATAATATATTTTTATGTATATTTCAGGACTAGAAACATTTATTTCGTCACTTATAAGTATGGATCAATTCATTTAATATATATATTAAGTAAAAAACACATTTTCATTAATATAGAAATAGAAAAATCATCTTTATTCTGGGACTAGGTCCCTTTAGAATAACAGTATTGTTCATATATATTAACCATAAATCTGGTAAAAAGTCTTATTACAATGAATAATAACAAAATACTTGTAATACATTAAGTATTAATTAAGCTCTTAGGATAAATTAACGGATTATAGAATAAATAGATTAAATTATAGAATTATAGAATAAATTGGATTATATATTAATTAATTAATATATAATCCAATATGAACGAGGAACAGATAATAAATTAATGGATGAAATTATTTTTATTAATATACAACATATTGCCTATAGGTATGTCTGTGTTTTTAATTAGCTTATCTTTAAGTTATTTTATTTTTTATTTTATATACTTTTTGATTATTACTTAGTTGTTATTTTGCTTTTTGCTTTTTGTGAATGCGTACATATCTCCATATAATTATTGTAGTAATAAATAAATAAAATAAAAAAATAATATACAACAGATTTGCACTAAAATTTGCGAGGTAAAGTATAATATTCAAAAACTTTATCAAGTTTTGTATATATTTTCATTTTCAGAAAGGTTTTTGTGTAAAAAACATCTTCCATCATTCTATAATATACTTTGAAATTTCCCCCAGGAGTTGTTAGAACGTGAACTGAATGGATGTTGTGATGGCGGCCATCAAGTTGCGGATAGTCTATGTAACACATACAGTAAAACATTGTTTATAACATTATGCTAAGATGAAAGAATATAGTAATATTTTCAAAATAATTTTAAATTTAATTGAAAGCTTATTTTATGTAAACTTTGACTAAATGTCCTTTTTATTTTTTTTCTGTTTCATGAAATAATATTTAAAAATTATTATTTTATTTTTATTTATTCATTGAAATATGCGACTGTGTTGAATAAATACAAGCAGTAAATGTGAACAAATCAGTAATAATGACATGAAAAGACTTATGGAGATGCTAACTAATGGTATTTAGGCATACATATAAATTTTTTTAATTATTTGTCTTACATAGTATACTTTTTTATTATTATTAATTTAATATATTTTTATATCTAATATTATTATTATTTATTTATTTTATCCGTAAACATTATGTGAATGAATTCTCTTTTTCACTATAAAGATTATCCCCCTAATTGTGAAACATTCTCTAACACCAAATGCATTCAATCAAAACAATCCAAAAAACATCATAAGCATTTCAGTCTGAAGTCCTCAAACTACAGTCGATGCTCCCTTCTTTGTAAAGGTACTATTTCGCTGGAGCGGTCCACAACAGCGACCGCTATCCCACGCTGCCAACCACAGTTGGCGTTGCTATTTCGCTGAAACTGCTTACTTGGGTTGTTATAACCTGCCTATAACCTTCGAACATTTCGCTGTATCTTCGAAGATAAAAAGATGAACATCCTATAATAATAAAACTGAATAATAATGAACATCTCAGACTACCGCTTTTTTATTTGAGGAGGAAAAAGAAGAGAAAATGTTGTTCATAAAGAGAAGGAATATCAGTATTTCGATGAGATGCGTATCCTCAAATCCCTTCTTGGACATTGTTTGCTATTGTCTAGATGAACAACTTAAAAAGAACAAAAAGGCGGAAAACGCCGTACTAACAACAATAGTCCCTCTGATATTAGATATTATTAGTTTGAAAAGTAATAGTAATTAATACATAGTTGATTAGTAATAAATATCATATATTTATAATTAAATGCCAGCAGGCGATGTTTTATAGTTTTATCAATAGTCATCAGTAAATCACCACTTTAATTAAAAAATACAAATAGATTTTTCAATGGGTGAATTTTAGTATTTACCTGATTATGAAATTTGTTGGATTCTTTAATTTATAATATCTTTTGGATTTAGGTATATTTGTATTTCGCTGTAAAATATTGTTGGTGGAATAAATAAATAAATAATCATGTTATTTCAACGTTAAAAAAATAATTTACTATTGCATTTTTTCAGTTTTAAAAACTATTTGTTATAGTTTTGCCAGACTTGAAAGAAACATAGGAAATGAAAAATATCGACGTGACTGTTATCATCAAAACAATGCTCTGATATGATAACATAACCTACAACCGCCGAACCGCCAATAGCTCCACTGCTTCATGAGGAGTTAGATACGAGCTGCTTAGATATGACGTCATACCTAGACTGCCGAGCAGCGCCAGCGAAATAGGTTCCTTTCTATTGGACTAAAGCAGTGGTCAACCGCGAGCAGTCGCGGTCGTTGACCGCGCCAGTGAAATAGTACCTGAAGGAACAAAACCCATAATGACCATTTATTCTTGATCAAATAGCGGAAAAAATTTCCAAATTCCACCAGAACTTTTTTTATCACCCAAATCTTGTAGTAAAAACTTTATTTAGCATCACCCATCCTGAGAACTTTTTCCATAGGTTATAACGGCAGTGGCCCCGCGACTTTTTGTAAATATGTATATATTGGAGTTCCGGTAATGGCCAGATTCTTCACTAAAGCCATGTAAGGCTGTGGATGTTATTCAGCTTTCAATGACTTAATACCGGTGACGAAGATTTACCTATGCATTAAAAAAATATGGAAAAATGTTAGAATGGTTAATGTCAACATAATATTAATAGTAAAATCTTTAAAAATTCAGTGAAAAAAAAGGTAAATGAATGGATTACAATCAAATTTAATATTTTTCAACTAACATAAATTTGCATTCGAAGACTGAGTAATTATTGCAATTTTTATCCTCACCAATTAAAAAGTTATGTCAATATAAAGCATTAAAAATCCGAGTACGATCTATCCAGTACAGCCTGTTGTGATAAGAAAGGTCCCCGGACATGTCAGAGATAGTGGGATATCTGGCCGCTGAGCCTGATTGCGATGGGCTACCGCTCCATTCTGAAAGGAATATTGTCTCAATTCGGCGATAAGTAATCTCAAAAAGTTTTAAAGAAGTAAAATACAAAAATACATTTTTCTGATTATTAAAATATGCACAATTTTCTCTAAGACAAGATAAAGATTCATCCAAATGGAAAATTTTGGAGGCTACGCAGCGTGGAATCGCGGAACACACAACAGTTAATTTAATTGATATAATCGCGCAACTTTCATTGAAAAAAGCTTTTCAAACCATGAGAATAAATGATGAATCCCTGAAAAGTTAATTTATGATAAACTTATCAAGACCATGCTGAGCTGAGTGTCAAACCGTAAGTCTTTTAAAGGAGGTAGGTAGGAAGAGATTGGTGGTATATAGAGGAAGGAGTCAATCATAAAAAAATGTGTGTTAGGAAATACCGAATGAAATTTGCACAAAATTAATGTTAATGCTAATGGGACATGAAACATAATGTTAAATTTTTTAAAGCAATTTCCAGATATATTTTTGAACATAAACAGAAGTAGAAATAGACAGAACGATAAATAAACGCTACTGAACTACAAAAAATTTCAGTGTCCTCCGATTTTGAATATATCCCTTAAACTAAACCTCATGTTTTTCATAGTGATTTCGGACCAGTTACTCTTATTTCAAAATTGAAGGAGTTAATACTCGCGGGAATTCTATTAAATAAAACCAGGCGGGAACGAAGCCCACACAATGTGGTCGCGAACATTGAGGTTCCCTAAAGCTGAGACAATACCAGTTCTGAAACACTGAAACGAACTTAATATGCACAAAGACCAAATAACGTGAGTAAGAGACGAACTCCTCTGGCTTTTGCTGAAAATGCGATTAAATAAAATTATTGTTGTTCCTCGTTTCTTTCATCAAATGAACCGAATCAGCAAGTTGGATGTTTAGCTTGCTGATTCGGTAATAACTAAAAGTATTGAAAAATATACTACCGCAAAATACAATAATCCACTTAATCAGTTACAATTTATTACGTTACTTAACTAAGGAAGAGAAATGGCAATTTAAATTGAGTTATTATTTCAGAATATTTTTTTAATGGTCTGAAGATCATTTGAATATATATTTAGAATATATTCATATTTAACCATTTAACTTTAATTGATGACAAAAAAGGGCTCTTGTTTAGATTAGGCCCGTCAGTGACTTTTTAATGATATTTAGTAACAGTTCGTATAAAACTTGATACCATTGACATAGAAATAAAATCACATGTTAAAATATTATTTGTTTTAGTGTTGTTTGTGTAATTGCGGTTATAAAGTGATAACACGATGAATATTTTTGACGTTTACAATTTATGAAAAGAAGAGGAACGAGCCAAGATTTTCTTTGAAGAAAGAGGAATTGTATAAGAATAAAAAAAATCCTTAAATTTTTTCCTCCAGAGGTAGCTGAAGAAACTCATTAAAAGTATCTTAATGTTTTTGGTCATGTAAAAAGAGTTCCTATTAAATAAATCATATGTTTCTTTAACCGATATATTTCAATTTATCAATAAGTAACTGTTACTAGATAAAATAAGTGGGGGGAATGATATTTTGATTTAAAGAAAATTTTATCTAGTTTACAGTGAAATAATTGTTAATTACACAAATTAAATATTTCTTTAGTTAGATCTTCCTGTTTATCAAAAAGCATGACTTACTTAAAAATTAATAAATGAGGATTTGTTCTACTTTTCTGCTGAGAATGGGCCCATTGTTTATATGAAAATTTTTGTAGGCTTTGAGTTCTGCTATCACTCCTAAAAAAATTTCCTTCCAATTAAAGGACACCCAGTATATAAATATCTCTCTTTGCATCTTGAAGGAACAAAATAAATTTGAATAAACCAATAAAATTTCGAAGGAAATAAATTCCTATTTTATCTTAACGGGTATAATGCAAACTTGAAATCAATTTTTTCTCCTTCGTTTATTCAATAATACACAAGAACACAATCTGTCACAATGAAGAACAGCAAGAATTAGAGCTACAAGTACCCCTTTATAAAAAATACAAGTGAATATAAATAATTAAAAATAAAAATTGAGGTTGAGTAAAAATAAAATAAATCTTAAAAATAAAAACATATATAGAATATTTACATTCGTTCAGGGAACACCGAATCAAGCTTTGTGTTCCTCACCTAAAAGGAAAATCAACATTCTAGAAGATCTCAGTACTCTCCCAGCCGCGTCACTGATTAATCACATCACTTATTATGTTATAAATAGAAAAATCCAAACTACAACGCCATGAGTCTCCAACATACAGATAAATAGGTAATTTGCCAACTTTCACCAATTCAAGCTTAATGAGTGCAGACAAACCAAGACTATTTATTTGCAGAAGTAAAACAGAAAAAGAAATAAAGAGAAAAAAAAATTGATTGCTGTAGACATCTAATGAAGTCATTCAAATGCAAATTATATTTATCTACATCTATATATTCTATTAATCACTTTAATAATAAATTATGTATGCATTTGGATTGATCCGTTCGATGTGTACAGCAATAATTGTTTTCTCCTTCTTTTTCTTTTTTCATTCTGCAAATAAATGGTTTTGGTTTTCCTGTCCTCATTATTCCTGGATTGGCGAAAGGTTGGCAAGTTAAATATTCCCCTGTATGTTGGAGACTCATGGCTTTGGGGTTTGGATTTATCCATTTATAACATAATTATCTAATGGAAGGAGATGGTCCGGGGTGGCAGTGATAAATAGACTAAATAGAGGCAAATCTATTTTATTAAAAGCCAACGTTTCGACCCGACTTTGCAGATCTTTTTCGGGGCTAGAACGGACATGATACAAAAAGATATAGAGAATTGTCGTAGTTACATAATATTAAGACAAAAAATTATAAACAATGTGAATAAGCTTATTAAAATTATAAACAATAAGTACATTAAAATATAGACGGAGTAAGCTAAGTAACAAGATCCTAAAATGAAGTAAATAGATGATAACAATTATTTTAGTGTAATATATAATATATGCAAATGTGAATATATTTCTACAGATCTAGGAACAATAATACTATCGAGGAATTTGAATATAGATTTTAATTTAATTCTGCCCTTAGTAAAATTTTCCTATATAAGTGAAAGTAAAAAGTTCTTAAGTCTAACTGATTTATTATGTATTCTGTAATGAAACGGTTAAAGATAAAAATATTTTATTTCATTTTATGAAAGACCTAAGCAACCATTAGCTCTTGAATACGGTCAGTTATTGCATTATGTAATGGAACGCGGCGGTAACGTAAACTAGGCAGGAAATAGAAGGCTTTATGGTTTTAATAAAACAGCTGAAGAGGTCTCTGTACAAAGGAGCTCCATAGCTCTATAGGGGGGACTTTATGTAAAGTACGCTCTTAATTTAGACACCGACCCGAATCAACAGACAATTCTGGACTGGAGAGTCGGAAACAACTGGAAGATTCTGAGGAGGATTCTAAGTCTTATTCTGAGGTGGGCGTCTTTATTTTAGGACTAAAGATCAAAAGGATTAAATAGAAAACTTAAGATGTCTCATTAAAAGGATACATTGTGTAAGAAAATTAGAACGGTTGGTTAATCAAAGTCTACTTAAACCTTTTATCTTGGCAAACTCTGAACTTAAGAACTCTACAATAATTGAGATAGTTATAAATGTTTATTTTAAAATTAATCTTTAATTTATTTAAAACAAAAATTAAACATCTTTAAAAAAAGATGTTTTCCTTATTCATTATACAGTTCTGGAACGGCAATTTGTTTTTAGTTTATCACCCTTAAAAATAATTTATATTATGTTTGGAAATTTTATTTAGTTTTCATAAAAACATTTGATCCTTGTTAAATACTTTGATAGTTTATATTTGAAAAAAATAAATTAAAGAATAATTTTTTATGATGAAACTTATTCAACGTTTCTTTGAAAACAGTTACATATTTTTGAATACGAGGTGTGTTTATAAATAGATTTAGAGGACTGGGTATTATTTCAACAAAATAAATTCATCTGGGAGCCATTAAATAAAAATAACATTATTAAATATATGTAAACAAATTAAAAATCAATAGTTGGGCTATGTAAATATTTTGAATCTGTGTTGGTTTTGTAAATAAAAAATATTTACTTGATTATTGTATAAATTTATTTAAATAAGTTTATCTATTTGCTCCGGTAGTGAATATATTCTAAATTTAGAGAATTCCAGCTCTGATTGTATTTTATATGTTCAGAATTCAATCAGAACACCATTAAATGTCCAAACTATTACGGAGGTTTTATCCTTTACAAATTTTTAACTGATATGTCAGTATCATGATATATATAGAACCACATTTATTTTCTGTGTTTTATACGAAAAAAATACCAGCAGAAGCACCTGAATGTTGCCAGGAAAATCATTGGTGGTAAAAGTAAAAAGTCCTAATGAAGGGGAAAAAGATGACTTGATTAGCAGTGGTGAAAAATGAGTACTCTGATATTTATGACAATGATATTTTAGGGTGTAATGGTTGTTGGAGGGAGGGGAGGTGGAAGAGAGGGGGGCGAAGAGGAGGCCCTGGGCAGAGAGCCCCACGCAACCGAGCAATTAGACAAATCATTTTCAATTTCACTAACAGCCTCGAACCTGGGCAGCATTTAAACAGCTCCATTAGTAGTCAATCTAGTCTCTTTCACTCACGAACGTCTTCCCTCACCGAGATATATCCCCGCAATGTGTCTTAATATAATCGACACCTAGAGTATAATGTATGTTGTATTTATTTATTTATGAAAGTTAAACGTTTAAAATCCTAAAAACGGGCTTTTGTCAGACAAAATAATTATTTACTTCAATCAGATTTTAGCTGAGGATTTTTCCAATTGTATTATAAACTAAATATCAAGTCACTGATTAGTAGAGGTGGCCAGATATTTTCCATTCATCGCGGCATTTAACACTTCCACCGTTTACTGGTGTTGTTCTCCATCTTATTATCCCAGTTCGTGGTTGGTTGCCCTACCTTGCACTCTTGCGTGCTGCCTTAGCTGCTACTCCATGCTTCTTTTGGTCCAGCTGTCTTCTTTCGCCCTGATGAGATGTCGAGCCTTTTTCAGCTCTTGAAAACCGTTTGTACAATATCTAACAAATGGGTTTTACTACTGATCTATAATTTGGCATTCCAGCATTTTCTAGTTTTTCCTGATATATACAGTTCCATATTATGTTTTGATGCATGCAATACTACAGAAAAATATAATAATTATGCAGTAAAAAATATAACATTAAGTTTAATAAAATAAGGGATTAATATAATACAATATACTGTAGACCCTACATAGATCTCTTTACTGACAAAACATTTTTCCATATATCGTTAGACCTAAACATTAGTATCTTGCTTATTTTCTGTCTTGAAGTGCATCAAGAGAAAACCCCATTCGGAAATAGATAAAAATTTTCATTAATAAACCCTTAAAACATAAAGTAGTGATCCACGGACATAAGACACCGAACCCTTCAATACCCTTCAGAAACCTTCAGTAAATAAACGATTTCTTATTAGCTAATTTCACAAAGAATTAACATGAACTGGTCACCATGCTGAACCGAACTGAGTACAATAAACTAGTTCTTTTACAATAACTCTCTCTCCTTTTGGATACCGTTTTTTTTTTGTTGATGTTGGTTTTTTGTTCACCCCTTCTTCACATTTTACGCTATACAGGGTTTTTCCGAACCAGGGGATGGAACGGGGGATTAAGACCAGATTTATAAGCCCCCCTCGCACCGGAAAGCAAACTCGAAATAATTTTATATTATATGACTTCGATTATTAGGATGCCGGGTAACGCGCGGTTAGCCCGCTCAGGCATCCCGCCCATAAATTGGATATCGCGTTATAAATAAGCCTAAATCTCTGCAATCCATACATTTTCGTTGGTATGGTTCTTGGTAAGGAAGTACTGTTTCTTTTTTCAAACAACCCTCATTAATGTTCATGAGAATGGGGAAAACGTTCTGTATTCGAAATAGGGAAATGCGAAGCAAAAATAAAGAGAAATAAGGGAAAGTAAAACAAAATTGAACGACTCTGTTTCCATGGATTTAGAATGAATCAATTCATAGGAAAATAACTTACTGTTAGGTGAAGCACCAAACATGATATTGGTATCAATATTAAAGTAGAGCTTACCTGAAACAAAAAAAAAAAAAAGTTAATTATAACTAAGAATAATAATTATAACTATACTAAGAATTATATATATGTACATATATTGGTATATGTAAGTTTATCATAGTGTTTTAATATAAATAGTATACTATTATATAATTAAATCAACATAACTGGTGAGGGGGGAGGGGGGGAAATGCAGCCTGCCGGCCGAACAAACCCTATTTTACAAATTATACAACTGTTAATTCAATCAAAAGAAACGCATTTTCGAAAAATATGTTCTTCATGAGTGGAACTCAATTTTTTACGATCCATTTTTTTATTTTATGTTATATATAAAATAAAATATTACACGCCACTAAAAACTTTTTAACATAATAGAGAGATTTAATTATATATATATATATATATATATATATATATATATATATATATATATATATATATATATATATATATATATAAATTTGTTAATAAAATATAATTTTTATATTTATAATGTTTTATTAATTTTTTTAATATATAAGTATTATATTATTAAATTAACATAATTCAATAAAATATTACAAAAATATTTTCTGTTTATAAAATATCGTAAATATAAAAATTGCATTTATAATATGTTATTGATGTTGTGTAATTATATAAATGTGCAATTGGAAACAATTCATAAGAAAATAAGAAGGAGCGGGGTAGCTCGGAGGTAAATCACTGACTTCTAGGCTCAAAATCCATGATTCGAATCCGACTAAAGAAAGGTCTATTTTTCATCAACCATGGATCGGTCCTAGGCCCCTGAGACCCTCCTGGAGCACACCCATCACCTATAAAGTGGATACTATTGATTTAATAATTAATTAAAAGGAAAAAACTCGCGGTCGAGCTGTAACAGTACTTCGACAGTATAAGATAAAATAATATATTTTGCTTCGATCTTCTAGTTCAAATATCTCATTTTTATGAAATACCTTAAGTAAAGAAGTTAAAGTGTTTCTTAAGGTTGACTTTGTATTGAGCTGTTATTATGTAGGCTTTACGTTCTAAAGTGAGATATAATATAACTAAGTGAAGGAAAGTCAATTACATTGATGATGCAGAGGAAATAGGAATTGGGTTAATGAGAGCTGCAAATAAAACAAATCAGTTACGAATCCCCGGGGAGAATATTGTCGAAGTTTTTGTCCCGTGCAAGGAGTTATTAATGGCGGTATAATCTGGGATGTTTTGCCCAACCTGTATCCCTAGATGGCAGAGATGTCTCAACTTCTAGATTACACGACTGGCCTAACCACTCAAATGGGTGTAATTAGAAGCAAATTATATGAAAGAAGACAAATAAATAATAATACATGAAATAAGACTAGTTAATAAAATAAAAAATAATTTTTCTTTCATTCGTTCATTCATTAATAAGTGTTAAAAAGCGTGATATTTCAAATACTAGTGTGGAGTCAATTTCAGGAGTAGATCTGGAAAAGAGTTTCTTAGATTCAGATTAAAAATTGTAGAAGGAATATCCATATTTTTCTTAAACAGCCACAAAATTCAAACACTTCTAATCCATTAAGTTAACTAATCTCTTAGAATCCTACGAGTTACAATAAATTTAATCAGACAACATTTTAATATAAAATGTTAGTTAAAAAATGGTAATCATTACAGTAAGCATAGATGAAAGAAATTAACAGAAATAATAACTAAATTTTAATGTCAACTAGACAGATTAGACGTGACTGGACGGGCTGATGTCCATAGTGTTAGCAGATCCTATAAAATTATATATTTTAAAGTAGAGATGTCAAATAATCGCAATTGGCTCCAGTGAATCTTATTTGAAGTTGAATTTAATACGCACGCACAGTGATTGAGTTTGACACATGTGTGTTGAATCAACCTCCTTTTGTTTTATTATTCAATATAAAAGTTTTCAATGAGTCTTTAAGAACATACAGCCGGAACCACAAAGACATATGTTTTATTTTTTAAAGATGTTTTTATTGAGAAATAATAGATTTTGTCACACTTAAGGGCACTAAAGGCATATCAAAAGCGAAACATTAAGAAAAAGTTGCTTATAAATACCAATTCGGTGTACCATAATATATGAATTATTAATTAACAGAGATATATTTAATGTTTCGTTCTATGATAAATGTCTTCTGTCAAATTTAGAGACTATATAATTGTTATGACCAGTAAGCGTTGCACATGATACCGTGCACACCATTAATGATTGCAGCTCTTATTTAAAATTAGGAGAAAAAAATTCCGATTTCAGAGGTATGCCATAATTGTAGACACAAAGCATCCGGAGTATTCTCTTCCCTAAGCATTAGAATTCTTCATTTTTTAAATTCATTCCCAATTAAAAATGAAAAAATGGACGTAATAATGAATAAACGAAAACAATTGATTAAGCTTATTGTTTCCACTTATTTATATTTCTGAAAATATACATTCATTCGAAAAAAAAATAGAAAAATGACAAGGACAAATTATTTAATTGTTGAAATTATGTCTCAAATTAAAAAAAAAAAAAACTGAAATAGCTATGTATGCGGATAGGAATCGTTGATGATTTCGAGCTGTAATTAAAAAAAATAGAAAGATTATTTTTATCTTTTTTATTTTTTGAAGATTTACGAATTAAATTTCAAAACAACAGCCGGTTGAATATTTCTATACAATCCGATTTTCATTAGTTCAACTCATATATTTCTATTTTTTTTTTTATAGATGATTTATTATATCTAGAGATGCAAAAATGCAAGACCAAGATGATTCTTGGTGTTAAATAAGATTCTCACAACAATCTGGCAGTTACCTATTCGCTTATTGCTATTTATTAAACATGTTATTTCAGATCTTAGGAAAACTCTATAGAGTAGTTAAATTTAGATGTTTTATTCACATAAACATTGTAAAGTTCGACTAAGTTAATAAAATTAACTTGGGTAAATATTAAAGGAATTGTCAAGAAAGATATAGATAGGCTCCCATCTTGGAATGGAAGAGTTGTAGTAAAGATAATCATTCAATGTCACCAGTTATACAAATAAAAAATCTGTTTTGTCCACTAACATGACTTTGCTACCGATTTTCAACATTTTTTTGTTCAATTTTAAATATGTTCTAACGCATTAAAAATAAAACACAATTGTATTAGACGAATGTTCCTGATAACCGACTTGTAAATGTAAAAATTAGTAAAAGAGTACGCTTATTTGATGAACTAAAGCAATGTAAACGGGCAAGTGAACAATTATTAAAATCAGCGTATAGAATTCAATACAAAACTGGATGTTCGATTTAAACTTTTTTTTTTTAAAGTTTTGTCGAAAATGTAACAACCTTTACAAAAATGTTACAACTACATATTGTAGATATATGACTGCCATTTTTCAGAATTTGGAAACCCCAAATGAAAAATCGGAAGCCTTAAATGCAAAAGTATATTGAATATTTAATAGTTGACCGTTGCATTATAAAGGAAGGAGATGGTCCGGGGTGGCGGTCATAAATAGGCTAAATAGTGGCAAAACTATTTTATTAAAAGCCAACATTTCGACCTGACTTTGCAGATCTTCTTCAGGGCCAGAAGTATTTTATATCTTGTCCGTTCTAGCCATGAAGGAAACCTGCAAAGTCTGGTCGAAACGTTGGCTTTTAATAAAACAGTTTTGCCACTATCAAGCCTATTTGTAACCCCGGACCACCTCCTTGCTTTTAAAAGTATATTGGTTCTATCAATTTTTTACATATAGTAACTAAAATTGTCTAACATTATTAATTATTTTATCTTAATTTTTATTCAATAAAACCATTTTTTTATTATATATATATATATATATATATATATATATATATATATAATTATATATATATTATATTTTTTTTTTTTTTTTTTCTTTTTAACACTCTTGGTATTTGTCTTACAACAACTAGGCGGTCTTGGTCTTGGCTTTCTACTAAATTCCCAATATTTCACGCAGGCATCAGTTAACATTGGTTTGTATTTTGGTTTTCGGTTACCTTCCATGTTTCGCTGTCATAAAGTAGGATAGATTTACCGTTTGTATTGAAAAGACATATTGTCGTATTTTTGGATAGGTTTCTGTCTTCCATATTTAAACAAAATCCCCGTTGGTCTTCTTTATCAGGCTTTTCGCATCTTCTGCTGAGCCACCTTCCTTGGTAAATACGCTTTCCAGGTTGTTAGAGAAGCCAACCTATTCCATAATTTCGCCCATCAGGAGAAGGTGCTTCCGACATCACTCATTCGTCCCCATCTCTTTTGTGGATGTGTACAATTGTACAGGAAATTTTTTTGTATACAATATATGACAAATAAAATATCGTAAATTTATGGTTAAAAAATAAATAATGGGAAAAAACAAACACTCTTTACAATATAATAAAATATAGACTATTTTTCGTCCTCTTATGTTTATGTATGCGTGTTGTTGTTTTCGCATTACTCTAATATGAATAGATTTGGCAGGATTAAAAGAATATTAGGGTTATTTTGTAAATGTAGAGCATATTTAATTCTGAATGCTTCTTAGTTTTTTTTTTAACATAAAAAGATAATCAAACAATAATTGTTCAAATTTTTAGCCACTGGTCTATCTGCCTGCCTGTGCTAAGATTTTCTCGGGAACTACTGAACGGATTTTGTTGCTTCTTTTTTTATTTTCTAGAGTTTTGGCTACTTATGCCTGTGACAGAAATTTGCCATGCGGAATAGCTTGCGCGCAATAAATGAAAAACATGTTTTTCTATAGACTGTTGCTCAAAAACGGCTCTGACGATTTTGATGAAACTTTCCTATAATGTTCTAATCATTGTTTTTTCAATTTTCGTATATAGACTAAATTGCCTAAAAATTTTAGGGAAAGAAGTTGTAAAGAAAAGAAAAATGTTATGGGGCCTAACTCCCTAAGTATATATTATTCAGTAAAATTTATAATAAAACTTTTGAAAGGTAATTAAATTACCAACAAAGAAAAAAAAATATCGGAATCGAACCAGTATTAATGACTAAGTGATAGTAAGAAAATCTGTTGCCCGCATCCCACAATCTTCACTATTTCCTTTACTTTTAATAGAAATTACTGTTTGACAATACCAAGCTATGCCAAAAAGTTTTTGATCAGCAATATTAGGAAGTATTGAAATTTTTACACTGCTCTACCTTAAGTCGGTTTGCATTGCTTTAGTTTATGAAATAAATCGTACTCAAATCTTATGTTTGATCAATTTTCAGGAAAATGCATCTAGTTCATTTCGGTTTTGTTTCTTTATGGACATATGTAAAGATATAAAAACTTTTCTGAAATAAGTAGGAGTGGACACACCAGATATTTTAATGTTCTGATTGCATTAATATAAAAATAACTTTTAAAACTCGAAGCAAATAATTTTAAATACGAGTAAAACTTATCAGTTGTGTAAATTCAAAATCATGATTTTCGTATTATGCTAAGTTGTTACAGCAAATTATCAAGATAGGGATAACATGATGAGGTCATGTCCCCAACACGTGTCACGGCTAAATTAATACTTATTATAAATGAGAGGCAATTCGAATGCTAATTTAATGTACTCTTCACATCTTACTCCGAGTCTTATCTCAACTGACAGTTTATCTTCATAGCATTCGTTGACGTGTAGCTGTTACAGTTGTTGATATCAAAAGTACTTTACATAAAATAGGTTAAAGTTAAACATTTAAATATTTTGTAATTATTATAAATAAATTTCACAGTTGTTTATTATTCATTTGTGTTATAATTTTAATAAGAAATTATTGCTTTTAAAATAGTATAATTTTGTTGATCGAGCACTAATGACCAGGATGTTTTCCGCCTAACATAAAAACAGCAGCCAACCAACCAAGAAATTAATGAATCAATTAATACAACTCTAAATTTAACATAAAAGAGATAAATATTATATTCGGTAGCCAGCAATATCTGGTGAAAAGTCAGGTTTCGTTAATGGCATAAAAAATTAACATTGTTCATACGTAAAATGTTAATGGAACCGATTCCGTATGATATATAAAATATAATATTTGTAATTTAGGTAATGAAGTTTATTCTTTTTGTAAACTGGATGATTAAAATAAATTCCATAAATCCCATCAAATCACCTTTATCCTTCCTCGTAAACCTATGACTTGCTGTCCTACAGTATCCTTTAATAACACCCCACTCGTCCCTGTAGAACAAATCCGATACCTCGACAAACGTCTCACTTGGAATCCTCATACAAGACTGAAACGACAAGAAACTGCTCGACGTTTCCGCTTACTCCAACACTTACTGGACAAACGCTCTAAGCTTGCAATTAATTACAAACGACTCATATACATGACTATAATAAGACCTATTTGGACTTAGGGAGTTTAGCTATGGGGTTCCACTAAACTATAAAAATTCCTCTTGTATCCAATCTCTACAATCCAAAATCCTTCGTAAAATCCTCAATGCTCCTTACTTTGTCACAAATAAAATAATCCATAAAGACCTCAATGTTCCATATGTTTCCGATTGGGCCCAATGCAGATACTTATCCTTCCATAATAAACTTCATAACCATCTAAATCCTCTTGTTTCTAATCTTGCTTCCTCTCGGATTCCTGATGACCCTCAATAATGTAGACATATTATTAGAGTACAACCTATGGGTAGTTTCTCAACAAGCGTGTTTCATGTGATTATATTCCTTTATTATATATATGTGATTATGTACACATTTACTTGATGTATTTATACTAATACAGTTGTAAATATCATAATAAAAATTTTAAAAACTCATTTTGTACTTACTTTCTTGGTTATTTTTTCTTTAAATTATATTACATCAAGGTTTTAGGGTTTGTCACAACATCAGGAATTCACTGTATCATTTTTAATATTTTATTGCAGTTCAACCATCAATTTTTCATTTCCTCTTTCTGGTTATCTTCGTAGAAAGATAATAGGAAATGAAAATGAACTTTTTTAGATTTATAGTTACTTTGTCAGCATTTCTTGTTCAAACCTAACGGTATGTGCTGGGCAGAAAAAGGTACTTCAAGCGAATCCTAAGACAGATAAAATATCGGTTTTTAAATATATGCATAGTTGTTACGACGCAAGCAATTTTTGCCCATTTCGCAAATCGCCCGAAATTACCCGAAAAAAATTGACAACCTATTGTTAACAAAGGTTCGACCTTCTAAAAACCGTTTTCAGACCTTACCCCAACCTATCACCCCGGAAGTTATTGAGGATTTAACACGCGGGAACCGTTGAATTTCGAATGACTACCATTACTTATTATTTATTCATTTTTTTACTATAGTTTTCGAGTTACTATCAATCCAGGTTTTGACTAAATAATATCTAATTGTATATACTGACCAAATTATAAATATATAACGAGTTAATAGATAATTTAAAAAAATGTATATATTTTTTTTATTATTAAATACATGTTGTTTATCTTGGTGTTGGAGCTGGTGTTTTGGAATCTTGAATGGGGGAATGTTGGTATAAGGGTGAATGGTAAATGGTTGAGCAATTTACGTTTTGCCGATGACATCGTGCTCTTTGCCAAAAACAGTCGACAATTGAAAGAAATGATTATACAACTTTTAAGGTTGTGCGAACAAGTCGGTTTATATCCAAACTATAACAAAACCAAAATAATGTCAAATAGAGAGCCAAAAGAAATAAAAATAAATAAATACACCTTAGAATATGTAGACGAATATGTGTATCTAGGCCAGCTGGTGTCCTTCTCGGATAGAGCAACAAAAGAAGTACAGAGAAGAATCGCAATGGGATGAAACAAGTTTTGGTCACTGAGGCACATAATGAAAGGAGATTTAGATGTGGATCTTAAAAGACAGACCTTCGATAGCTGTATCCTCCCAGTAGTGACATATGGTTCTCAAACTTGGTCGTTAACTAAGGCCCACGAGAGAAAAATCCAAGTGTGGCGGAACAGTATTGAGAGGAGTATTATGAAGGTAAAGAAAAGAGACAAAATAAGATGCATTAAACTAAGGAAAGAAACAGGCCTCAAAGATACAATTTTACCATTGAGGAAAATTAAATGGAAATGGGCTGGTCACCTCTTACATAGCAACGATGTTAGGTGGTCGAAAATAACAACCGAGTGGACGCCATATGATCTAAAAAGGAAAAGAGGCCGACCAGTGAAGAGATGGTGCGATGTGTTCAGGCTGACGATGGGACCCCTCTGGTGGAGAGACGCTAAAGACAGGGTTATATGGAAAAAGAAGTGGACAGAGCTCACGGACCCCGCTTCTCATCAGGGCTAGTCACCCAGTGCTGACTACTACTCCCTCACGGGAAGGCCTGTGCAGGAAGAAAGACATGTAGAAGAAGAAGTGTATAATAGTGTATGTGTGTGTGCATATTCCATGTAGATATGCATGCTATTTTATATTAGTAGTTATAAAAAAAAATAATAAAAACCATTTGTACATATGTAACTATTTATTTTGCATAATAAAGGCTATTTCATTTCATTTAAATACATGGTACTTCTCATATTAAAATTTGTTATGATAGGTAGTTATGAAATTGGTAATAAATTATGCAATATCTAAACAATACAAACCACAAGACGTGGATTTTAAACATTATAATGGTGTCTACCGCGAATATTTTTACAATAATTATTTTGCACGAAACACTTATTATTTTACATATGCCTATTTGGTTCATTTAAATCAAATATTCTATTAACAAAATATTTTTTAACATTGTTGCTTAAACTTATATACTGCTATTTATATTAAGTATTTTATGTTAAATAATAAGTGTTGCATGCAAAATTATTATTTCACGCAATGTAAGTCTGTCACGTAAAATAAATATTGTAATAATATTCGCGGTGGATATAAATATATTGTTACATATATTGCATTACATTGTTCACATATTGTATAATTTATTACCTATTTCATAACGACATATTTTAATAAAATATAAATATATAAAGTTGCACGTATGTAATAATAAAAAATATTTAATTTTTTTAAAATTAGCTATTAATCTCGTTATAAAAATATGTTTATAATTTACTCAGTATAAACAATCCGATATTACACATCAACGTTCTCGGCCATCTAGTCCTCTTCATATGGTTATCACTTGATCTCATTATCAATTCCAATTTGACAAAATATTCGCTGTGATGGAGGATATAAATAGACAATTTTATAATGCCAAAATCATCCATATTTTCTAAGATGTAAGAATAATATCCTCAAACCTAAAATTTACTGTAATAATTCTCCACAGTTTTATCAACACCAAATTCCCCGCATTCCTCCTCCCTCAAATACCACAGATCTCACCAGTTTACTTACATCTTTCCTCTCCGAATTCAGATCCCTTGTTACTCCTTTGATATCTCTTCTCACCAATCTTGTATCACATTTTATCCCTCCGCGAAAAATCCTTAAATGACTTCCAATAAACCTTTATCCATTCTCCTTTGGAATGCGAATGGTGTTAGAAATCACACAAACGAACTAACTACATTATTACTTGACAAAAATATTGACGTGGCACTAATTACTGAAACTCGACTAACCACTAAACAGCACTTCAAAATACCACAATACCTGACATATCGTACTGACCACCCTGACGGAAAAGCACATGCCGGTACTGCTGTCATTGTACACCAATCCCTCTCCCATCACCTACTCCCGTTACCTACACATGATTTCCTACAGTCCACCGCTATCGTGATAAAAACCTTTTCCTTTCCGGTTACCCTTGCATCAGCGTATTGCCCTCCTAACCGATCCATATCCAATGCCCAATTCCGTTCTCTCCTCGACTCCTTAGGACATCACTTCATCTTGGGTGCAGACCTAAATGCCAAACATCAACAATGGGGTTCCAGAACCACGAATACTCGTGGCCGAACCCTGCTGTCTGCACTCAATTCCCAACATTTTCACCTCCTTTCCCCAACTCTCCTACCTACTGGCCCACAGATCCCAACCGTAATCCTGATCTTCTTGATTTCTTTATCCACAGCGGCTTAAGTCCCCTCAATTGTTCCATTACACGTCTAAATGAACTTTCCTCTGACCATAGTCCTCTAATCCTTAATGTTTCACTTGGACCCGTTCCCAAACCTTCTCCACCGTCATTTATTAGGGGCCCAGTTAACTGGGACCTTTTCCGCCAAATCATCTCCGATAAAATTGATCTTAACATATCCCTCAAAACTCCCGATGACCTTGATAGTGTCGTAAATTCCTTTACTACCACAATCCAACAAGCCGCCTGGACTGCTTCCTTCCCAAAAGACTCCTCCAGAATTCCTAAAAAGACCATTCTACCCCAACACCTCCTTGACCTAATCCAAACCAAACGCCGTGCCAGATTATTGTGGCAACGTACCCGACATCCTACCGACCGCTGCTCCTATAATTATTACTGCAAAAAATTAAAACTGGAATTAGCCACCTTCAGATCACATTCCTTCAACTCCTACCTATCCTCCCTTTCTTCTCGCGACAATTCCCTTTGGAAAACCACTACCAAAATCTTAAATCCTCACCGCATTTCCCATCCCCTCCGACGAGATGATGGCTCCTGGGCAGCATCTGACGAAGATAAGGCTGAGGAGTTCGCCATTCACCTATCCAATACATTTATTTCACATCCGGAATCCCATCCTGCCCACACCGTAACAGTAGAAGAATTCCTTACATCACCAATCCCACTTTCCTTGCCCCAAAAGCTATTCATCCTTCCGAAGTGAAATTTCAATTAAATAAATTAATCCCCCGTAAAGCTCCTGGACATGATCTCCTTACCCCTCAAATCCTTCGACAACTTCCATCCAAAGCAGTCATATTCCTTACATATATCTACAACTGTATCCTACGCACCACCCACTTTCCTCTGCTATGGAAACACTCCACTATTATCCTTTTCCAAAAACCAGGCAAACCTCCCAATATCTCAACATCCTACAGACCAATTAGCCTACTCCCAATCCTTTCAAAAATTTTTGAAAAGATCCTTTTGAAACGAATCCTACCCATTATAGAATCCCAAAATATTCCTTCCCATCAGTTTGGTTTTCGCTCCCAACATTCCACTGTTCAACAAGGACTCCGAGTTGTTGATCATATTTCCTCAGCCTAGAAAACAAGGAATACTGTTCGGGTGCATTTCTGGACATTGCACAGGCATTTGACCGGGTATGGCACTCCGGACTGCTCTTTAAGCTTAAAATCCATTTACCTCAGTCCTTGTACCTAGTCCTCCGATCCTACCTCTCTGACCGCTCCTTCCGAGTTCGCTGTGGAACAGAATTTTCCAATATCTACTCCGTTAAAGCCGGTGTTCCCCAAGGCAGCGTCTTGGGTCCCGTGCTTTACATCCTCTTTACTGCTGACATCCCTGTTCATCCCGATACTTTTCTTGCAACATTCGCTGACGACACCGCAATCTTATCATCCAACTCTGATCCAACATAGCATCCTTAAATCTCCAAAACCACCTCACCTTGATTGAGCACTGGTGTAATAACTGGCGCATTAAAGTTAATGAATCTAAATGCCAACATATTACCTTTACACTCCGACGCAGTTCCTGTCCACCAGTACACTTTAATTCCATCCAGCTTCCTTACTCAGACACAGTCCGGTATCTTGGCTTTCATTTAGACCGAAGACTAACGTGGAACCCACATACTAGACTCAAAAGACAAGAACTCAACCGACGATACGGCCAGCTATACAGACTACTAAACAGAAAATCCAAACTTTCTATTGAAAACAAATTACTTATCTACAAGACAATACTGAAACCTATATGGACATACGGACTTGAACTGTGGGGGACAGCAAAAGCTTCTAACATCAAACGCATTCAATCCTTTCAATCTAAAGTCCTTCGAACAATAGTTGATGCTCCGTTCTATGTAAATAACAAAATCCTACACCATGACCTTAATATCCCATTTGTCCTAGACCTTATTCCAGAAAAATTCTCCAAATTTCACCAAAACCTTACCTATCATCCAAATCCCCTTGCACAATCTCTATCCAGCACCACCCATCCTTACAATCCTCCTCGAAGGTTGAAGCGGCAGTGGCCCAGAGACCTTTTGTAAATAAGCATCTATTGGAGTTTTGGCAATGGCCAGATCCTCCACTCAAGCCCGAGTGTGTATGATTAGGTTAGTTCTTTTGTTTATATACATTTATTTTATTTTATTGTATTTATTTTTTTTTATTTTATTGTATTTATTATTATTAAGTTTCTGTATTATTTATTTTTTTTTATTGTAAATAGAGTGTGAGTGTGCTTTCTCTGATCACTATTATAAATGTCCTTGATGTGACAGAATGTAATATTTCTAAATAAACAAATAATAAAAAAAAAAAAAAAAATAATTCTCCCTCACTTGGAATATAATATAATGTTATCCGGAAGGAATAAAAACTCTTCAAAACCACTAAAGTTCAATTGGGGAGTGTAATTAAGAAAAATCTGACAATTGCCCAATTTCCGTAAGACTGATTCAGAATATTATGTTCTCTGCCATTTTTATAAATAAATTTAAAAAGGAATGTATTAGGGATTTTCAAGTAACAATAGTGTGATCTAACCGCCACTCCGTAAAAATTTAATTTATTAATTACTTGTTAACAATCACCTCTATCTTTCTTTAAAGAGAAACAATAGACAAAGTTTGCTTGATTTGGAGTTGATAAATTGTGACATTTCTTTTTAACATCCATAAGAAATTAAAGGATAAGAATAAATGACCTTATTCATATGGCACATACTTTTAGAGTATAGAAGAAACCTAAAATTCATGAATGAAATTTTTAATGAAAAGAATGTGTAATCAAAATTACAATTTTTAAATACATGAAGTATTGATAGACTCTTTGTTAAATATCTATTAGGAGGAGAAGATTTCTTTGCAGCCTGCTGGTATATATATGTTCTGTTGATAATGTAAAATAATTATTTTTAAATAATTAAAAAATATTTTATAAATACAATTTATATTTTTCAGTATGATAGATTTTTTGTTTACATTTTATCGTAATATTAGCTGAAGTAAATTTTAGTGAAACATACACGAATTAAGAATACCATAATTTAAATTATAGTAACATTACGTAATTAGGAGGAGGAAAGTTCGTTTGGAAAAGCTGGATAAGACTACATGAGATTAAAATTTACTAAGGGTGACGAGTTGCAACTTTATTAGGTTAAAACTTTATGAAGAGTAACTTTATGAGATTTGAAGAGTAATAAACTTTATTAGGAATGAAGATTTACTTTCTGGATATATTTCGTCGTGACGAAGGCTTTATAAAATAAAATATGAAGAAATAGGTATATTAGCAAAAACACCAAAAAAAAATGTTCATTGTTTAATAATATGTCTAAATTAGGAACCACGGGGCCATCCTTTTTTCAGGCGCCTCGAGGGGTTATCAGGAGTTGAAGACGAAACAAGGTTAGAACTTGGTTAGTTAAAGATAATTTTACCTATATGTTATTCTTTAGTTAAAGTATATCAATATGATTAATTAAATAAATCCACAACGAAAAGTTTCACCCAAATTAAATTTTCTTTCATTTCGAGTAAAATTATTCTATTTTCTTTTCAATAAATTAGACATTATCAATCTCTAACTTCGGAACATAACTGATTTTCTGACTATCTTTGATACTTAATAAACAATCGGCTCATATTTTGGAATATCTTTTGCCAGTTAGGTAGCGAGATTGCTAGTTAAATTAAGAAACAAAGAAGTCATTATACTATTATTAGACACAAATCTGCATTAGATCACTATCCATTGAGACGATCATGATGAAGACCTTCCTAACGGATCCAAGAGACGGATGGGCTCCAATGATCATCATCGTCGAACCAACAGCCGGGAGAGAACGCCTTGGACTAAAATTGCCCCCTGAATAAGACATGAAGTGCTCTGCGGATGCTCCCTTATCCACACCCCAGTGGTTATCTAAATCGCCGCCGACGTCTCCTGTATAAAGATTTCATTAAGATCCCTCTGGTAGATGGCCAGATAACCTGGTCTCTCTGGAGAAACCACATCTTTAGCAGCGGACAGTGGATCCGCTTACAGGCCCAAAACGCTTTATCTCGCCGTGTACCGTTAGAACATGTTTGTTGGTTTGCTTCACATCTTGCATACATGTCAATAATTAATGAGTGGCGGTAATTCATTTCTAACGTGTGAAATTTGAGAAAAACAGCTTGATGCGATGTTAGTCATTATTATAATATTTTTGTATTAAAGTAAATAGTATACATGAGGAGTTTGGTTTCAAAATTGATCACATCCATTTTCAAAAATGTTTAAGGACAGGTCAAAAAATATTTCATTAAAAAAATTAATTTAATTATTTTTTCATTATTTTTCGTTATCATGGTCACAAATATATATATATATATGTATATATGTATATATATGTATATGTATATGTATATGTATGTATATATATATATATATATATATATATATATATATATATATATATATATATATATATATATATATAACTTACGTCAGTTCGAACAAGAAATAATAAAAAAAAGGGAAAAAGGATCCGAAATGAAGCACGTGGTTACTCAAAGAATACTGCCTTTATTGCCTTAGTAATGCCATATATATAGTATTACACTTTGTTTACACTTCATAGATAGGATTAACTTAGGATTAACTGTTATATTGTCTTACCTCTAACCATAACTCCCCCCCGCCAGTTTATGAACATTCCTCATAAACTAACGCAGGGTAACTGACGTAATACATAACCAAAATACAACAACTACAAACAAACAAAAAGAAAAGATATAATCGCCGTTGGAGTTCCTAGAACATCCAGAGTAAGAATAGCATAAAAAACAATAAAAATAAAATTAAAAGACACTGTTATCTTACAACCAAAAGTGAACAACAAAATCAAATTAACTTTTTAGCGTCGGTCCCTAGCTTGTAGGAGAAAAGAGGATATCACACTACTGTAGTGACTCCGTCTCTATCGGGAGTTTTAACTGTTCTATGTGAACAGTCCTCCTTTTTCTGGATCCTTCAGACTTTGTATCGTACAAACGTTGTGCTCTCTAAGTATGATTACCTTGAATGGTCCCTCGTAGCGCGCCAATTCCTTCCCCCTATTGGATCCGACCCTACGATAGACGACCGTCCCTATTTTTAATGCACCCATTCTATCTCTGAGGTTCAAATTAACCTTTTCCACCCTTTTCCGCTTCTCTTTCTCTATCTCCCTTTCGTTTTATCCCACACTTTCCTTATTTGCGCTCTGTTACACGTTATTTTTTCTTTTTATTTTTATTTGCGTTGTTTTATTTGTTGAGCGTGATCCTCGCTCGTGACTGTTTCCTTCCAATCTCGACGCCGTATATTTATTCCGAACAGTACCTCGACTGGGGAAAACCCTGTAACGGAGTGGATTGAATGGTTGTAAGCCGCTACCGCCCTCTGCATTGCTACGTCCGCTTCTAATCCCTGCTCCCCTTGATATATACGTAGGTGATCACTTAGGGTGCTATGCAACCTCTCGATACCTCCTCTGCCCTTTGGATGTCCCGGCGTATTGAAATGCCAACCTATATCCAAGCGCTTCGCTTCTTCTCGGATGGTACTGCTGTCGAACTCCCTGCCTCCGTCCGACGTTATGCGATCTGGCACTCCATAGAACTGGACCCACGTTTGGAGAGCTCCCATGACAGCCTCCGCCGACCTATCCTGTACCCGATGTGCCATTGCCATTTTGCTAAAGAGGTCTAGCATGGTAACCCATTTAAAGCCTCTCCACGTGAATGTGTCGATTTGCACATCTTTCAACGGCGTATCTCCTGTAGGGGTTTCTTCTTGTACTCCTTGAGGTGGTCGTCTGTCATATTTAGTGCGCGCGCACACTTCGCACATTCCAATGACTTCCGAGATCGTATTCCGCATACCATCCCAATAATATCTCCTGCGTAATGCGTGGAATGTTTCCTGTACCCCCCGATGGTTCGTCTTGCCCTGGTGATGTGCCAGTGTCACCTCCCTTTGCTGCTCCTTGTCCATTACCGTTTCAACCAAGTACTTACATTTAATAAACGCCCTGTCAACACCTATTTTCTCTGCCCTCCAGAGTTTCCTGATCTTCTCCCAAATGGTTGCATTGCCTACATATAGATGGTGAATTTTCCCCGACTCCGAAGCGTCGTGCAAAGCCTTGCAAATCTGTTCCTCTTTCACCCCTGGTTGGGACCAAATGGTATTAATTTTCTTCTTCCCATATTTAGTGAAGTCGATCTTCATAAGCCCCGACGTTCTGGTCTTCCAAATTACTTGTCGTCGCTTATCGTTAATGATCTCTTCACATTCCTCCATGTCGGTAGGCCTTTCATCCACCGAGCTCTCTTCTCCTCTCGATTCCTCTGTTCTCGCATCCCCGGGTTCCCCTTCACCTTCCGGTGTCCATGCTCTCAAAAACTGCCGCACGTCCCGCGACGACTCCCCTTCTTCCTCCTCAATGGCATTTATCATTACGGCTCTGGATAGCCAGTCCGCTACTATATTCTCCTTGCCTGGCTTATACCTGACCTCCATGTTATATTGACTCAGGAACTGCTTCCATCGCGTGACCCTTGCCGATGATTCCTTCAGGTTGCCCACCCACTGCAACGGTTTGTGATCGGTATGCACTTTAAACCTCCGACCAAAAATATACGGTCTAAAATGGCCTACCGCCCATACAATTCCCAAGAGTTCCCTTTCCAGGGCACTATACCGTGTTTCCGCTTCTGTGAGTCGCCGACTCGCATACGCTATTGGCTGTTCCCCGTCCGTTCCTTCCTGCGCAAGTACTGCTCCCAACGCATACTCACTTGCGTCTGTGGTGATAATGAAACCCTTACTAAAATCGGGAAAAGCAGTACCGGCTTTTCTTGCAGCCTTGCCATGCACTTCCGCACGTTATTCTCTATCGCTGGTGTTATTGCGATCTTCCGGCCTTTCTTTAGGAGATTATTAAGAGGCGCTAGATATTCCGCCATCTCCGGGACAAACCGACGATAATAATTCAACGTCCCCAATAATCTCCGGATCCCCTTGACATCTCTGGGCATCGCCATCTTTTGTATCGCCTCTACCTTCTGCTTATCAGGCTTGATCCCTTCCCTCGAAATCGAATGTCCCAGAAAATTGATCTCATCCTGCCCCAGAATCGACTTTTCAGCAGACAATTTTAACCCCAACTGCTTCACTCTGTCAAATACGCGGCGCAAATGATCAATGTGTTCCGTTTCATTGTTACTGAAGACCAGGAGATCATCCATATATACCTGGCAGAATGCTCATCCAGTCCTCTCAAAAATTCGTCCATAAACCTCTGGAAGGTTATAGGAGCGTTTTTCAACCCGAACGGCATGCGAGTAAACTCGTAATGTCCCCTTTCGAATGAAAAAGCTGTCTTATGTTGATCCCTGGGATGCATACGTATCTGGTGATACCCGCCTTAGATCGAGAGTGCTGAAGATTGTGGCTCCGCTCAGTCTGTCAATGATGTCCTCAAATCGTGGGAGCGGGTATTTCTCATCCAAGGTATTGTCGTTGAGCTTCCTGAAGTCTACCACTACCCTATACTTCTCCTCCCCTGTCGTGGTCTTCTTCTTCACTGCCCATAGGGGACTGTTGTACGGTGACGTGCTATCCACAATTATGCCTTGCTTCTTCAAGCTCTCTATCTCATCCTTGATGTGTCTCCGTAGCGCTTGCGGATAACGTCGTTCCTTAACGTATGTCACTTTCTCCTGTTTTAAAGGAATTTCATGGACCGTTTTCCCTGTCGCGGTCAACACTTCCCCGTCTTTAAAAAAAATATCCGCGTACTCCCTCTTTATCCTCTGTACCCAATGTTCCGCTTGTTCTATTGCCCCGACATTCCTTGTTTCGTCCACCCTCAATCGCTTACACCGATACTTCTTCCCTCCCATTCGAACAACCCAACCTGTACTCCTGTAATCTATCCTCGGCCTTACCTACTTAATAAGTCACACCCTATTATGCCTCCGTACTCTCTCGGCATATTCTCTACCACATGAACCCTCAATTTCCCGATTCCGGCCACCCATCGATCCAGATCTAATTCTACCTCCCCCTCGACTCTACAAGGACCACCCAAAGTAATCAACTTACACTTACAATTTTTTATTTCTGGTATCCTCTCTCCTTCACACAATTCCTCCAGCATCTTTCTACATAATATTGTGCTAGAGCTCCCCGTATCTACCAAACACTTCCCCCTCCCCACAACACTTATAATTGGCAAACCAACGCACTCACCTCCAATATTATTGACTACCGCGTGGCTGCCTCTCCTCTGCTCCTCTCCTCATTCGTCTGATCTTCCTCTCCTGTCCGCAACGGCTCCTCCTTCTCCACTTCTCCTACTACTTCTTCCTCCTCGAGCTCTTCTTATCTCTGTCACCTCTTCCTCGGTTCCCGATGTCCCTGAAGACTCATCTGACTCCGATACTGCTCCTCTCTTTCTCCGCAATCTCTGGGCGTTCACTTCCATTGGTTCATCCCGGCCCACATCCCCCGTCTACTCATATACGGGCATTGTCTGGCGATGTGTCCCTCGGTTCCGCATTCAAAACACCTGGTTCGCGGGCAATTCGCCACTAGGTGGCCTATCTTTCCGCACCCGTGACATCTCCTGTCTTCCTTTGTCCATTTCTTCCTTTCTTTGCCTGGCTTTCTTTCTCTCATTGCCGGTCTTTCTCTTGTACCAACATCTCCTCCTCTTTTCTTCCACTCCTCTGTCTTGCTTTGAACCTCCCGGTTTCCGCCCTCCTATACGAAACCCTGTTCCATCCATACTCGTTCCCTTCATCCCCACGGGCTGCTTCTTCCTCCCCGAGCACTTGCATCTATCATGTCTTGAGCACACTCCACAAAGCTCTTGTCCCTCGGTAGTCCATCCTTCTTTCCAGTGTCTCTCCCTAACTGAACTTTCAGGATGGTTGACAAAAATGCCATCCTGGCTCCCGTTTCCACCGCATCAGCCACTTCCCTCGTCTTCTCTGTTACGCGGTTAAATCGTGCCAGCAGATTTGCAGCATATTGCCCGTTGGTCTGATGAGGCTGTTTCCTTTCTCGGAACATCTGCAGGATGTCCTCCTCGGGCGCCCATCGACCTCCTCCAAACGCCTTCTTCAGCCGATCCTTCACAACATTCCATGGAGTGTCCTCATCCGCCTGAATCATATTCAGTACGCTCCTCTTAACCCGGCATACCAGGGCTGCCCTTAATGCATTGGCGTCCATCGGGTCTATCAGGTTTTCCTCCGCCTTAGCCAATATACGCGATATCACCCGATCGCCACCTTTTAGGAAGTGATTCAACTCACCTACTCCTCCATCGAATCTTTCCAAATCGGATATCGCTCTCCTAAGATCCTGCGACGTCGCCGTTCTCACCTTCAACCACTCTAACGTAGTTGCATGTGTTGATGCCAACGTTTCCGTAGGTAGTGGAGGAAAATCCCTCGCTAACGCCTCTGACAGCGAAGGGAACGCCGGCGGTGGAGCCAACGGTGCTGCTGGTGGTGCCGTCGGCGGTGTCGCCTGTGCTACCTGTTGAGCGGTGGATGCTGGTGGTTGCCCTATTCCGTTCGGCATCCTTCCTCTTTTTTATTTCTTGTGACGTTAATAACGAAAACGAAAAGAAAGAGAAAAAAAAACTACTTCCTCGACTGAATCTAAAGGTCCCGGCTTTCGGCACCACTTACGTCAGTTCGAACAAGAAATAATAAAAAAAAGGGAAAAAGGATCCGAAATGAAGCACGTGGTTACTCAAAGAATACTGCCTTTATTGCCTTAGTAATGCCATATATATAGTATTACACTTTGTTTACACTTCATAGATAGGATTAACTTAGGATTAACTGTTATATTGTCTTACCTCTAACCATAACTTATATATATATATATATATATATATATATATATATATACATACACATATAATTTTTATTTTTTATACATACAAATTTTCATTGATATCTTGAACATTTCCAAGATTCTTCAAATCTCTGCCTCTTCCTAGGTTGAATTAATGGAATTTCTATATTTTTTTCTACTATGAAATGTTTAAAAGTAGAGTAAATATTTAAAGAAAGGATTTCGGGCTCAGACCGAACATTTCACTATTGCAATGTTGACTATTTTTATAAGTAATGATAAGAATGAATTGGTAATTATTACAACAGATTTTTAAAATAAAACAGAATCTTTTCGTATTAATTTTTGGGGGATTTAAACAGTTTTGAAACAAACACATCTGATACATTATTTTCTGGCATTAAAATCTTACAAAAAAATTCTAGTAAATGAATGTAACCGGTTTTGAAATCAAATGCCTCATATGATCGATTTTAAGGTTTCGGACGAAAGGAACTCGTCATAAAAGTGAAGAATATTCGTAATTTTTATTTTCACTTACATATGTATGAAATATATAGAAAGGGAACGTATTGCTATCGTGAATTTTTTTCAGATTAGCTTACAGAAAATGTTTATCTTTCCAAAGCAATACAAGGTAATTTTCTTCAAAAAATAATCTATTTATGATGTAAAACAATACAATGTCGGTTTATTACAGAAATTTATTAAGTGACATTTCTTAGCTTTAAATTACTAACAACTTTAATAAATGTTGCCTTTGTGAAATAATAAAATTGTGTGCTTTCTGTAGCTACATGTTTTATTTAAAAGAGCTAGTGTTATTTTAGTGCACTTGAAGTAATTTTTTTTAATCAATAAATAAGGTAGTCATTCACTAAAATGTTATTAAAAGATCACCTCAATCAAAAATGAAGTTGATGACATTTTTCAATGAACAGACTATATATCTATTTATTTATTTATCAACCCTGCCGTGCCTAGTAGGCAATACGGGTGTCTGCAATAGTAAAATGTTAGGCAGGTCAGCTTAACATCTAACTGCTGCAAATGAATCTTGTTCTTCTGTTCTTTCTTCATTTTTTCCCCCTTGCTTCATGGTTGGTTTACTCATCCGTTTCCTGCCAATGGTATAGTACCTCTTCCTCCTCTTCTTAAATTAAAATGGGTTGGCCCCACCCCATAGTTTTCCGCAGTGACTAACTGAGGAAAATCGTTCTCTGTGAGAATGTAGAGACCGGTTTCCCTCAGTAACTTAGCCCTTAGTTCTTCAAAGGCGGTGCAGTCCACTATGATGTGCTCAGCAGTCTCCGGAACACCGCAGCTAGGGCATAGGGGGTCGATATCCATCCCATGGCAATGAAGCTTTGCTCGAAAGCCCCCATGGCCTGTGAGAAATTGCGAGAGCCAATAGTCCGGGACGATCCACCTTGCTTCTAAACGTGACCGGACGGTGGGGAAGTACTTCCTCAAGGTAGATCCTTTGGGGGTTATCACCCACCGCCGGTTCCATTCTTCTAATGTGTCGTCCCGTATAATGTTTTTCCATTTGCGAGGATTCTCGTCAATTCTCACCTTAAGATTTTCCGGTAGACCTGCTGAGCCGTTTTTCTTAAAAATGTGCTTCATCATGTCTTCTCGCAGGAGAAGGTCGAGAGGTACCCCTCCTGCTGATACCTGCACCGCCTCATGGGATACGCTTCGATACGCCCTTGTGACCCGAAGCAATGCCGTTCGCTGTATTGTCGCCAACTTACTCTTCTGTCGGTGCGAGAGGTTCTGGTTCCAGGCGGGAGACGCATACCTCATAATACCCAGAATCACTCCCTTATAAATTGTTAAGGTTGCTGGGTATCTGAGGCACCAGAAAGCGCCCCCAACCCGACTGAGACCGTTTAAAGATAGGGCCACCCTGTTTTTAAGATAGTCCAAGTGAGGGGCAAAGTTGATTTTTTTCCAAAATTTTACGCCTAGATAAGTGACCTCCTCACTTGGGCGTATTCTCGATCCTTGAATCGTTATGATAATAGGGTGTGCCCTATCAGTTTTCCCTTTCATGACAATTGTATGAGTCTTTGAAGCTGCCATTGATAACTTTTTCCTCTCGCACCATTCTCCGACCAAGTTGGCGCATCGTTCCGCTTCTTGTCTTAAGCCGGCTATGCTATTGGAGGCCACCACTACTGCCAAATCGTCAACGTATCCAGTGACAGGGAACCTCTGTTCTTCTAACACTCCCAACAACTCATCAAAAACGAGCTTCCATAAAGCTGGACCAAGTACCGATCCTTGAGGACATCCCCTCTCTATGAAAGCTTCAGTCTCATAAGAACTGCCACGAACCTTTACACGTCTATCCTGTAAGTAGCTTCTTATCAAGGCATATAAGTTACTAGGAGCATCATGTTTCTGCAGCTGCTGGAGCACAAGAGGCCACCAGACGCTATCGAAGGTGGAGGATATGTCAAATAGCATCAACAAGCTCCGTCCTCAGTTCAACGTCTTCACGTACTCTCAGCAGGGCATCAGCTATATATATATATATCTGTAAAATAATATTATTTTTTGTCCTGTATAGACTCCGAAACCGTTTAACCAATTGTGTTCAAATATTCTATTCGACTTTGCGTAGGACAGAAAAGGAATACTTTGAAGAATGGTCGTCGTATTTATTTCCTTCTTCCCGTAAACGTTTGCAATTAATATAAATAAAGCACAGGGATAAACTTTTTAGTATATTAAAAACTAACCAGAAATACGTCCCCTTCTTGTTCAATGAAGGATACGCGACCTCGTGCCATATAATGTAGCCCAGATGCGAGACCGAGACGAGTCTTGGTCTTGCATACTCAATTTTGATCATGGTCTTGGTCTTGCAGTTACTTATTAGCTTATTACTGTAGAGATATTACTGTAATTTTTTAGATAGGAGAAGCCTAACTAAGCCCGAATGAAAAATTAGAGTTAAATGCAAAAGTATTTTGGTTATACCAATTCTTTACATATGGTAACTAAGATTGCCGAGTATTAGTAACTATTGTACCTTAATTTTTGTTTTAAAAAATCGATTTTTTTTACCATTCCTGGTCTTGGTCTTGCAACAGTTAGGCGGCATTGGTCTTGGTCTTGCACTGTGCACGACGAAGACCGATTTTGGGCAACTCTAGTGCTATAACTGTTATCCGTTGTTATCCAAATTGCTTAAAGTGCCCTCGTGCAGTAAAAGGACCAATCCAGAAGTGTATATTTGTATATTTCGTACAATTTTATATTGTAATTTGTTTGTATAAAATTCTGGAGGATCGGAAAAAAAAATTAAGCATACTGAAGTTGAATTAAGAGAAGATTGGCTTGTCCGTGAACAACGATATGGTGTCTAGGAGACATGAATGTAATCCGTATTCATTATATATCGTCCGCATGTTACAGAAAGTCACTCAGTACGTTTTTGAGGGAACTGAACTTTTTAGAACGTTTTTGAAAATTTTTATTTATGTACACACTGCACTAAAATAACACAAACCCTTTAAAATATATATTTTATAGTTTATAATCGATTTCAGGTAGTTTGTCATGTCGGATTTGGAACATTTTTACTACATAAAATATTATAAAATAAAAAATATGTTGCAACGAAAAGAACATCGACTTGTTATTTGGTGTTTAAAAGTTTTTGACGACTACATAAATAGTATGTATGATATGATAGATATGTATACTTAAAGCATCTATCTATACATACGCATGCAACTTAAAGAAATATTATCTTTATACAAGCTAAGAATATTATATTTAATTTCCATTATACTAAATGTTCAACACCGCCTTCTGAGGAGATCGTCATTAATTACATCTATGTCCGACTAGCCCTTGACAGTGAGTGTACAACATAACGCAAGGGCCCGACACAGCCGTTGAGGGCCACAACAACTCAATTAATAGTAATTAATCAACTTAAGATAATCGATTATTATAATTATCCTTTCAATAAGTTAGCGCTTGATTCACGCCTGGCCAATCCTCGCTAATGAATTAACAATGTGCAAGACTATGATAGATCTTAAGTATTACTATTAGGTGATTTCTTTAAAAATGATTTTTGATGGTAAGGATCCAAAAATAGATATTTCAAGTATAAAATAATTTAATGCTAGATTATCCGGCTAATATTGATAAATTTGTAATTTTACTTATCTTGTATATTACTTTATCTTTTTTTTTTCTTGGTTATTTATATTAATTTTCCTTTTTTATGTAAATATTGTGTGAATGAATACTATAAGCCTAGATCCAATGCCTTTCAGTGTGGTAGACTGTATTAATACTCAATAATACAATAAATAAAAATTTGTTAAAATAAAATACCCATGTATGGCTCACTAAGTCGATCTGGGCATAAAGAATATGTATACATATATATATATATATATATATATATTATATATATATATATATATATATATATATATATATATATATATATATATATATATATATATATATATATATATAAGTTTTTTTTTTTGTCGGTGAGTCATATTTTCATGAATTCTTTATCAAATACAACGATTGAGTATCTATTTTGACTATTTTCTTCTCTTTCAGATAATAACAATAGACACGGTCCCCCTAAATTTCAGGGGAAAAAGTTATGAAGGCAAAGAAACTTTTTTTCCAAATAACATAAACAATTATTGATTACACCCATTACTAAATTTCGTGCCAAACAAAAAATAAATGTATACAACCTCTTGACCTATTGGACTTTCGCAACTTGTCACACACACACACACACACACACATATATATATATATATTAATTAATTAATTATAATTCCCGTTTCCTTAGAAATCGGTCGATTCACCGGTTTTGCTCCAGAAAATCTTCTCGTGTTCCATTGTTTGTTGGGTGATTATGTTTACTTTCCAAATATACTCTACAACATGCATTTCATATTCGAACATTTATAACCTGCGCTTATTTGCATTACTATTTACTACAGACAAAATAAACAAAAATAAACGCAGGTTATAAATGTCCGAATATGAAATGCATGTTGTAGAGTATATTCGGAAAGTAAACATAACCACCCAACAAACAATGGAACACGAGAGGGTTTTCTGGAGCAAAATCGGTGAATCAACCGATTTATAAGGAAACGGGAGTTGCAGATGATAGCTAAGAAATCGAGAATTGCATATCCCTGAGGAATTGGGAATAGCAGATTCCTAATCCTTTAACTGCGGATGGAATACATAAAAATCAAAATCGGATCAGCATTAGCAAACTCGCAGTTTATTGTAGTTTTTAAATAAGTTGGTTTACATTATGTATGGAGTTTTAAAATTATTTTCTTCGCTCTGGTTTATCATAATTACTGAGAAGATAATTGATTCTTCCATCTTAAGACACGTTGAAATACCTTATTTCCTTATTATTATGTCAGTTTTTCCAATGTTCTATAACAATTATTCCCAAAGAGTAAGTTATAATGTAGTCCGTCCATATATGTTATTTATTATTACTAACAATTGTTTTACAATATATAGTCGTTTATTATGTGTAAATGTTTTAAATCACTGGTTTCTATGTTGCCAGGTCTCCTTCTCGAAGACCTCTGACGACCACGCCTTCTTCTACATCCTGTGTCCATCTCTTCCTACGTCGTCCTCTTTTTGATTTTTTTTTGGTTCTAATAGAAAGATTAATTTTCGCCATTGCAAAATAATTTAGATGAGGGATCTCCTCGCTTAATTGTAAGTACTAAAAGCAAGCTAGCAAGGGATGCCACTGGACACTACTGCCTCTCACGTCTACCATTTACTCTTCATTTACCACTATACAATGACTATAAAATAACTATTCACTTCCCAACTGGCATACTCACTGATTGTTAGTATTTTTGATAGATATGAGTGAAGAAATAAAGTTTAATTATATAAATAAAAAAAAGGGATGTGTAGAACTAGAACATAATACGAACTAATACGAGTAAAAAAAAACAACAAAGTATGGTCAGTATAGCTTCCTTACTATTTCTTTTGTTTAGAATATTACCTATATTTAAAAATCTTTGCGTTTGCGAATAACTCCGCAAAAGTTTGAAGTGTTTTCAAGAAATATATTGGAGCGTCTAGATGTCAACACTTTAGAAACACTAAAACTTTCATCAAATCGTATCAATGGCTGTGAGTTATAGATGGGTATAATCGTTATGAATGATTACGATTACAGTAATTATGATTACGTGATCACAATTACGGTGATCTGATTGCGTGATTTCACAATTACTATCGAAATCAGGTTTCCGATTAAGATTGCAATCAGACATTCGTGTCACATTTTAGCTATGTTTTTAGCCTTATTGTATATAAAATTGGCATGATCATTAAGTTTTATTTTCAGTTATAATCATATAATCATTGATACCAACTTTGACCATCTCTTCTGTGAGTGAAATGCTCGTCACGTGGATTGGGCAAATAAAAGGTTTAAACTACACACAAACACCCACACAGGGACATAAAAATTCACACAAGGAAAGACCATCTGACCGATGGCTAAAAATACATTTCTTGAAATTAGAGTGCTCTGAAACATAAAGATTTGTCGAGAACCGCAAATTTTACCATATAAATTCACGACTATTTTACAAGAATACAATACATCTCTTGTTTAGTAGTGGTAGGAAAGTTAATATAGCCTATAATTATTTTGTTTTGTGCATGATGTCAATAATATGATAGTACCTCACAAGAATCAATAAAAAACGCTGTAGGCTTATGTGGCCGAAAATTATTCAGTATAAATATAATTTTGACATTATAGTTTCACCGGAAGAACTTTTGGCTATCAGGAATAAATTTTAGTACCATATCTGTTTTAAAACGTCAAAATAACCAGCCATATAATTAAAAACAAAAACAATGTAATAGTTGACCCTTTATTCTCAATTTACATAGTAATTAATAATTGATTCAAATGTCAAGCAAACCGCACAAATGGAAAGAAAATACAAAAGTACTTGTATAGATTCCTCCCTTTCCCTCCCTCTCTAAAAAAAACAAAAAAAAAACAACAAAAAAACAATAGAAATACAAAACTAATTTGGTTGGAAAATAAATCATCGTATATATATTGCAAATTAGAAAACAGGTAAACATTTACAGAAAAAAAAAACAAGAGACAAAATACTAATTAGCCCTTAATTGAAAACGTAATGGATATTTATTTAACAAAGGCGACATAGATTGAAGGAGACATATAAACCAATAGAACTTTTCCAATATATAATACAATATTTATGAACCTGAATTATCACTCAGAACTATTAAATAAATAGATATAAGAGATATAAAGATTATATTTATTTTTGTTATTATCTATATGATATTTATAACTGTATAAAAAAAATAGATCAAGTAAATGTTTACATGGATATAATGACATGAAACACATATTGAGAAACAACAAACTGGTATCACTCTAATAATATGTCTATATTAGGAGATCACGGGGCCATCTTTTTCTCAGACGCCTCGGAGGGTTATCAGGAATTGAATAGGAAGCAAGGTTAGAAACAAGAGGGTTGGGATGATTTTGAAGTTTATTATGGAAGCATAGATAACTTTATTGGGCCAAATCTGAAACATAAGAAACATTAAGGTCATTGTGGATGATTTTATTTGTAACAAAGTAATGAGTATTGAGGATTTTACGCAGGAATTTGGATTTTAAGGAGTGGATACGAGAGGAATTTGAAGGTTTGGTGGAGTCCCATAGCTCAACTCCGTAAGCCTAAATAGGCCTTGTTATAGTCATGTATATGAACCTTTTGTAATTAATTGGAAGATTAGATCGTTTGTCTAGTAAGTGTTGAAGTAGTCAGAAACGTCGAGCGGTTTCAGTCTGGTATAAGAATTCCAAGTTAGACGTTTGTCCAGGTATAATCCTAGGTAACGGATTTGTTCAACAGCAATAAGCGAGGTATTGTTAAAGGATACTGAAGGACAAGAAGTCATTGGTTTACAACGAAAAAAATAATATAGAATAAAATAATATAAAAGGAAAGATATCTCTTTTTCATAAATAAAGTTTTACTCATAACAATAAATTTTTATTCAGAGGTCAAATATCTCAGCTGGATATTACGTTATCACATAATTTGAATGTAAAAAATATTTGATATGTTATATATTTTAACGATTAGGAACATGGTTTTAATATCCATATAATTAAGTTTCTCATATAATCTTGACTATATGATAGATGTATAATATGAATTATATAAATATATAATGATAGTCAAAATTAGAGAGAGTGTTGTTCCAGAAAAGTTTCAACCTTTGTATTGTTTATAATATGAAATATATATTTTTTTCATGAAGCGAAATGTGAAAGCATAAAACGTTAAAGTTTCGTTACAGTCACAAAACTTGAGGATGCAAAGGCATGCGCCACGGTTATAGTTGTCTATAAAATAAAATAAAAAATAGAACTACAGTCTCTCAGAAAGTCAACAAGACGCACTGCCACCATGATTTATCCACAACCGTTAAAAGTTCTATTGAGCCTCTCCAAGGAGAGAGTCTGGCTTAAAGTTGGATTTAATTGGAAGCTTATCTTAAGTTAAGTTAAGATTATTCATACTGATACCCCTGTCAATGCTATTATTATTTTCCTATAAGAAATAAAAACGACTGTGAAAGCAGACAGATTGGAGAAGGTTCGTATGCTAATATAAAGCTTATCTCATTAAGAATTTCATGCATTTTGTAAAATCTCAAATGGGTCACGTTACCGTCCTTAAAGATCGCCAAAAAAACTTTAGGCCTTTATGACTGTGAGACATTAAATATCAATTAGCATCAAAGTTTAAAAAAAATAAAATCAAAAAAAATTATGCACATGCCTACCAGTTTGTATCGGCCACAACTAAATTTTTGACGGACAGTGTACGTTATCTCGGGTTAATTTTATAACCGTATAAGAATATAATAAGGATGGACTGGGGCTCACATATCAAAATGAAACGAAAGACTTTGAACAATGGTCTGAAAATACTATACTCACTTTTTTTTTAAAATCAAAATTGAAAATCAGACAAAAACTAACAAGTACATACCCTTATCTACTCAAATCCACAAGACACACGCCTCACATATTTAAGGTTCTACAAAAATGACGCTCTTACAATAACTATAATCATTTCAATCCAAAATTGTAAGACCAATCACATTATCTCTGTGAAAATGAAAAATGAAAATGAAAATAATTTTATTATTCTGGGACTAGTGTCCCTGTAGAACAAGTTACAAATACAGAGTATATATTAATATTTTGGTGTGTCCATAAAATACAGTTTAATATTTATAGGTTGATTAGGAATATAATAAAGTTATAAGTAATAAAAATATATAAATACGTGTAAATATACAATATACCGAGAAAGCAATTAAGTAAACGAAATATCGATGAATCACAAAGTAATCAGAGTATCTGGGCGTACTTTGAGGTTTTTACAGCTTAGGTTTTTAAGTGCATTTCGTAATCAATCGGATTGGGAATGGAGTAGGTGTTTGAAGAGGAGAGATTTGAAAGAGGATATGGATTTTGCGTGTCGAATATCTGAAGGTACAGAGTTCCAGAGGGGGACAACTTGTATTAAGAAGGATTTATCAAACGCAGCAGTTCGGTGATGAGAAGGGTAGAGGTCGGACGCACGGCATCTGATGGGACGTAATTGAAAGGAGCGTTTGAATTGTTGGATCTGTAGAATATATTCAAATCGCCGCGTTCTAATGGCTTGGTATAGAAAGGTAGCAAGGAAATATTGACGGCGGTAGGACGGATAAAGCCACTTCAACTTGGTGTAGAACTGGGTAATATGCGTATCCCTTGAGATCCCGATAAGCGATTGAGCAATTCATTAAACGTTTAAGTTTAGCTTCGAGTTCATCCTGAGAGTCCACCGTACACCATGCAGCCATAGTCGAAGTGGGGAAAACAAGAGAGGAGACCAGGAGTTGACGGGATTTGAATGGAAGAAGTTTGTGGTACGTAAACAACAAACTTTACCCGGCGACTTACAACAACACCTACGTACTCTCTACTCCCAATTTCATCTCTAGCTACACGGACATCAAAACGGACATCGCAGCTGAAATGCCCATTAGGAGACGACTTAAGAGAATCTGAATGAGCAACCTCCGTTCCTGAATTAAGGAAGCAAACCAATATCAGGAAGAGTTACTATTGGTTACTATTCTTCCTCATGCCTAAAAAGCCAATTACCTTAACAGTTACAACACATCGCCTTATGACAGGTGTGGATGAAAATATGAAGAACAAAAATTTCTGAAGAATTGTTCACTTAAATAACAGTAGATTTTTTCCATCAGGCTTTGTTTAAACCCATACATTAAGACTGGTCGAACAAGATCATTTCATCCTCATCTTCATCATAGAATCTCCTAAGAGAAGAAACTTTTCTTGAACTACATGGATTGAACTTTCTTAGGCTACAGCAAACAATAAATCTATTATCAATATTGATTTTTCTGCGCAATGTTGTTTTTCATGTTAATATCGGATCCTAAGTAAACAAGGCTCTCGACGCATCCGAATGTAAATTTATCTGCTTTTAAGTATTTCTTTTCTCTTTCTCAATCACATAGATCTACTTAGTTTTCTGTTTATTGACTGTAAGACCGAGTTTATTGGCCCTTTTTTAAAGCAAGAAATGCTCATTACAGTGAACTTTTAGGTCTTGATGTGATGTAGAAATAGTTTATATATTATATTACTTTAAAAAATCTGTTAAACAGGTTCCCACCCACCTTAATTGTCGAGTATCTTTTTTTAATCTCTGAGTCTGTGCTGAACTCTTCCGAAAGGTCAATTTTTAGTGTATAATACAATCTTACTACGGTCATATTTATCGGATAAATGAACTTTGTTGGTTAACTCATCTCTTCCAGGACTTGAAACAATTTTTCGAGTTCAATACACGATGAGCAGTGCATATAGAATGTCTGATAAAATCTTGCATATATAATCTCTTGATAGTTCCTAATTTTTAGTTTCCCTTTTTATCAATTGAACTAATTTTGGCTTACTCCGCTCTAAAGGCATTCATTGATCTTTATATAGAGCAAGACAAAGTTTTCCTGAGCTTCATTGAACTCTTCTCCACTATATCTAAGAATATAAGAATTCCGGATTACATATTGTAAATTACATGAAATATTACTGGAGCTGGTGTGTAATATCGTGTAATATAATAATATTATCGTGTGTAATATGCACCGTATGTATCTAAAATACATTCAATCTTCACCATTTGAGATCAAATCGGGGTAACATAGATGCATCTAATGTTTTATATAGCTACTCTATTTTTTTTTTATAATTTTTCATACTAGATAATTCTGCATCTAGATACTCAGCAGGCTTAGAAAAAATATAATAATCAGAGCTGGAAGTGCTAATCGAGTATAATAACTACAATGCATACATAATTCTGTGCGCATATGACATAACTGATTATCCTATCAACAATATTTTGTCAAATGTTTTGGCAAATTTGGTTGATGCTGTACCCATGCGGCGAATAAATATTCTGATTATTATCTGTTGATAACTATACGTACACCGACGAATAAGCGGACTGGAAAGCCAGATCTACTGATACTTCTCCCTAAAACACTCCATCAAAAAGTAGGACAGCTGACGATAAAACACCAAAACTGATAAAATACTGGCCATTGTTCTTGATTAAAGGCTGCGACCGACCTGTCCAACTCCCGGAGGGTCAGCCGACAAACGAATGCGATAGAAAGTTCTCCAGGATCCTGATAGTGCGATGTCCACTACAGATATTGCTGTTTACTGTCGATGGCGTGGGACGATGGCGTGGTATATCTTACTGAAGTAACAAGAGGTCAACAAGATAATCGTAGAATAATCAAAATTACTGGTAAACCAATTTATAACTGGTTGTTCTTTAGAATTAATTCGTTAATTGTTTTTGTTCGTAGTCAGATTAAATAAAAAAAAAAAAAACTAAAATATATAATACCGTTTTTAGAAGGAATGCAGTATCTTCTTATAATATTATTTTTATGCATCTTCCGATTACTATAGCTGTGTTATGTTGACGCAAAATGTGATACTCTACAACTTTGATCCTATGTGTTTTTCCTCTAAGAGAACTTATTTCCAAGTTACAGGGCAGTTTATAGTAATTTGTCTCAGTTTTTGAGAAATTTAGTAAACATCAGCGTTGGTTGGTTTTAAACCTTACCGCGGAACCAAATTTTAAAGTTTATTTACTCTTATGACGCAAAATTTAACGTTTTTTAATTTATTAAAGAGTAAATTTTTCGCTTTGATGCATCGTTGAGGCGTTATGGGTGAAAAACCCAAAATATATCCAAAAAATCTGACTTTTTTGGCTGTAAAAAGTTCTCCCTTGGTGGCCTGCGTTTGAAATTTTGTTGTTTACATGCCTAAACCCATATATACAAGTTTAAAAAATTAAAACTTTTCTCACATTTTTCGCAATGGATTTTCCGTTTCGATCCTCAAATCATCGGCCTAATATTCTTTAAATCAGCCGCCATTTTTGAAAGCAGCGGCTCTGGAACGTCAGACAAAGTGCTTTTTACTCAGAATAACATACGCTTTCGTAATTTACAATCAAAAATTCGCCTGCGATCAGGTTGATTTTTGTGTCCTGGCTCCAAGGCTATTAAGAAAATTTATTTATTTTGAAAATTTTAAAAATACAGTTAATTAAATTAATTTATAAATTTTGATATCTTATAGTATATTTAGTTCTAGAAATTAGTTAGATTTTTATTTAACATCTCATATCAACCTTGGCATTTAGGAAGAAATGAAGAATTCAGAATGCATGACGGTTTATCCCGAGAATAGTACATCTTCGGGCTTTATATCTGGGTCTTGAAGTTCACATTAGCGTTAAAACTCATATTATTCGATGTCGATCCATCGGCTTATAAATGTCAAGAGTTTTGATACCTACTGTTTTCCATTATGGATATTAAAGTTGTTGTAGACATTTCAGGATCGGAATTGTAATTCCTTTTCGTTTGATACTTCATTTATCAAAACCTGTTGCTCCTGAGTGGTGGGAAAGAGTACCTATAGGGTCTACTTATATAATATTTTAAATTAACTTATCAAATTAGGTCCATAAAATAAAATGTAGCTTGATAGACGTGAAATGAAAATGGTTTGGAATAAGTGAGAAAATAAAAAAGGATGTAAAAGCAGAACTATAAACAGAAATAAAAATAAAAGTTGAATAAGATCATAAAAAAAAAAAAAAAAATCAAAAGTTTGTAACAACTTTCCCAGACACTTTTGAGCCATTCAGTTCAATTCATATAAAGTTCTTATTTTGAAAAACTAATAAAAGCTTAATTTTTTTTTTCTGATCATCCATCATTTCATATAGACTATTTCATATGTATAATATATAATATAATATACATGTATATTCACAAAGTTTTTCTTTACACTTCCCTATGTCATTTAAAGGAAAATAGATGAGAATTGATTTTAAAAATGTTTCACTAGGGCTTGTAACATTCATTGAATGGGGACAAAATATTCATTCAACGAATAAAATAAAACATAATGGCTCTTTTGATTTTTTTTGTTCCATCAATCTATGTGTATCAATTTTTATTTATGATAGTAAAGCAGGACAAGTTTTAAGATAAAGAAAAACTTAAACCACACACTAATAGATTACCGGTGTATAAAGGAACGCATCTGGAACGCAAGGAACGCAGTCATATAAGACTTATAGGAAAGTTCTTAAATATTAAAAGCTTAACAAACAAAAATGTTATAAATATTAAAGAAATGCATTGTACCTGAAGAGAATAATCAAATAATATATAATTACTTTAAAATAATCAGTTAATTAAATATTATCTATTTTGCATTGAATATAATAAAACATCATTAATTAAATAAATACCCAGTATATTTTTAAAATATAATAATATCGTGATTGTTGGAGCAACAGGATACATGCATATTTATCGCTACAGACTTGGATGGATCATTATCAACAATATTGTATTATAAGTTTTTGACTTGATTCTTTGGGTTTGACATCCTTATTTCCTCAAACTATGACATGATATATTATTTTATATAATATTTATTTAATTTTACTTTCACTTACAATATTTGAAATGTATAGTTTTCGAAAAAAAAAATGGAATAAGATTTAAAATTTAAAATTAAGTTTTCAACGAAAATAACTTTTTAAGTTCTTCTGATAATAAATAAATAAATGATTCTTGTCAAATAGCGTGAGTGTGAATTTGGGTGTGTCCGTTAACATTTAAAACCGAAGTGGTTCGAAACTGAAATTACGTATCAAGGTCTTTTGTATGGATATCTTAGGAACGTTAAGCATTTTTTTAAAATTAAAATTTACAGGAATTGCTACTTCATATAATCGTTATTTTATCTTTTTACAATTTTCATTAAAACGCCTTTCTTAGTATTTTTGATTGAACTCGTTTTACCAATGGCCAATTAAATGGTCTTTAGTATCAGCTAGGCCATTTCATTATTACTAATAGTATAAAAAAGTTAATATTAAATTTTAAAATGGCTTTCTCTAAAGCATCTTTGATTTAGTTTATTCTGAATAATTAAAGGTTTCTTATGATTAGTATTAATGAAAAATGGCAAAACATGAACTGTGGAATTCGGGAGATTCCTCGTTGACATTATTGAGGGAAGAGTTAAATTAAAATAAATTATCCATTTAATAAACATCTTACGTGGCCTAGACAATTTGAATTAGTTGTTATTTTAATAGTTATTGGTGTAACTAATCATTAACATTACAACGTAAAGTGCTTATTGATGGAATGGATCCCTCTAAAAAAAATTCGCGTCTAAGTGTTTTTTTTCAACAAAATTTTATATTTACGAACTAACACTGATTAAATATCAACGAACACTAATTATTTTCACAAAGTTTTTTCCCCACTTACTCCTAATATTTATGTTTGGTTTCATATTAACTTCGTGTAGGCACATACCAATGCAATGGCAAAATATGTTTGCGAAGAGATGTCTGGAAAATCCCTTTCCCATTTCCGGCATGTCATAATATTCCACCAGTCAAATTTGCTGATTGTCTCTATTATTCTGTTATATTGTGACAGATGTGGATTAAGCATCGCTGTTAAATAATAAATGTTCTTAACTTTCTTAAACCTGTTTGTACCATTTATTTCTGTTCCTTTTGCCATTCAGTAGCCAACAATAATTTATTGAAATGATGGATCCTTTCCTAGCATACATACATTATCCTCAGAGGCAGGATGGGAAGAATAGAGTCCTGAGTCGACGTCATTCGAAAGCTTTTAAACCAGGACGATTAAGGAGCTGCAGATATTTCACCCTTTGAAATACACCCTCAGGAGCTCCTCGGATGGTTACTTCTACTCCAGGTAGCCGCCCTCTCCAGTCCCTAAAGTAGAATCCCCCTTCCACGACGTGTGGTGTTTCCGTTTCTTTTTGTAGGGCAAAGCTGAGGGGAAAAGATAACCTCGCCTTATGTAACTCTCTCTTGAAGTGGTTCAGGACGTTTGTAAACTTGAACATTTAGATATATTTATTTTTAAAAACATTGTATTGTATGTAGCTTAAATAAAACAGAATTTCTCAGATACAAAGTAATTAATTAAATTCAAAGATGGGTTAAAAATTAATCAGAAACGTTTACTGTTAGAGGAATCCAGGACAACTGTTTGTGACGGTAACATTCCGTTCATTACTTCTTTTCATATTTTTCTTTTTAACTTTATATTTTCAAGTTTTTAATTTAATTTAGGATAGCTGGAAATATCTTGTCTTGGTGTAAAACTTTTTGTTTTTTCCTTATTGCTTTTTCGTCTTGACTGAAAATGGAAAGAAACGAAGAAGAAGAAATGAATTAAATGAGACCTTGACCGATCCCAAGGAATTCCGAATTCCGATCCATGTGATTCTAATTTGAAACAATGAAAATTCTTATCGGCAAAATAAGAAAGTTGAAAAATACTTTTCCATAATTTTAGAAAACGCATTTAAAATATGTTTTATTAACAATTCCAACAAAGCTTTTATTCTTTCCAAAGCGTTAAATAATTAAATATTTAAAAATGTTAGAATATTCAATAAATAGCTATATACAATATTTTAGGTAATAGATAAATGTAACGAATATAAAATAGAGCTCTACATCTGCCTAATTGATTTTTCCAAAACCTTCGACCTCTTAAAACATGATGCAGTCTTCATCAGCCTCAAAGAAATAGAAACTGGCGAAACAAGGCAAAGGAGATCCAGCTTCATCCCCAATATTGAGCATAGTATTATATGTGGAGAGTATTAAAAAAAATATGCTGGAAAAATAAGGTAAATTTCATAAATGAGAAAAGATTAAACAATTTAAAATTTACTGGTGATATTGTGTTAATTTCTGGCTCGGTTCAAGAACTGGAGTATAGATAAATTTATCTAAAACCAAATCGCCCTCCAATGGAAGTCAAGAAGTCATAATTAGTATACCTCAAGACTAAAGTTATTGAAACGTGTGCCATGCAACCAAGTCTCATCTATGGAATTTTAACATGGTCCATCACAAAATGTTACATAAATTGACTCCAAGTCATCCAGCGGAAAATGGAGAGGAGTTTACTAAACATAAAATTAAGCGATATAATAGTAAGTGAGAATATAAGAAACAGAAAAGAAAAATAGTAGTAGTCATGAGAAATAAAAATACTTATTATGCTTATCTTTTAATAAATACGTCATTCAACCATTCAGTATTAAAATTTGGTAAATAACACTTAACTCTTGGGATTAAAATTAAAATTATTTCTGTCTTTTCAAACTGAATATAACGATAACAGCCTTAATGAGGTTATCAATATCTCTGTACCAATGGACATACTTTTTTTTCTATTTATCTTGAAAAAAATAGAAGCTTAATGAGCAAAACCTATTATTAAACTGTAACTTAATAGTCTTGATGAATATTTGACGTTTTATAAATTCTAAAATTTAGTGAGATAGGGGTGTTTTAAATCTATATTAAAAAAAAATTATTATGACGCTCATGAGATTTACTTTAGTTTACAGTTTCATGTAGGCCACGAAAATTATCATCTTGCATAATCATGTCTATATTGGTTTTAAACTCCCAAAAAAAATACGAAACTAAGAGAATTATTCGATTTTTGTAGGATTGTTTTTTTTTAATGATGTACATGACATGGCATGAAGTTGGCTAATGTTAAAATTTGTCGATCTCTCCGTCAGTGATTCAGAACTAGAAATATAAGTACCTTTCATTTGTAGTAACTTGTCTTAAGCATGAACGAAGCATTATGTTATTTTCAGTTTTTGTAATAGTTTCAGCAAAATTGGTATAACCACAATTGGCCGGTGTAAAGAAGAGGTATGCAAATAATAATAATAAAAAATAAAAATGCTAATTACATTTTGCTAATAACTGTAGAGAACCTTACAGAAGACTTGAGAATTACTTAAATTTCAAATGCACTTTTGAAAAGAGATTTGGATGTTTTGAAAATCTACATTAAACAAGATTCCCTTACATAATAGAGATCTATTATCAATCGAGAAAAATCAATTTGACTTTTCTTCTTTTTCAAATGTATATTCATGGGATTTTTAAAAAATAAATTCGAAAAACCATAATGTAAAATATTTATTACATTACAGCGATTTGGCAAAAAAATGACTAATAAATTATTTTTATTTCTTTAAATAATGCTACTATAGTAAAAAAAGAATTTTTACTTACAATTTTTTTTGGAAATTTTATTGTTTTAAATATTTCTTACTTTCAAATTTAGGGTTAAATTACATTTATGTTTTGTACTATAAATACTGTTTAAGGGCTAAAATGACCCGTAAGAGATTGAGGAACTCCCCATTTTTATAAATAAGTGACTCTAGCGATTTTTAATTGTTGAAACATATTTTATTATTTATTACTTCTTCCTCTGTCCACTCCCGCAATACCCGTTCTCGGTCCTCAGATCTATATATAATGGCCCACCGAACCGCTGCTTTCGATAAATCATTTATTATTCGATCCTCTTCCCTATGGAACTCCATCCCTCCCCACATCCGTCAATCCAAAACCCTTCCTACCTTTAAATCCCAACTGTTTAATCATTTCTTATCCATCCAGTCCTCATCATAAAATTGTAAATAGTTACTACTGTAAATATGTATATAAATTATTAGATCGTTCTTTATTATTTTTACTTCATGTTTATTTTCAACTTTTTATTTTTATTATTAACTGATGTAAATTAGAAAGTAACTTATAATTTCTCTAAATATTTTTTTATTTTATTTTTTTTTATTATTTAATCAAACTATACTCTTGTTTATGTATCTCTGAGGCTCCTTAGCCACATTATTATTATTATGTACGTTCACGAGATTTAATTTATTTTTTTATGGCTCTACGTAGTTAAAAAAAAAATGTTTATTTCGAATCACGTCTTTATTGATTTTAAAGTGGCAAGAGAGACAAACCAAACTGATTATTCAAATTTTTGATAAGTTTGTCCTGTTTGAAGATATGAAATCGAAACAATAGGACATTTAACACGTAAGTGACTACATATTAATACTAAAATTTTGTTCGTATATACAATGGTTATCTCATAGGAGCAAATTTGAAAAAAAGAGAAAATGCCAGAACCAACCTCATCCCAAGGACAGTTGTGACAGTGCTTGAGATCAGCAGTGACAGGTTTAAAAAAGATATATATATATTATATAATAACTTGTATTTATTATATAACAATTTAATCGCTTATAACTACATAAGGCATAAACATTTGTGTTAGAATCAACTTTCAGTCGTCCTTGAGCGTTTTCTCGGTACATAAAAAAAAAAAAATTCACAAACTTACCTAGAAAATATGTCACAACCGTATCCAACGCACTTCTTCACAAACACACACACTCACAAAAACAGTCGACAACAGTCAACGGTTAATCACTGCTAAGTAATAACTAATTTAAAGAAATAGAATAAAAATAGTTAATATAATATAAATAGTTTTGTCGGTTAAAAAGTAGGTCTCTACTTGCGTTATGTTGCACGATGCGTTAGCAACACTGTTAAATAAGTTCAGACAGGCACAACGTTCCTTTCTTCCTAATAAAGCTATCGACTAAGTCCTCTACATAGGTGTCTTCAAGTACTAAATTGTAGCGTATACTTAAAAAAAATAATCGCTTAAAAATAACCTGTACGTATGCGGAACGAATAAAGAGCAAAATAATAACTATTTTTGAACTGACTCCAACTGGGATCAGTCTATATCTCCACTGTCCCGTGAAGACGAAATACTTTTACATGATAGGTTGGACGGGTTTCTAAAAGTTTGCCAATTTCGCAGTCCATTGGCCCAGAGGACACAGGGTCTCTGAGAAACTGTTAGAGACGGAATAGAACATCTTTGGCAGAACGGCATCGGAAAGTTGGGCGCGAGCTCGGCTCTTTTTGTCCATATTCATGAATATTCCAATCCTAGCAATATCTTTCTTATTCGGACCTCTTCAATGATAATATTATGGGCCGTCCTCCCTCTCACAGATAAATATTAGTTGGTTCCATATTTTAAAGAACATGTTTCAGCTCTAATAAAATAAAAATATATTTGCATCATTGTACTATTAAAACAACAAAACCTTATGTATGCAGTTCTGTTATATAATTTCCGAATATCAAGATTCTATGTATAGATTCTACTGGTTAAATTATATTAGACAGGTTTAAATTAAATTAGAACTCTTGGAATGTTTAATCATTTAGCTTTGGGAAGATACATATTCTGTCCTCTGATATTAAATTTAAATTAAAAAAATATACAAAAATCACTAATATGTATAATTCATTTTAACATATGTGAGACTTGTCGGCCTAAGCGAATAATTCTCATAGTATATTGGTCAGTGAACAAACGCCAATATAATATGAGAATGAGTGAATGAGAGGGAGGGAGTAATTTTATTTTAATTGACCAATTGCTATGTTTCATTAAAAATAATAGACAAAACGTGTATGAATTATAATAGCGAAAATTTGGTCCTATATTGATGTTTTTTAAAATATATCTTAAGGAATTTAAAAACTTCTCAAATGACCATAGATATATTGTTATATGGACAAGTTTACTATTTTTTTATTATTTATATATTTATTGAAATTCACAACTGTATTAGTTAAACAATACAAGTAAATTTGAATTGGTAATATGACATGTACAACATGAAGAGAAACTATTCATTGGTAGCACTCCAATAAATAAATATACATCTACTAAAGGTGATACAGGAAAATGAAATTGCTTGAAAAGACTTGTAGAGGATCTACCCAATAGTAGCACTCTAATAAAGTATCTAAATTGCAAGATCACGAGGCCATCTTGTTTTCAAATGCCTCGGAGGATTATCAGGAATCGAAGAGGAAGCAAAGCTAAAAACAAGGGGATTCGGATGTTCCAGAAGTTTATTGTGGAAGGATTTGGCCAAAACGGACACATAAAGAACATTAAGATCATTATGGATGATTTTACTGGTGACAAAGTAAGGATTATTGAGGATTTTGTGTTGTAAGGATTGGATACAACAGAAATTCGATGGTTTAGAGAAACCCCAAAGCTGAACTCCATATGTCCAAATAGCTTTATTCTAGTCATGTATATGAGTCTTTTATAATTAATTAAGAACTTGGAGCGTTTATCTAGTAAGTGCTGAAGTATTCCAAAACGTTGAGTGGTTTATTGTATTTTTAGTCTGGTATGAGGATTCCAAGTTATACTTTTGCCCAGGTGGAGTCCCAGATATTAGATAAGTTCAACAGAGATAAGGGCGGTATTGTTAAATGATACTATAGGACAGGAAGCAATAGGTTTAAGACTTGTGGGCAAATAAACTTTTGTTTTCATCATAACTTTTCTTTCTGACTTTGCATTGGGACGTACTTTCTTTCCTTCTAGAGAAGATTATCTACAAAATGATGGTCCAATCATTACCGTTAATGAAGAATTTACGATGACGAGGCGTACAGAAAAAGATGTTTTTGGTAAATCAGACCACAACGTCAAACACCTTTTGGAAATAAGACCGCAATGCCTTGCTTACAGTACTACTCCTTGCCCTTACGAAATGTACAGCCCACTACTAAATGTTTCGTAACTCAGAGGCAAAATTAACTAAGTTCTAAGCTAACTTACTTTAAATCGGATCATACTTAACATTAGCGGCAAGTCGACGTCAGGCAATACCATTATAAATTTTCGATTGATTTGTCCGACAAAGGCTTTTGCGGTTGTGGCTCTTGGCGGATTTCAAAGTCATTTTCCGGTTTAGTTACGCCCTTTAACAACTAGAATTCAATAATTGTTGTAATTTAGTTTTCTCTAAATTATACCATTTACCTATTTCAAAGGTCTTTGAATTAATAACAATTAAAAACTCATTTTCGGAAGCAAATGGTCCTTATATGATAGCTTCTTCAAAATACTGTTTATATCACAAACATGGTTGAATACAGAAACAAAAGAACAGAAAAAAGTCCAAAATAAACCTTTAAATTATGAAATCTTATATTCAAGATTAAAGGAAAATAATGGACTAAAAATACAGGAATATAAAAGTTACACAAAATGCAAAATTATAACTTAACCACTGTACTAATTAAATTCAAATTATACTATAAGAATAAATTTTTATTCCATTTATTAATGAAATTAATAACCAATAAATTGTTAAAAATTGCAAACAAATAAATAAAATGATATTTTACACTTTAAAACACAGCCGAATGGCTTTCTAGACAGATATAGAGAAAATCTTTTGCCGGAGGTTGCTGTATGATCCTATTGTTATTTGGGTAAATATTTTATGATTGCAAACGTTCTATATTGGTCTGTGAGTTATAGTAAAAATAAATAAAATAAAACTATTCTATGAAAAATATATATCGTTTTACCTCTTCCCACTACCTGGAGAAGACTCGTTATGAGAAGAGCTATCAAATTTGCTTCGAGGCATGACCCGTACCTATTTCTCTAAATAATTATTTCATTATCAGAGCATTTTTCTCTGACTCATTAATTTATAAATTGGGGTAAATAGTACCTCAAACCCGCATAAGTCTTGGGATACAATTCGTCAACTTTTTTTAAAATTCCGGAAATTTTATCACGAAAAGAAAATTTGAAAACAAAAATTTTGTTTCTGAAACAATAGTAACACTTCTAATCCCGATACTGTGTTAAATTTTTATTTAAATAACTTCGAAAATGTCACTTAATTAAACAAAATTATCTTGGGATACAAAGAGATATTTTCATGAATTGTTTATAAATTTTACAGACTTGACATTAGCCTTTAAATTCAATCGTAGCAATGTTGTTAAATTAGAAAAAGCAAAATGATCCAGTGATTAAGAAACATAGTTGAAAAGCCAGAAACAACTTGAGGAAAAACACACATTGATAATGGTTTGAACAATAAATGAAATTAAGGCTGAGCTGTTAGTGATTTTTTTTTTTCTGACAACCACGAAACCTGCGACCACTTTACGTATTCATACAAAAGATAGCTGAAATTAAGGGCTCAAAAAACTACAGGAAATGTTATAAATCCTATACAAATAAGAGAGTATTAAAATAAAAATGTTCGATGATTTTTTTTTAAATTTAATCCTTATAAAGGCATAAGATCTTTGACATAGTTTAGATTTAATATAAAGTTTTTGACATAGTTTGGAATAATAATAATTAGATTTTTCAACACTTATATTAACGTTGAATTAGGTGAAAATCCTGATGGGTTGTGATTGGGCACAGGCGGATCTACGGGGGGGCTTTCGGGCTGAAGCCCCCTCCCCAAAAATGGTAAAATGTAACCATGTTTTACAGAAAAAAATATTAAAAACTATCTCTTAAAGTATTCTTGTTCGTGTAATTATATTTAAGAAGACTTCAAGAACCACTTAAACACCATTTCATATAGGTAATTAATTTCATTATTTTTTTAAAATTAATTATCGTTATATGTATATATTATAAAAAATTCTTCAGGCTGAAGCTCCCCCCAAAATTAAATTCTGGATTCGCTAGTGGTGATGGGCATAAAACAAATCCTGCAATAAACGAATCTGAAGTGCTTCTTTATGAGAAAAAAATTCTTGGTTTTCTTTACTGGAAGCATATATTCGTTTTTCTATTTTTTTAAGTTTGGATTAGTTTAATAAAATCAGCACTATGTTTATCTCCTTTTAGAAAAACAAACAAATACATTTGTATATACATTTAGGACTATTGGGCAGACAAAAACAGCTAAATATCGTTTAATAAAGTTGAGGTTTATTAAGAAAAAAATTGAGATTCACCTATGGTTGTGTAAAGAAATTATGTGATTTCCTGTCCGGTAACCTTGCAGTACCCGTTTTTTTTCTATAAAAATGACTACAGTTAAATGTTGCAAAGCTTTTATTTCTTATTTTTTCTTGGCATGGGATGTGTTATAATAAATATAATTGCCAAAACACATTTTTTTTACAAATATAAAAAATTTAAAAATGGTGAATTTTATGGGTTTGTCCGCCCAATAGACAAATAGTTTTATTTGTCCGCTCTTTAAATACTTTTAACAATAACAAACTCGTTCGTTTAAATTAAATTTTGTCTGGTTTACTATAGAGCAATATTTAGTAACGTAAACAATATTTGTTTTAAATACTATTAAAACAATAAATCAAATATAGTTTAAATTATCGTTTCCTATTCAATAAAAAACGAGACTCTTTAAAAAAAAACACAAATCTTTAATTTTCTACTTTTCTGCTGGAAATTTGGCAACTGTTTATATGAACCTTTTTTTGTAGATCTTGATATCTACTATCAACCTTACAAATATTTTCTTCTACTTACGTGACACCCTTTATATCTAGGTGTTTGTGCTAAACGGTCAAAATCAACGAAAATAACTTATTCCCATTTACCTTCACAAAACTACTGCCATTCATTAACTAAATGAAGTTTAAATGACTGTTTATCGAATATATGATTTTTTCAATTGCTGTTACTTGAATTGTTGATGCAGCGACAGATAAGGTATCAGTTTTTGACAGATCAAAAAAAAAAAAAAACCGAAATTTTTTAACTCATCATAGGTAAATCCGAAATCTGTTGGAAGGCCATTACATTAGGCTGAAGATTATAGTCTGTCATGCCAACAAAAATAAAAATATATAAACATATATATATTGTACAATACGTCTTACCCACTATGCAAAAAACATGACATGGATGTGTATATGTTTTTTTGGACGCTATTTGTCGCTAATGTTTTTCTAATAAATGAATCTAAATAAATGAAGATTAGATAAAATTACTTGAAATTTCCAGCCTCTCTGCTCATCAAACCATTAAATTATATGCCGCTCTATGGATCTTAAACCTCTTATAATATTTATTATAAGTAGAAAATTAAAATATTTTTATGAAGGTTCTTACTTCTTATGGTTCATTTCTCCACGATAGAAGAAATTATATCATACTATTGAATGTACTAAAAGAAAAAAAAGAAAGAAAAACAACCACAGATTGGTATTTAAAAACTAAAAATGTTTCTTAGTTTTATTAATTAAAATGAATTTTTAATTTCTCTGTTGGACTTATCTGTATTTATGCATCATTAAATATAAAATTTCAACTAATCTTATTTTAGATTGTTTCACATATACTTACTAAAAACTCTTGACACACTAATTATTTATTAAAAAAAAATCATTACACAAAAAATGAACTTAAAAACATAAACTATAATTTTACTTTATAGACTTCGATACATAAAGGAACTGAGTGTTTTAATGGCTAAAGCGCAAGTTGGTGATGTCACAACCTTCGTGACCTTAAAGTTCCAGGCTTAAACCTAATCTTACAAACTTTCAACTTTAATTGATGTTGAATTACTCGATAATTGACTCATGGTTCAAAAGTTTTTGAAGGCGCTCTAGACCTCAAAGAAGTTGGCCACTGAAACATTTCCTCCATTGGTATGCGTTTATCACTTTAGGCTCTTCAACTATTACTAGATTTTATATAGTTATAACTATATTTTATAATTATAATTAATATTTTTAATTATAATTATACCATTTTATGGTGATACTAGGCCAAAAAATGTTAGTCTCATGTCCGTTGGCTCTTCCCATGCGTTCTAGGCACCCAGAAAAAGATATTTTATAAAAATTAAACCTTATGTTATATTATTATTTTCTACTTTTGTTCTGCATATGTATTTCTAGGTTATAATAATCATACATTATTACAATATATTACGAAATTTCCTGAAAAACAAAAAGTTATTAAAATCGGACAATTTGGAGCAAAGAAATGGCCTCTAGATATTTTTTATATGTTCTACTGCAAAGGTTATATCATTTGTTTTGGATTTTGATTTTCGAATGTGTTACTGAAGTAATGCTATTTTTTTTTTTTTTAGCAAATTCCTAATGATGAAAAAAAAAATGTTTAGGCCAATAATTGGAATCACCTTTTATTTCTTTTTCTTTGTCGCTAGGAAAGTAATGTTACTGCAGATGTATAATTGTTTAGGAAAATAAACCATTGTGAAATAATTTGCAGCGTTTTTAAAGAAAAACAAAGCAAAGGAAAGTATAATTAGAAAAATCGTAGATCATACACAATTACAGAGCAGTCTGTTCCATGTTTTCCCTTTGTCTCTTATTTTGAAACTTTTCATTCCGAAAATTCATAATCATGTTGAAAGGTGCTCCCCCTACAAAAAAATCAAAAACCCGTCATAATATGCCCCCTCATAAATTTCGATGGCTCAACTTGCGCCATAAAACCCCCTTCTGGGTCGCTCTGCTCTGGATTATATAATCAATGAAGACACTGATTATATACAATATATAAATCCAGCAGTCACTGTTTATTGGAAGTAGATATTTTGTCATATATGATTAAGTGAACTCTACGGAACAAACAGCCTTGGTCAAATATATTTGACTTACTTCAATTAATTTATATACTCTTTGGTCACCAAAGCGAGACAGTAACTATCGCTAACCAAACTATTAGACAGATTATTGTTAACAGGTTATGGAGGAAAATGTTAAATTTATTAACACATGGAATTTCGCATGCATTAAAAATTATTGCTTTCAGATATACAAACGTGGGGCTAAAAATTATTCAAATTTTCGTTGATTTATTTAAGAATTAATATTCAATTTTAATGTTTTCATATCTCATATTCTAAACAAATAAAATGAATAATGCAATATAATAAAAACATTGTATGAGAATATAAATAGAACACACATGAACCCATACATTATTTATGTGTTCAAACAAATATATCTCATCGTTCATCACCCTATAATCCAAGAGAAAAACTCTGTACCTATTCGGTCTTAATTAACTGATTGGGTATATCCTTCTTTTTGGACAGTGTCGTTGGATGTAAAAAAAAAAAAAATAATCAACATAAAAAATAACCATGATATAAAAAACTTTTACTTTGGGGAAGGTGAGGTAAGATGACGAATGGGGAAGGGTGGCAAATTCAGTATTCCTCACTATCAATCACATATAGCAGTACGTCCTAGTCAGTATAAGGTTTTTTAGTAGTAGACAATGTAACTTTATAGGGGGCGGGGTGGCCGAATGAGCCAACGTGTGTGTACAGCACCACGAGTTGCTCGGCAACCAGATAACCTAGTTTTGAAATTGAAAAAAAAAAGAAGTACGAGTTCGCTTAACGGTGCCAGAGGGGATTTAAAATTCCCCGCCCTCGCCCGGAAAAATCCTGTATAGCCTAAAAGGCGAGGTAGGGAAGAACACGCAAAAAAAAAAAATGTAACGTGATAGTTTAAACAAGTGCTTGTTTTAAATATAGGTGTGACCAAAAGTCGTTCGCTTTTGTGGCCAAAAGTATGTCAAATAAATTTGACCTTCGTTCGTAATGTTCTCTTATTTCAATGAACAAGCAATGAACACATTTCTTTATTTTAAACGTAGATCTGGAAAAAAAAAACACAATTTCATAACCACTTTACCTGAAAAATAATTATTTTTAATTTATTCTATACTAAAAAAGAGAGTGTAAAGCAATTATTTTACAAATACAGAACACATTAAAGTAATTTTCGATTCTCAAAACGCAAAGAATCATAACCTAAGGCATATTTTTCTATTTTCCTACTAAAACAATCTGAATGTTACAAACTCATAGGAGACTTTTTATTAATTTTTTTGTATAATTTAATAAAAGTTTGTGATTTCTTTCAGAGTTTATACTTCTTGTTTAAGTGATATTTTTATCAAGTTTGATAGTTCTTTTTTATGTAGTTTGTTATGATGCTTTAAAATGCCAGGTCTTATTGTCATTTTATACCGTAACTGGGGAAGGTGAAGAAAATGCCAATTATTGGGAAATCCCTTTGAATACGAGTTAGAAAATTTAACAAACAAAAACTCATGTTAATAGGTATGATATTGAAGAAGTACTTATAAAAAATTCAGTTCATAAATTTATCCACATTTGCCAGTAGTGTTGCCCAAATGCATGAGTCTTGCTATTGCATACTCAGTCTTGGTCTTTGTCTGGATCTTGAGGAAGAGTCTTACAGTTACCTTTTAGCTTATTGCTATAGAGATATTACTGTCATTTATCAGAATGTGGAAACCTGACTAACCCCGATCGAAAAATTGGAAGAGTTAAATGCAGAAGTTTACTGATTTTACTAATTCTATAAATATAGTATATAAAATTCTCTAACATTAGTAACTATTTTGCCTTAATTTTTATTCGCAAAAACGTTTTTTTGTTTTTTACCAGTCTTGGTCTTGGTCTTGCAACAATTAGAAAAGCTTAACCTCGTAATCTTACCCCGCCTTCTTCTCCACCTGTTACTTATATCTTGCACAAAATTACGATTAAATGAGTTTTAAACTGAATTTTCAGTTAAATAATATTATTTATCAGAAAATATTAGTTTTTCGTCACTTCCTATTACTTCTACGATTTTTAGAAATTGATTTTTCAAAAACCTCCACTTTTCCAACAACAATTATATATATATATATCTTTCAGCGTTCATCTCCAAACATTTGTTTACAACCTAGCAAAGTGTTTATCTTTTTTCTAATTTTGTTTCGTAGTTTATATTTAGCTGTTTCCTATTAATACTAACACTGAGATATTTATTTTTTTTAAAGAAATTATATTAAAAGACTTTGATGGGCCATTTTCTGTCACAATATTTTAATGATAATACGGCGTATGAAATACTAAAAACCCTTCAATGGTTTATTGGTATAATGAGTTTAATAAAATTTGTAATCAAAGTTTGTTTTGAGAAAATTATAATAGCTTACAACACCGGATATATAAAGTTATTTCAACTTCCGTTGGATTGATTTTGATCGCATTACCTTATTATACTACGAGTATATACTTCATACAGGAGTAAAAAATTGAAGCAACCAGAACTAAAAGAAGCAAATAAATAATTCGTTATTGGGGGATTCTAATAAATATGATTCTCGAGAAACATTACTTGGTTCTTAAAAGCTATTTAAGACATACTGAATTAAATAAATTGAAATAAAACACAAGTAATGTGGAAGGAAGACATGTTTCGTTCACTAGAAATGATAATTTGCTTCAAATTCACAAAAACTAGATACACTCAATCGGCATTCGGCTGTTCGTGTAAACTTGCATGTAAAATAAGATGCACAGTTTTAGTGCTATATTGAGCTGCGAACAATTGCTTTTCGCTTCATAGTTGAACTTCAGTTTCAATTTTAAATAACTTTTTATGTTAATTAAAAATAATAATTTATTTATTTTTCCAATTAAGTTGAACACTTAATACATACCATTTCTTTTAATTTCTATCTGAAAGAAATAACAATAAAAAATAAAAGAAATCGTATAGGTATTTGAAATTTGTTAAGTTGATAAGTGGGAAGTGGGGAGTGGGGAGTGAAGCATCTCAGTGGTAGGGCACTGATCTTCCAATGCTCAAATCCTGGGATGGAAAATGGTAGAAAAATTATTTTTCTGTTTCATCAGTCGTGAGGCGAACCTGGGATCAAGAGCCTTCCTGGGGCACACCCAGCCTCTATAAAGTCGTTACCCTTAATTAAATAATTAAAGGAAAACATGGCGGTTGAGCGTGATCATCTCAGTCAAATCACCTCCTTCCACAACAGTAGACTAAGAAAGACCCTTCAAGAAGTGTAGTTGTAGTGGTACAGGTAAAAGTTGATAAGATATTTTTGTAAAAAAATAGGGAAAAATTAATTGATTATTAATTAAAAATTATTATCAATGAAGAAATTATGTTTTATAAAAGCCTTTTAAGCATAAAAAGTTAATTTTTCACTTAACTCAAAACTTCATTTTCGCCTTTTCTGACTCTGTTCTAGCTGCATTTCTTTTTGATCTTATTTACTTTTTTCGTGAACTACATCGATTGATATCACTTCCATTATTATTACAGCATGATTTTACTTGAAAATTTATAATAAATGAAATTATTAAATATTGACGTTGACGGTAGAAAAAACATTTGTGATATTTCAATCATCGTACAAAGAGCCAAGTGGTTAGTTAGGAAGCCTGAACAAATTATTTGTGTGATATAGGTACTTATTTTAATCTGGTGGATCTAGAAATGTCACAAATTTTGGGCAGCAAAAACTAAAACTAAAACCATTATTACAGACTGAAAGAATACGAAACTGATGCGTTTACACAGAAAGGAGAAAATATAGGACAGGATGACTGACAAAGTCAGATGACTTGTCAAAACAAATAATAATTTATATTTTTTATTCAGCGATGGCAAGAATCATGGAATTGGCAAATGAAAACAAATTGAAAAAAAAAAAAAGATATTGAAGATATACTACAAGAATAACACATTGAGTTCAGAAGCTGTTATTAGTGTTGCCCAAATGCGAGACCGAGACGAGTCTTGGTCTTGCAAACTCAATCTTGTTCATGGTCTTGGTCTTGCTCAAAAGTCTTGCAGTTACTTATGAGCTTATTAGTATAGAGATATTACTGTAATTCTTTAGATAGAAGAAACCTAACTAAGCCCGAATGAAAAATTAGAAGAGTTAAATGCAAAAGTATTTTGGTTATACCAATTCTTCACAAATGGTAACTAAGATTGCCGAGTATTAGTAACTATTTTGCCTTAATTTTTATTTTAAAAAATCGATTTTTTTTACCTGTTCTGGTCTTGGTCTTGCAACAGTTAGGCCTTGGTCTTGATCTTGCAAAGTGCAAGACCGAGACCGATTTTGGGTAACACTAGCTGTTATAAAGGGTGCTTGGTAAAATGACTTTTAGGTAACTGAGTTTAATTCATAGGCTAAGACCTACATTCTGAAATCAGCTGCAGATTAAGGATTCATCAGGAACAACCTTTGTTATCCTGAAATCAGACCACGGACGGAAGGATCCCCTGGGATTATCCTGGAAATTAGTTTGATGAATTATTCCTTTAAGTCTGGGCAAAGTCTATCTTATATAAGTCTATCTATGAATAAGTCGTATAAAATATATTATACAGAGCTTATATGATTAAACGATCTATCTGCTTTGGCAGTAAGGGATTGAATCAGGGAAGAACTTACTTCAGTTCAATTCAATTTGAATCATATATTGAAAAGATTTATTAATAGGAATTTTTAAAAAAATCCGTAATTTTATTATAGTACAAAAACGACAAAGATTTAGCATTTTTCCCATTTCAATTTTTTTTTTTTTTTTGTGAATCTTGAGGCAAAGCTATAGTAATTTATTTAAATTTTTTTTACTATTTTAGGAATCCATATTCCATTTTTCATTACACATTTTTCTTCTAGAAGCTGGACTCCATGATGATTGAAGAAAAAGCTAATTTAATCTCTATTGCACTGCACTGCTTCATAGTTTTTGAAGTTTAGCTAATAAAAAAACAGTTGTTAGAAAACAACGTCTTAATCGGACCTCTTCTGGGATATAATTATCTGAGGATTTGATAAGTGACGATATAAATTAGTATCCAGTGTCTCATCATTTGAATGATATGTGTCATGACTCGATCTAACTTTTTAAAGTGAGTACCATTTTAATAATGTAATAAGTGATTTAGTAAATTCAGTGAGACTAATTTTTTGTATAAATCTTGGAGTTGTAGGTATGTCATGTAAAGGAGCCGGTATTAACTCTAGTCCAGCCAACACTGTTCGAACTCATGAATTTTCTGAGCCCTATCATCGGATAAGAATTTCTTTTTATTTAGGTAAATGAGTTATTGTGTGTAAGGTGTAACGGTTTTCAAATTGATGAGAAGCCTTGAATTTGATACTTATATACAAGTGCTTCTAAAATGTAGTTTGAGACTTTGCATAATTGGTGTATTAATGAAAATACACTGTATATTTTTTTAATAACCATGACAACCAGTTCTTTGTATATATATATATATATATATATATATATATATATATATATATATATATATATATATATATATATATATATATATATACATATATTTATATATACTTATATATACATGCATATATTTTTTAAAAACTTATTTATTCAGAATTATTACAATCTGTCAATTAACAACATTTATAATTGTGTTCAGAGTGCACATTCACACTCTATTTACAATAAATAAAAATAACTAAATAGAAAAATAATAATACTAAAAGTAAATCTATATAAACAAAAGGACTAAACTAATGAAAATAATAAATAAAACACAACCATACTTTTATGAAATATTTACAGAATCCTTTCATTCAGAAGCCTTTCTCCTCACTCGTTTTCTGGGCCATTGGCCAGTGGAAGGAAAGATAGAACTCTAAATCCCAGCACCTCTTACTCAGTAGCATTACTGGTATTAAGGACCAGTAGAGCAGATACGCAATAATCTTTTCATATTAGTTTTTCAAAAAAGTTTAACACATAACAGAACAATCGCAATGAGTCTGATAGGTAGGGAGGATTGCCTCATTATATTTTTTGTCTATTTTGTATATCATTATGATATGTTAGTATATACAATGAGAATTTATTTATGCTTGGTATACAGTTATATATTGTCGTAAATCTAGGGTTCACCTGGACATCAGAAGCAGTGCTTCAACAGTTTTTATATCATAAACTCAGGTTGTTGTTTTATTAGCAATTAACGTTACTTTACATAAAGAATTCACATGTCAATAGTTAACGATCACATATGGACACATTACAAAAAAATTCACGATAACTTACTCGGACATCCTAACATTCTTATACAAGATATAGCGACAATTAACATACCCGAAAGACTTAGGAGATTCAAAGCTGGATGAGGGATCTTCTACCTTTAACAACCATAATAATCAAGATATGAAGGGATGCCGCTGGGCACTTCTCCCCTCATTGCCATTAATACTACTGATACAATTAGTGTTGCCCAAAATCGGTCTTCGTCTTGCACTTTGCAAGACCAAGACCAAGGCCGCTTAACTGTTGCAAGACCAACCTTTCCTTCCATAATAAACTTCAGAACCATCCGAATCCTCTCGTCTCTAACCTTGCTTCCTCTTCTATCCCTGATAACCCCCCGAGGCCTCTGAAAAGAAGATGGCTTCGAGATCTCCTATTGTAAATAAATTTTGTTTTTAGAGTGCTACCACTGGGTAGTTTCTCAACAAGTGATTTCATGTTATTATTTTCTATTATCAAATTTACTAAATGTATTTTATTTTTTAATACAGTTGTAAATATCATGAATTAATAAAAAAGTCAAGTTACTAAATATTAACGTTATATAAAACTGATTTTTCTTTATTTTTATCCCGATAAATGTTTGTTGAAATAATTATGGCATGAAAATCATTTGTAAACTCGTTTCCAATACTTTATTATAGATAATTTCAGAGGGAAGAAAATGTTTGAAGAAGACACGGCATTAAATATTCAAACGAAGCTAGGAGAGATGTTGAATATTGTAGAGAAGCTGACAAGCGTTGAAGGCTTACATCTAGCTCTACTTAGCGTTTTACACCTGCAACGCCGCAAATCGTCTCCAGGTAGGTTGGCTACTAAACCTATTAGGGCCATCCATATTCAGTCCCTGTGTCGAACGAGTCAACCTCAAAGCAGCAATGCTGTTCGCCGAAAATCAACGTCCATCCATGATGTATTGTAAATTATCTGTCAATAAAAAATTGTTTTAAATACAATTACAATAGAAAAAAAATCTCTCCTCAACTTACGAACTTAACAACTTTAGTTTCAATTGTGAACAATTTTTTAATTGATAAATCAATATTATCCTTTAAAAATAATATAATTGTTGTTGAAATATATCACTGAATCCCGGCGTAGTGTCAGCAAATGACACTTTATAACGTTACATCACTAAAAATTTTGATGAACTTTCTCTTTGTAAAATCTGAAAATTATTGAGACTATGTTCATTACTATGTATTTTTATATCAACAGATAAGGTCAAAATTCTCAAAAACGTGCTTGATGTTGAGCTTTTTTATATACATACGTCTGTGTTATTTTATTTTGCTTATTTTTAAGTTTATTTTATATACGTTTTTGGTTATTATTTAGTTGTTATTTTTCTTTCGTTTTAATTTATTTATGTGTTGTAAAAATGGCGTGAACCTATTCTTTCTTCATTATAACCATTGTCCACATTGTGACAAATTCCATATTACTCAATAAAATAGCTAAAAAAAAAACAGCAATACAATCTGCCACACTTAATTGCGACATTTACTGGAGATATTTCTACAGTGACCTCTACTTAAGAAGAAGAAATGAAGTAATATTAACTTGTATAAGGATTGGACACATAAGAATATTACAATGATACCCCCTCAGTGCATTTCCTACGGGTTACATTAGACTGTGTCGCACATCATAACAAAATGATACGCTTATGAAGCTCAACGGGATAAAGTCGGCTTAGTACGATCGTGAAATAATGAAAAATAACATGAAAAAAATATTTTAAGAAAACTTTAGTGTGAGAGGTTAATTTTTTATTAATAAAAAAAGTTTTTTGTTTGAGATACTAAGGGGCGGTGACAAGTTAAAAGCTTTGTCTGAAAAACTCTCTAATAATTTGCGCTTATGAATTTCTTTATAATTAAACAAGAAAACAAATTAGATGAATATAAAAAAAGGCATAGTGCAATTACAAAAAAAAAGGAAGTCAACGAACTTAATGGTCACTGCCGTAAATAAAAAAAAAAAAAAAAAAAAGAAAAATAGTTTTCAATATTATATTTAATAATATATAAATATACAATTTCATAAAACAATGATATCGATTAAAAAAAATATTAATCTTTTATACAATTAAATAAATCAATCATATATCTGAAGCATGATATATTTAATGTTACAATGAATTCTTATAAGGAATTTAATTCCATCATATATTTATGACTCATTTATTAATTTATGTGTTTTATTTTAAATGTTATCAAATATAAGTTTTATGTTAATGTTGTTGTTTATTTTCCTTTTATAGCTCTGTATGAATCGGCTTAGCAGGCAATAGCTCGCTCCTGACTAGGACTGATAAGCAGTATTCTACTGATCCCCTCACCTACGTCTCGGCCTATGACACGGTGGACAAATACAAATACAGAATATACTGACATGTCAAAATCTTGTATGTCTCTATAGATGAAAAAAAAAATTAAATCAATACAAAACTTGATTAAATTGTATTATGGACAAAATGATGGTTGATTTTATAAACATATCTGCAACTTGTTAAAAAATAAATATGATATTTCCAGAGATTAAGCTTTCCATAATTAATAGGACGCCTAATAGGAAGAAAATCGGTAAAAAATATAATATTGTACCTACTTCTAATAATTTATACGGTTTCATTGTTAAAATTTTTAATTCTTTATACTAAATATTACTGTGTGATAAATTAATTTTTTTTTATTTTTTTATTTTATAAATATACTACTACTAATATACTTTTACTAAATTTTCGATTCTCCTCCTCTATAGCGTCGAGGTTATCGGCGTTTGTACTGGTGAATTAAACGAATAAAAATAATAATAACAAACAATTATTGGAAAATCATAATTATTAATCATAATTTAGTTTTATCAATGGGTTAATGATCGTGGATCGACGACTGATATCCTATTAGCACCGGCTATTACATATCTTGAATCTAGATTTCCTTATTTTTTTTTAATTTTTAATTCAAGGTCTATTCATAATTTTCACTCACTTCACTTTAGGTTTTATTTAAAAGAATTTCCATGTTAAAAGTATGGAATTTTAAGACAAATTCTATATACTGAATAGCAATGATGTTTCTCTGCATCTTTTATGTATAGTGTTGCCAAAAATAGGTCTTTGCACTTTGCAAGACCAAGACCAAGGCAGCCTAACTGTTATAAGATTAAGACCAGGATTGGTGAAAGAAATCGATTTTCTGAATAAGAATTAAGGCACAATAGTTACTAATATTTGACAAATTTACTTACAGTTAGTAGAGAACCTGTATAACCAATATACTTTCGCATTTAACTCATCTAATTTCTCATTCGTGCTTAGTTAAGTTTCTCCTATCTGAAAAATTATAGTAATATCTCTATAGTAATAAGCTAATAAGTAACTGCAAGACCGTTGAGAGACTCTTGCGCAAGACCAAGACCATGACCAACACTGAGTTCGCAAGACCAAGACTAGTCTCGGTCTCGAATTTGGGCAACACTATTTATGTATTACTTTATCGATCCAGTTTTAAAGGAGTGCACATTCATGAAAATTGTCTCAAGAAAATAACATTGTTTTGAAGAACGGTTCATTTAGCCTGAAATCGATGCACATACGGCAACAGTTGAATCCCATCGCGTGTTCCACTCCCAGCGTTTTACACGACTAAAATACAAAGCCGCTCGATAAAGGCGACGTATTATATAAACGACTTACTGAGAAAATGTAGTCGTAGAGAAAGAAAAGCACTCGCGGTCCCTGGCGTTGCTCTTATGCAAAGCTCCAACCGAGGCTTTTATCTCTGGACTCGGCGGAAACTCGGTCCTGTCGATGGGAAATCCTGTTTCCGTTCGGGGCATCCTATGGAAAAAATCTTGCTTGGCCAGGTCAGGGCTTATGTGCGTCGTTTTTTTCATGAATAATAAATATAAATAAAACTTAGGGGTGTGATTTAGACAAAATGATGGAAGTGAAAATATCAACAAGGCGAGATTGATAATTTGAAAAATAAATTTTGAATAATAGCCAGTTACTGAGATGATGAAATGCTGAAGTATTGATGATGAAATCGCTTACTCAATGTAGGTCCGATTATTAGTTTTTGAAATATTTTAATCCATGTCTTCAATAAAACTCGTTATCATTTGGTTTTCTACACTATGGTTTTCCATTTCACCTCCCTAACACAGGATCACGTTAAGACAAAATGTTGAATAATAGTCCATTTGAGTAATGCTAAAGGGAATCTTTCACCCTTGCTTATAGTATACAGGTCCCTTTTTAGTTTCTGAGATATTTTAATCCATATACAAAAACACTTCAATTAGTCGACTTCAGCCGACTTTACCCGAGCATTACATATGGGAAATTGACGGCTCGACCTAATTCACTCTCCACAAAGAAAGTGCAAAACGCAACAAAAGATGTTTTCACTTCAATAGTTTAAGAGAGAAAATTGCCTGTATTTGTTTATAAACATTATAGAATAGTTATACATGTTTATAAATAAATATAAAATATGTTCTCTCTCTCAAAATAAAAATGATTATTTAAAAGTTGGCAATAAATTACTATATAATATTGGTCAATTTAATCATCATCATCAAATATATTTAAATATAGCATATAAGACTCATTTCTGACTTAAATTTACGTAATCTATTGTCTACTTTTAAATAATACTGGGCAACAAAAAACAAATTTATTAATGTTTCCAGCACTTCATGAGTCATTTCTTACTAATTTTGGGTTGAGAAAAACAAATATGACAATAACAAATTTTTCATAGCATTAGTGATATACACCAGGTGGAAGCATTTCATATTAACGGATTAAGAGAAAAAGATAGATTTTAATTATATATGCTAACAAAATTGGGAGTGAATTTTATTTTAAAATGGTAGTTACATTCTAAGAGTTCTAAATTGCTGGAAGAATACTATACGCAGATGATCGTGACTGAAGAGTTTAGGTGGTGGCTTCATGAGATCGTCGTCTTTTAGCTTGCCTCTAGTAAGGGAAGTTCCGGAGCATCTCTACTCAAATACCAACAGTAACCCGCAAGGATTACTTCATTCTAATAGCCCTGATACCTTTGTTCCATAACAGAAATGTCCTGATGGTATCTTTCTCCATGTTCATCACTAACTGCTCCAAAACTCGGAAGGATAAAGTCTAGGTGTGAGTGGAGGCAATGGATTTTAAGAAACATGTTGCATCTAAGGTTATGGTACTTTTGCAGGATCACTGTCACCAAATGCTTGTAGTTTTCATCTCTTTTGTTGTTTAAAAATCCACAAGCAGCTCCATTGAAGGCTTCCAAAAGTTGTGCAAACGCAGGATCCTTCGCAAGTACTCGAATTTGTGGTCCCACAAAAATCCCTACCTTAAATTTTGCACATCACCTTATTTCGGGAATTTCTCTGTCATATACTTAAAGGCCCGTCCTTCTTAGTTCATACCTTTGACGAAATTTTTCATCAAACCTAGGATATGGAGGGGTGGAAGTAGAATATCTTTTGGGTCCACGACACAAGAGGCTTGGCAACGACATTTTCCTCGCTTGGGTTAGGATTTCTTGCAGGCTAGTCTCCTATAATATAATCTATCTCTACTTTCCCACATACATAAGAAGCTTTGTGTACTCCAAAACAAGGATGTTTTGTGTACTCCAGTTGCATTCCTAAGAGTATGACTTTTAGTTCACCACAGGTTTTCCATTGTGTTCATAATACTTGAGTGAGTCCAAGAGGGCTGTCATATTTGCATGTCTTCTTATGTGAACTGCATGACAAACAGGAATAGAAGAAAGAAGGTTGTCATTGTGAAGTAACACAGCTTTCTAGGCTTGGAGGAGTCCATAAATAGCCCCCATTCAGTTGGATCATTGGATTATTTATACATTTTTAATTCAATTAACTATGAGAAATGGTTAGTTATTTAAAATAAACAAAATTTCAGATAATTTGAATCATAAGTTTTTGTACATGTAGTAAATTCTCGAGAAAATTCAGGAAAAAATTATAAAGAAAAGAAAAATGTTTTGGGGCCTAATTCACTAAGTATGTATTCTACGGTAACATTTTTACAAATAATTTTGAAACGTAATTAAATTATCTACAAAAAATTAAAAAAAAAAAAAACATTCATTGGAATCGAACCAGTATTGGCAATGGTACAGCGTAGTATATTTTCTAAATATGTTTTAATTTATTACTTTCCTACCTATACTGGCTAAGGAAAGAATTGCGATCGGATCAAATTTCCGACATGCGGTTTTCGACGGATCTATAAGTTTCAAAGCCCATTTTGAGTCCGAAAGGTGGTGAAATTCCCATCAAAACTATATGAAAATCGTTCATTTCGGACAACTATTAACGATGTTACAGCTATTTGATTTCGTATGTAAGACTATGGGTTAATATTCTGGTGCCAGGAAGGGGTGAATGGGAGAGAAAAAAGAAAAGTAAGTGAAAGTAAGAAAATCTGTTGCCCGCATCACACAAGTTTCACTTTCCTTTCGACTTTTAACAGAAATTATTGTTTGACAATATGGGTCTAAGTTAAAAATAAAGACAAATACACTAATGAGTGGAATTCATTTTATTTATTGTGTACCTACTTTGCAAGTTTTAAGGTTGTCAAGAGATGAGAGAGAAGGTTGCCAAATGAGTAGAGATCAGTCAATGGCGATAAAAATTATAGAGATAAAATTGCACCTATTCAAGAACAACCTTAACACAAGCTATTACCTGATTAAAAGATATAAGTTCACTGCAAGCTGAAAAGGTTATTTTAAATTTATTTTCATTCATCTCAATATTTTTTTTTTCAGTTTATAAAATCACAAGTGCGTGATTGATTTTAATTTTAAACCTAAACCTAGAGTACACTCATCATCCTAATCCTGTAACAAAGTCACTATCTAGCTCCAGTCAACCCTACAATCCTCCTCGGAGGTTAAAACGGCAGTGGCCCCACGACCTTTTAAAAACATGTATATATTGGAGTACTGGCACAGGCCAGATTCTTCACTCATGTCCTGAGCATCTGTTGCTCTAGTGCCCTCCATCGATCTCCACTGGCTTCTCATCAGTCTCCTAGGCTAACCTCCTCTCTTGGGTCAATGTAAATATTGTACATAGGTGTGAATGTGTTTTATTTATTTTGTTATCATTTGGATTAATCTGTTATTATACTTATCTTGTATATTACATTATCTTTCTATGTATATATATATATATATATATATATATATATATATATATATATATATATATATATATATATATATATATATCTTTTTTTTCTTCATTCTCTTCTTACTTGGTTATTTTTATTTATTTTGCTTTCTTATGTACATATTGTGTGAATGAATACTATAGCCCTAGTACCAATAGCCATTACTGTGGCAGACTGTATTAATACTCAATAAAACAATAAATCAAACCTAGAGCAGCATAAATATAAAGGACAATTTAAAAATCATTTGCGATTTTTTCAGAATTGTCTATAACGATGAAGTATTTCCCTCTTTACATCACGCCTCGTTAACTAAATGCAAATTATTATTGTACACAGTTGGGCTCTAAACTAACGACCCCATTTTCCGGTTGAAAAAAATTTAAACTTTTTTCCCTCCTTACATAATCTATATATATATTCGATATACAGTCGATTTAAGACAAAACGATTATTACAGGGTAATTGTATTAGTAACAAACTATCCAGGAAATAATAACTGGGTTCAATTATAAAATATCTTATTTCTTAAATACTGATTTGAGAAAGTTTGAATGTTTTTATTTTCAGAAAATTATCATATAAATAATTTTAACCTATTACTTATTAGTTTTTTTCCATGCTTCTGGAATACAGTTAATTTTATTCTTTTACGAATTAAACTGCAATAGAGGATATAGCAAAAATTATGTTAAATGATTAGTTTAGGTTATCATTTATTTTAATAATGACCTTGATTGATTATTAAGTTAAATAGTGAGTAATTTGTGAAATAGCAGATTTTTGGACCATTTTCATTTTAATTAGCTTCGATCAGGCAACAGAGAGGAAGAAATTGAAAAATTGTTTGGATTGGAGTGATTTTAGATTGAGGAATGAAATGATGTTGATGTGAAATGTTTAGGTCGTTGTATACAGTGTGATTTGAAATGATTTGTTCGCATTGTGTTTTTAGCTAAACCCTGAACCCTGAAAAGTTCTGAACCGTATGTTCATGTTGGTCTCATTATTCTGTTGAAGATTAGCAGCTTGTTTCGTAGGTTAAGTGGGGGTCTATAGTCCAGAAGAAATAATCCTTTTATTTCTCTCCGGTTCGTTCTTTCTTACCATCTTCTTGAGGTACGAAAACATTTTCTACGAATTTTATAATTTCATTCTTTAGTGTTTTAAAAATGATTGACTATACCTTATGTAGTAGTCCTGAGCACTCTTGAAATAATTTATTTCTGAAATAAATTATAGGATTATTTCATGAATGAATTATTTCCGAAATGATGGTTATTTATGAAAAAATATTTCAAATTGCAAATGAATTAATCTCGATGAAATAACTACTACATTTTAAAAAAAAATAATTATTTCAATATTTTAGCAATCGCTGAAATAAAGTAATTTATTTCGAAATGAGTTATTTCAGAAATAATTATTTCAGATTTACTTATTTCATAAATAAATTGTTACAAAAAAACATGAATGAATTATTTCCGAATTAACTGTCTACTGCATTAACATAAAACATTCAACAAATATAGTATCTCATCCGATCAACTTCTGATCCACCGGTGACAATGACTATTGGGCGCATATTTCGCCCAATACCTACATATATCTAGTTCAAATGGGCTGCGTGTGCCCGACCATCTTAATATTATATTTACTCAATATATGTTCCCCTGTTCGAGAAATTTTATCCTTTGTAGAGGCTGAGTGTGCCCGACAGAAGTTTCATTTTTCTTATGCCCCGTTTCGTTTACAATTAGATGGACTTGAGGCATTATATTTATTTCTGTTTGAGACACATTAACTTTTGTAGATAATGAGTCTACCCGAAAGAAATTAAATTTTTTCTTATGCCCTTTTTCGTTTTTTACAGTTAGACGGACTTGAGGCATTATATTTACTGCTTTTTGAGACACTTTAGTCTCTATAGAGGCTGAGTGTGCCCGACTTTTTTTTTTTTTTTTCCTACTCATTTAAATGCTCTAACCCGCCTGAATACACAAAAAAATCTAAATAGAGCATTAGACAAAACGAGACAGTAATCGGGCACACTCAGCCTCTAAAAAGGTTAAAGTGTCTCAAACAGCAGTAAATATAATGCCTAAACTCGATCTAATTGTAAAAAAACGAAAAAGGGACATAAGAAAAATGAAATTCTGTCGAGCAGACTCAGTTTCTACAAAGATTAAAGTGTCTCAAACAGCAGTAAATATAATTCCTCAAGTCCGTCTAATTGTAAAAAAACAAAAAAGTGCATTACAAAAATTAAATTGCTTTTGGCACACTTAAATATTACAAGTGTGCCAAAGATTAAAGTGTCTCAAACAGGAGTAAATATAATGCCTCTAGTCCGTCTAACTGTTAAAAATGAAAAGGGGCATAAGAATATATAAATATATAATATATATATGTATAATATAATATATATAAATATATGTATATATATATATATATATATATATATATATATATATATATATATATATATAATATATACATATATGTATAAGGGTGTGTGATACATACAAATAGTAACAGTAATATATATATATATATATAGTAGCTTAAAGTAGCTTAATATATGTGCTAGTGGACGGTACTGAGACTGTCGGTGTGTCCCTGGCCTGATCGAAGCTCTATCTTTTTAAATTCTAGTTTTGAAGAGGATCCCATCGTTGACTAACAAAAAGAAAATACCGGGATCGAAACGTCAATAAACAGAAGAAATGAACATTCAATAGTTTATTGAATAATAATTCAGTGACCTTATTCCCAATTAAATAGTTGAGTTTAAATATATAGATATATATATTACTGTTACTATTTGTATGTATCACACACCCATTTACATATATTATACTTAATACTATTAATTTTCGAATTTACGTAACCTATTAATTAATTACAGCTAGATTAATAAATATCACGTAAAAACGTCTTGACTATGCCATTTATAAACCAAGGGCCGGATCTCGGAAGGTACAAGAGGGACACTTACCCAGGGCTGCTGGATTTGGAGGCGGAAAATTTCGAGATTTGTTTTTAAATAAAAAATATTTCTTTCTATTCATATTTGTTTTATTCTTAGTTCTCCCAATGTCACGAGTATCATAATGATATTTATCTCACCATCGAATTTCTCTCGTATCCAATCCTTACAATCCAAAATCCTCAACGGTCCTCACTTTGTCACAAATAAAATCATCCATAAAGACCTTAATGTTCCATATGTTTCCGATTTGGCCCAATCCAGATACCTGTCCTTCCATAACAAACTGCAGAACCATCCGAATCCTCTCGTTTCAAACCTTGCTTCTTCCTCGATCCCTGATAACCCTCCGAGGCGTCTGAAAAGAAGATGGCATCGGGATCTTCTAGTATAGAACTTTAATTAGAGTTCTACCAATGGGTAGTTTCTCTTCATGTTGTACATGTCATGTTATCAATTTCACATTTACTTATTGTATTTTATATGTAATACAGTTGTAAATTCCATTAAAATATAAAATAAAAAAATATATTTATCTCGAAATAGCTTTTCTAAAATATTTATGATAATTATTTTTTTTAAGGTGTGGAAGGGCGGCAAAATTATATTGTCTCTCCTAGTAAAAATCCTAGTTCCGGCCCTGAATAAAGTACCTCCTGGAAATTAATGTCTGCTTTTTTTTAAAGGAAAATGTTAATAATTCATTTTAAAGTTTTACTGCCTCATAAAATCACAGTTTATAAATAGTTGATCAGAGTTAAGGGAAGGAAATACAGCAAGCGAAAATATCAATATTCATAGAATCGATGACCTTTTCACCTCGAGTTCTCAAAAAAGTCAACTTTGGTGATAGATTCATGCATAGCGTACGAGACAGGACAAGCTAAAAAATGAACGATAGCTGTCGTATCTTTTCAAATATAAATATTTTTTAAATTAAATAAATCATACCGTGAACTTTATCTTCAACCTGTTATTATTATTTCGTGTGTGATCAAAGTTTACAGTAAATAATATATATTTTATAATTTGAAATATATAATATACATAATACAACTTACTTATATAATGCAATATCATGCGAACAAGGAATTTTATTTTATGATATTATTACGTTATTTTTCTATCTTCTGATTTATTTATGGCATTCTATCTGATTCTATCTTTAATTTATTTATGGCATTATACATGCCATTGTCTTTTCCATTATTATTGTCTTATAAATTACTCATATTCACGGGCGGATCTACGGGGGAGTGGCTTTCAAGCTGAAGCCTCCCCCCCCAAAATGGAAAAATATAACCATGTTTTATGGGGAAAATTTTTTTAAAAATACCTCTTAAAGTATTATTGTTCGTGTAATTAAATTTAAAAGTACTTAAGGAATAACTTAAACACCATTTCATATAGTTAGTTAGTTTCTTTCTGTTCTTCCAAAGTAATTATCGTTATTTTTATGAAAAAAAAAAAGGTTTCGGGCTGAAGCCTCCCCCCAAAATTAAATCCTGGACCCGCTAGTGCTCAGGATCCACTAGTGGATATCACAAGCATATTTTTACTCCCTATCTCACTCGTTAATATATTTTTTTTGAATTTTTACTAACGAAATATATTTTATTATCTAAGCACTTTTTTAAACTTTCAGCTCGTATGAAAAAAAATTGGATTTTAATAATACAAAGAAGAATTTTAAGCTTTGATTTTAAGTTGATTGTACTTAGATAATTCCGTAGATCAAAATAGATTTTACAGTTTAATTTATTTAGGTATGAAGGCCATTAGGAATTCTTATTATTATTACTTTTTAAATCAATTTTCTTATAAAAGGAAATAGGCGGGAATAAAATATTAACGATATCAAATCAAGTTTTTATTAAAATTTTAAAATTTAAATAAATATTTTTTTGGAAAAAATTATGATATAACCGTATTTATAACCGATATCAAAGGATTGTTGATTCCTTTTATTAATTATTTATTGGTCCCTTAAATAAATACAGCGGTCACTAATTTTAGTATTGCAGCTCCGTCGGGTGACTGTAAATGTTGTAAATAAGCATGAATGTTTTATTTTATCTGTGTTGTATCATATTTTATTTCATCTGTTTTACTAAGGTTTCTTTTTCTTATTTTTGTTATCATATCTATTATTTTTGTAATTGTATATATTGTATGAATGAGTTTCTTATATCTCAAATATTCAAAGCCCTTGATTGAGGCAAAATGTATTTTTTCTCAATAAAATTATGAAAGTAAAAAAAAAATAGGAACGTTTCACAACTGAAATGAAAAATATTACATAAATTTATATGCATTACATTTATAGATTTATGGTATGGTATGAAAAATTATGGTATTGAATGACTGGCTTAAATAATATAGATATATATATATATATATATATATATATATATATATATATATATATTAATTATTATTATTTATTTATAAATAGACCTAAACGTTTCATGAACTTTATTCAAATATTTTATAAAGGCTTTTTCCCATGAGTCAAACTTATTTTTAAAAAAATCTTAACTGAAAGTTTTAAAATTTATTAATTGCGGATTCTAGCAATCAAATATTTAATGTTTAAATATTGGTTCTCAATGTTTATTTTTATGTTTACTGGCCCTGTTTGTTTTTGTTTCAACTAAATCTTATTTCCCTTACTACACTAATTTATGATTACACGTTTTATGTTGTTTTCCATGAAAATATTCACTATGGATATTTTGACTTTTGTCCCACTTGATTGCCTTAGACAACCAACCCACTGTGCGCCGCATAGGTTTTATTTTCGCCGCCTGCTTTTGACTTAAATAAATTGGTGAAATAATTTGCTCATTGGAACAAATGACGAGGGGTCAGAGATTACAAGCAGTTAATTAATGTTGTAAACAAATGTTCATGTTGTAATAGTAAATCAAAGTGGTCGTTGAATCATAAAATCATAGGTTTTTGTTTAATGCTTACCTGAACTCACAGGCATTCTTATTTTCATAGAACATTACAATTGAGGTACTATAATCAAAATGGGGTAAGTGGAGTGGGGGCATTAGACTGGGAGAGGGGGATGGGGAGCTTTCGAACTATTTACACCAATAGTTGCAATTATTCAATGTTGTGGTCTTGGACACTATGACTTATCCAATTCAAGAATTAAATTCTTCTATAGTAAAAAGCCTATTAGATCATAAGATATTTCAAAAGATTTTCACTTAAAAATCTTAAACAATATGGGAAATCTCTCAAAGTCAAAATGGAATAATACCGAATTTAAATATACAACTAAAAGAAAATGGCGACGAATTGTAAAGACCTATGTCAAATTTAAATGGTGGCTATTGAATAAAAAATATTAATTCCCATCCGGAAACACTTATGGGAAGGGTCTTCGTTTCCTGGTCGAGGGGAAATGAAGGGTTGAGTGGACTTGATTGAAGTCTACAGAAATCTTTCAAAAGACCTCGTCGGACCTTACTTCTTAATGGTCAGTCCACATATTTTAGTCTTTCTTTTTTTTTTTCTACACATTTTAGATGACAATATTGTAATGTAAATAACAAGATTTTATCTTCAAATCTTTAAATTGTAGAACTAATAAAATGTTTTCTAAAAAAAATTATTTCTACCTAAATTTTTCCAGTTCACTGATTTTGTTGGACGAAAAAAAAATCAAATTTAAATATAAAATATGAATTGAAATTTCCACGAAAAATTTAAATAGTTCTGTATCAGTTAGTGGTACAATAATAATTTACGTTTTTCAAACATGTTCATAAACTATGCAATTTAAATTAAAAAAAGAAAAATTTCTCAACTGCAAAATTTTTAAAACTTATTTTAAAGATTATGAATTTTGTTAGTATTTAATGGTTACGTTTAATAACAATTGAACAGTATGCTCAAACAGAAGTAGGTATTAGAACTGCACCATAGGATTCGAATGGACCGGAACGCCTTTAGACTCCAATACGTTTTCCGCAAATTCGTTCTGTACACAAGAGATAATTATTTTTCCTTCTATCAAATATACTACCAAGACTTAGCACAAACCAAATACGTATGACACCTAAACTCAACAATAGTTGAAAACCGTTTCCAACTTCTGTAAGATTGGATTCAATTTCAAATAAAGCTGCTATATGTAAGAAATATGGAATGAAAATGGGTGCTCTCAATGATGGAATACCAAAGTATTCCAAGTAATAGGGGGTCTCAAAGGACAAAAGAGCATAATCCTGGTGAATTGATATTTGGTTATTGATTAACAATAATTATAATAATAAAAAAATGAATATCTTTTTTAACACAATTGTAATCGTATTCTGATCCATAAACTACAGTCAAAATAATGACTGTTAATGCAATTGAAATTGTGTAATCATTATTCCAATCTGTGTAATATTTTGAGATGTAAGCACGAAGTTGGTTTTAATTTAGTTCATTTTAGAATCAATTTTGACGTATTTTTTAATTTTAATGTATTCATTTTTATGTTTAGTTTGCTAGAAATAGATAATTTTTCGGTTTTTAATAATAATTGTAATCATAGGATTTAGATCTGGTCTTATGGTCTTATCTATAAATGAAATAATTTATAAGATTACTTTCAATCTCTAAAGATTGCGTTTCGTAATAATTTTTTTGGTCGTATACTTAAAACGATCGATACATAAAAATTATGTTGATATATCTTTTTTGTTTTAGAATTAAAAATGCGAAAGTTTGATGGTGATATCATCAACAAATTTCAACATTTTCTCATTACTTTAATTATAATTATCAGTTACATATCTCGCTATCTCAGTCTGTGTAGATTATTAAAATAAGATCAGTAAGCACGAAGTTGATTTTAATTTAGTTCACTTCTTCATATTAGTTCATTTTAGTTAATTTAGTTCACTTCTTTTTCAATTTTAATGTATTCCTTTTTATATTCATTTTATAAGAAATAAATAAATACTGACCGTGGCCCTTGAGGAAGCAGTGGATGTTTCAAACTATTCTATAGCAATAAATATAATAGTCTAACAAATCTTTAAAAGATGAAATAAAAAGAACACTCAAATGTTTCTTAAATCATATTTTTTATATTAAAATAAATATAAAGCCAGAAAAGAGATATAAGCATATTATGGTATAAATTACTGAGTTTTGTTGGAAATGGATGTTATATACATCTTCGTGATTTTCTTTAGAATTCGTTAATTTTTTTTTTCATTTAATGGTTTTAACTTATTATTGGTTTATTTACACTCTATCTTGCTTTAAGGTATTACGGGCTTTTGTATTATTATATTCTAGTTATGCGTATTTATTTTTGTTTTAATTCTTTGTAATCAGCTGTTTAATGTAACCTTCTTTGGCTGTGTTAATAGAACCTTCTCTTTTCTTCAGTATGTATTTAGATGGCTTCGTGAGATGTCAACTGCAATATTTTTTAATTTTTCTATGTGATCTTGATTTGATTCTGATCTTGATTTTGATGTGATCTTGCCAAGTTAACTATTCACCTATATAATGAGACCTTTGGCTTTGTCTTTGTATTTTTCTATCAATACCATAATATTTTTTATATTTACAAAATACGGTACAGGGCTACACAACAAAGTTTGCACGTTACCCATACGTGGATTGTATGATTTATTTATTTCAGGCTTTCAACAATTTTCAGGCAACAAGTCTGATCAAATCTCAAGATACTTTTTAGTATACATGGGCTCGGAGAAGGCAAATTTAATTGGAAGCATACACCTGCTTAAACAAGTTACTCCTAAGAGGTAATCCGTGCATTAGTGCATACATTCAAATAAAGAGCAAAGTGAAAGGAGGATAACAAATTTATCCTCCTTTCGTTACCCAGTTCCTCAGGAGAACAGAAGAAGGGACACCTGAGGATATCTGCATAATGTATTTCCTTCAAGAAGCAACTTGGAATCCATTAAAACTAAGCTCCTAGCGGAAGTTTAGAACGCTCACTTTCTCAAATCAAATGTAACTTCTATGGTGTTGCTGTCACACCGTGAAAATTCTTCGTTGGTGGAACAGAGATGCATCATTTCTGACTTAAATTTCTCTGTATAATTCACCGCGGCAAGTTCTATTATAAAACTTTGGCCTTTCATTTCACCTTTACGCTACCGCAGCAACAATGGGCCGAAAATGACAAAGGATTCGCTATAATGTCTTACCGACTCGAGAACTAAAGTTATTTCAAAGGGATTGGCGCAATCAGCGTTACGAGAATTCGCCTCCGTCTTAATGAAGGATGAAGTACCCATTTCAAGGATCGGTGATCCTTGAAATATGGTATTAATTTAATAATGAATAGGGGCAAATTTTTACATACACTTTAATTATAAATTGCACAGAAATACCTAAAAAAATAATCTGGTGCGCGCAACACACAGCTTTCACTTACTGCTCTACTATATATATATATATATATATATATATATATATATATATATATATATATATATATATATATATATATATATATATATATATATATATAATATATATATATTTCAATATAAATCTGCACTTGTCGATCGACGACTGTTGACAATCAGCAGATGGTCTGATTAAAGTAACGAAACTCGTGTCAGGCATCCGTTAGCTAAAATAGGGGATAGAATTAAATAAAGTTGATAATAGATTATTTTTTTTAATAATCCACAAATTTCCTTCAACTCTGTGCCTGACAAACCAATTTTGATACATAAGGGCATCTGGAAGTGGAAATATAAGGAGTAATTTGATGGAATTGATAAGAGACCATTCAGATACCGAAATACACAATATCTGAAAGTTTCATTAAAATGTTCCTAAAGTTTTCCTCTTACACAATGCTTAGCTACCTTACCATCTTTAGTGCGAAAGAAAAAGTAAAAAAATAAATAAATTGTATTTACATTTACTGTTATAAAATATGATTGCAAGTAACTTCACGATTTTCATTTAGGTTTAAAGAAATATTGGGAACGGCTTTTTTTCGGAAAGTGGTTCATAAGAATATTTTAATTCGCATAACTTTTAGAAGGAAGCCTTGATTAATTGAAGCAATTAAGACATTAATAGTCTGCCTTGCATCATAATTGTTCTAGGTTAGCTTTCTAGGAACCGTTTCATAGATTATTGTTCTCTACGAATGTTGCCAGTAGCTGATTCTGTTTCTCAATTTAAACCACTTCGTGTTTCTCATTACAAGGAAAACGTGTTTCCTTCAATTGAGTGTGCAAGTTTTGATGACGAAGAGCAATTTAGGGTGCTTTGTATTGAGGAACTACAGTCAGCTCCTAGGTGATGGAATTTTGAAGGCATTTATACTTCGATCGGACTAATATTATTTTTCAGCATATTATTATTATCTTTGTAAAATATAAAATATATAACCAAGCGATATATTTTGCACATATATATATATATATATATATATATATATATTATATATATATATATATATATATATATATATATATATATATATGGTATATATATCGATATAGCGTATGGTATATATATAGCGATATATATATAATATATGGTTTTCAGAAGCGGATGGTATGACGAAACTTGGCGACGTTAAAAATTATGAAGAGGACAAATTTTTGTGGGATTAAGAATGGAGTGAAGCATTTTTTGTAGATTTCTAATTTAGAGGAACTTTAATAAGGAAAAAATAGGGTACAAACCTCTGAAAGTGTAATTGTATATAATTCTCATTTTTATAATTCATTTGCACAGTTTTTAAGATGGAAGCAATGAAATTACTAGGTAAAGAGGGATATGTATCACGTCTATGGGGAGAGGAGATGTATAATGGTCGGTCCCCACTTTAAAAACACAGAGCAAAATAATAAACATTATTAACTCATACGCCTATCATTGGCTATACAAAATTTTTTATACAACAATATATCTCATTTTCAAAATAATACAAAATATATTCTATGTTTTCGGCAATAATTTTTTGTTCTTCCCTACCTCGCCTTTTAGGCTATACGGGATTTTCCCTGGCCGGAGGGTGAGGGCGGAGAATTTAAAATCCCCTCCGGCACCGGGACGGGAACCCCATTTATGATATTCCATTTTTTAAATCATCTCAAATCTTGTTCTCCGGTTGCCAGGCAACTCGCGGTGCTGTGCACACGCTTTAGCCCATTCGACCACCCCGCTCCCAATAAAACAACAATTGATTTATTTGTTATATTTCCAAGTTATATGTTATAAATATGTTTACGTTTCGAGATATTTACTCCCATCTTCGGAACAAGAATCCCATGTTTCTTAGTTGATTCATGGCTAAAAATGAGTTAAATATAATGCATGTTTACAATACATGTTAGAATTGAGTTGCTACATTAAATTTGTAATTACCCTAAGTCTAATGTGCTCCATTGTCAGGTTCTAAATTCATGTTATAACAAATTATAGTACAGGTGTCCTGCAATGGCGAATACAAGTGACCTTTGGATATGACTATTTATTTTTCACTATAGTTGTTAATTTTTTTTTATGTAGCTTCAATTTCATTTTTACTAAATTTTAATTGATATTACTTAAAAAATATTGATATTATTAGTAGGAGATGATTTAAATAATAGAATCATTTCATGTTAACATCAGCACTTTAATAAAAAAACAACATATTTTTGATTCTATAAACCTCAAAGAATCTTGAATTAATTAAAGTAAATCTAATTAATAAAATGCTATGATTAAGCTAGTCCCCATATACGCCTAAAAGACCTGGACAATAACAAGCACTTTAGAAAGTATTGAAAAATTTTAATGAAAAATCCTCTATTCCAGAGGGATCTGATTACTTTAGAAGGGCTAATAAAGTGAATTGCTTACAGAAATTCATCAATAAATATCTGATGATATGAAGGCGAGGAGGTTAAGAGAGATGAGATGAGGTGCTCGGAACAACATTTTTTTTTCTTTTTTTGAAGGATAAAAAATATTAAGGCTACAAGTGTTCATTCATATAATTGGTGAAATTTATCTACACAACAATGAATGTCGCAATAAAAGCCAAGAGACTGTGGAATGCTAAAAACCAGATGAATTGATCGATGCATCGACAAAGATGCAATAGAGCTGCAGGTAAATGGAAAAAACAGCCTAATTTAGGCAGAGACGGTAAAGGCTTGGGCGAATCAAAAAAAAAAAAAAAAAAACTTTTGTTAATATACAAGAATAAATGCCGGTCACTCCAAGTAGTCGGAAAAAAGTAAACATACCCCATTCTACCGTTAAATTTATTATTGACCGATACATAATGTTTATGGTGTAAATTTCTAATTTAAGAACAGGGCTCTCTAGATATATTACTTCCTCAATCGCACGTTCTATTGAAAAATGAAAAAAAATATATCCAACGATTAGTGTCTAAATTATTAAATTTTTGTAACATAGGAACATTTTTGTAAAAACTGGGGTTAATTACATTTGAAATCACCCAATTTAGATTAATTTCGGTGCTCGGTATTTATAATTTTTATTATTATTTTTATCATGTATTCCCTATTTAATAAAGAGTTTACAAATTTTTAAGGCTCACATCCGCTTAAAACATATTTTTGAAATTTCAGATAAGTTATTATATATCAAATCAAAATAACAACTAAAATAATGATGTGGATTTTTTATAAAATTGTCTCGCAATTCATCACCTAAGAATAAAGGAAAGCGATAAGAAAAAAAATCATCGAAATAGACTTTAAACAAGACAGTCTATTTCTATTTACCGCAGTAAAAGTGTGATAATTTTTTTTGTTTTCTAGTATAGTTCAATAGATCACTCACTGGAGAAATTTCAATCTTCCAAACCTTGTCGTGTTTTAAATATGAATTTTCGTAAATGGCAAAAAGTCGTTTTCAGTGATTATGAAAGTTGAATATTACAAAAAGTAATAAATGCAAAATAATGGAACATGCCTTTTATACCTCTCTATCATAAAATCACATGGTACTAACTTTGTAACTGAGATGCTATCGGTTTCAGAGTTATATTGTATCAAAGGTGGTTAAAAATTGCGTTTTATAAACGATGAATTAGCACCCTACAGTATCAAACTACAACACTGAATCCAAAGTATTACCATTACGTAAATTTTATAGTATGTACATTAGTTTTCATAGTAGTGATAGCTGCTGAAACATCTTTTGTGATATTTCCTAACCATATCGACTACCGTTTATCACGAACAATCTATGAACACACCTACATATGTTTCAGATTTTGCAGAAACTGGGGTCAACCCATTGTAAATTAAAATAATTTTGGTGATCAACATTTTTAGTTTTTATTATGTTCTAATCATGTATTCCCCATTTAATGTAGAGCATACGCCTACCGTGCACTTCCCTACCCCCACATTCCTATAAATTGCATATCGATGTGTTCCTTGTAACTGTTTCTAAAAAACGAAAACAATGCTTTCACAAAAAAGTGAATTCACTGCCCCAAAATGGTGTCCAAAGAAGACGGACTGACAACTTTGACTTTAGTTAGTTTTTTTGGTTACTGACAACCAGTATTTGGCTTAATTTCGCCATAGTTGGTCTTTTATTAAAGTTGGATAGTCAGGAAATAATAAAACAAATATTAATGCAATAATTTAATTGCCCAAAAAAATTATTATTTTTTTATTTTATTTAACTTCCTATATTCGATATGGACGTCGTTTAAGAATTCCTCTATTGTAAAAATGATATAATTATATTAATAAAACTTATTTCAAAAATACTTTTCAGAATATCTTGAATTTTTAATTTAACGTTTGCAATTTAACACTTTGTATATTTACGGATTCTTAGAGGTAATTTAAATTGTATATACTTCCCCGAAAATGAGTTATATTAAGTTTTATAAGCTAAAATAATGTATACCTAATCTGTAATACATATAATGAATAGTTTCTGGGTTGTTTAGTAAAACTAATATATCCCTTATAAAAAAATTAATTTTTATTTTTTTTAGATTGTTCGGAAGTTGGAGCATATCATAGAAAAATCGAAAATTTTAATATTGAATGTATTATTCTCCCTGAACAAAGAAAGATGGAAAGAGCGAAGCTATAAGTTCTTTTAAGTAACCGAAACTGGTTGTTAGTATTTGGTCTCAAAATGAGGGAAAACGCGAAATTGAACCCGAAAATTGGTAAAGTACATTAATCGAACGAGAAAGGAAGTGCCAAAATCTCTGAAAAGAAAAAAAGGATCCATTATATGGCTAAACAAATGTATAGTAGACAGATGAATAGAATATTTCAAGATGTTCCTAAAAGGGAGTCAAATGCTAGAGCAGTTCCGATGATATTAAGGAGACGATGCAGGTTTAGAAGAATAATGCATTCAATATTAAAATTTCCTATTTTTTTTTTTATGATACGGTTCAACTTCCGAACAAAATAAAGGAAATAAAAATTAATATTTGTTCATGATTATTATTTTATTATTTTCTGACTATCCAGCTTTAATAAAAGACCAACTATTAAGAAATGCTAAAAGTGAACACTAACACAGCCAAAAAACTAACTAAAGTGAAAATTGTCAGTCCGCCATGTTTAGATGCCATTTTGGGGCAGTGCGTTCACTTTTATTTGTATGAACATTGGCGGTTTTAAATAAATACCTTTACCTGTACCACTACAACCCATAAAGGGTCTGGGGTTCAGTACTATTTAGGGAAAGCACTGTTTGTAGGTCCACGGTTGTGCAAGGAGGTGATTTGACCAAGATCACGCTCAACCGCCAGGTTTTCCCCCCTAATTAATTATTTAATTAAGGGTACCCACTTTATAGAGGCTGGGTGTGCCCCAGGAGGGACTCCTGACCCAAGGTCGCCCCACGGCCAATGAAACAGATAAATAAATTTTCTGCCATGAGCCGGGGTTCGAACTCGGGACCTTTGCATTGGAAGCTCAGTGCCCTACCACTGAGCTACCCCGCTCCCTTTTTAAATAAATAGTTACAAGAAACATATCGATATGCAATTTATAGGGCACGATATGCAATTTATGTGAGTGGGGCACGTAAGGAGGGTCTGGCCCGCAAACTTTAAGTATTGATATACAGTAGTGAAGGAGACTGAGTACGGTTGTGAGAATTTTCTTTTAAGTGTCCATAATTTTGTTTAGTAAAGCTGAAAGGTAATTGGTTTTAGAATAAAAGGCAAATTTGACTAAATATAAAAACTAAATCTTTTTCTAAAATTATAATGGTTAACACATATGAACAAATTAGAAAAGAAAAAAAAATGTAATAACCGACCCCGTCCCGGAGGCGGTTGTTGGTGTTTGTGGTCGTTAGTGATAGCTTCAAAAAACATAATAGTTTTTAATCGCTTTTATTGTATTATATAACAAAAGAAATAAAATCTGGCAAGTGTATAATCGCTTGGAACTTATAAGTTATAAGTAATAAAGGTTGAGGCACACACATCCTTAACGCGTCCGAGCCGTATGCAGTTCTCGATGAAACCAAATAAATATAAACTTATGTTATAAAAACACTCGGGGTCTAGCTATTGTCATGTTTTATCGAGAAGGTAGTTCATACGGCCGTGGTGCAGCTCGGACGGGATGTGGGTATGTGACCAAAGCCCTAACCTGAGCATAGTTTAGCATGGTTTCAATAATTTAAGTAAAACAGTAATAAATCATGAAGTCATATACTATATTATGTGTTATGTTTTATATATTCGGGCGGAAGGGATTTTTCAGCTCGTTCTTAAGAAATAAGGGGAAAATCTGACTGACCAAAAGGGATATTGTAAGAAAAAAAAATGGAGTAAAAACTCGCATTTCCGATGAAATAAAAAATATAAATATTTTTATTTTACATACTTGTTTATGATAGACTGACTTACATTAGTGGATAAACTGCCTTTAGGGTCACCAAGTTTTATTCCACTGCCTCATACAATAGCTCGGGCCAGTGGTAAAAGCTGAACGGACACTAACCAATTATACCAACACAAACTGGCCGCTGAACTAATTGCTTAATCCAACATTGAGTGAGCGGCTATCCCCTGGGGATACCTTCCTGTCTTCTGCCCCAGCGGGTGAGAAGGTAAGTTGAGGCAGGCCAAGGCATATATTTATTTTTAGGACAGCTACTAAGTTAATTTTAGCAATAGCGTTGTTGCTATTTCCTCAAGATAAATAGTTACAAAACACCATTTTACAGAGTCACATTCGAGAGGCATTATATTTTGGATCCTTTTTAAAATTAAATAACTTTAATTATTGATTATAAAAAATAAAGGTTCTAAAATTAATTGAAATTACAATTTAGTATTACTTACTGAGAGATTAGAAAATTTTAGGTATTTGTAAAAATATTTGGTTGAAGATCCCGTCTGTTCTTCTAAAAAATCAGTAATACTTTAATCGACAAGAAAGAAATGAATGGAAATATTAAGCTGGTGATATACTAAACAATATTCCTGCCGGTATTATTGTATGGAGCAGAACACTGGACAACTTTGGAGGAGCACGTGTCAGGAATAATCGCCGCGGAAATGGTGTTCCTCAGAAGAATAGTAGGAAAGTCTTACATTAGTGTTTTATTATTATACACTGCAATTCTTTTTTATAATTATAGATAATTTTGAACACCGTTATTACCGTTTTTAACAGCTTAATGCCTTTTGCGGACTAACAAAATCTCCAATAATATGATGATCGAACTGGTGAACAATATTAATAACGGTTCCTTATGTGGTTATTAGTATTATTTACATTTTTTTTTTTACATTCTGCCATGGTTCAAATTTCATGAGAATTTTTTTCCTGGATCAAAGGCTCTATAAAAAAGCTAGAAACTGGCAGAAGGACAAGTTAAAATTTTCATAATTATTTTTTTGACAGAAAAACATCTAAAATCTTCAGATTTTTTAATTTTCCGAATGTTGAGAATAAAAGTTAATTTTTATTTATTTTATTTTCCATTAAATTTGCCTCTGCGTTGTAACGCACCCAGCAAATGTGTTGGCGTTTATTCTATTTTCTTGTATTCTTGATATTTGTTAGCAGAAGATCTAGGCCACTACCTTTTTAGTCGTCGTTGGAGCTTACCAGGTTAAAGGAAAAAGATATAGATAGAAAGAGTGGATTAGGATGATTGAGAGTATGATAATGAAATGTTGTGTATGTAGGATTTTACTTTTGGTATGTTCATGTCTGTGCGTATTGCACGATTTTTCGAAGTATTTTGGATTGTGTGGTTTTAATTTTCTTTATGTGTGTGTGTTTTGCTGAACCTCAAGGTTCTGCTTCGTATGTCCAAATGGCTCTTAGTATGATGGTGTAGATTAGTCGGTTGTTTATTAAGTTGAGTGGAGATCTGCAGTCCAAAAGATGTAACAGTTTATTTTTATCTCGTCTGGTCAGTTTTTGTTTTGTTTTTAATTTAGTGTGCAATTGCTTCAGGTGAGTTTTTTGTCCAAGTATAGTCCGAGATACCCAGAGATAGAAATGTTAATGGAAAAAAAAATTTAAACGTCATACGTTTCGGTTGAATATTTTAGTTATATGTCGGGAACAGCAAACTTACCCGCAGTTTCAGAATCGCCAATAAACTAGGAATGCCTATTCAGGTAAAAACTATTTGTTCACTAAATTATTCTTGTTATAAGCTTAGAGGGCTCTGAAGAAATATTAACTTATTAACATAGTTCTAATTATTAAATTTATTGGAAAATCGCCGGATAGAGGCTATTGTAAAATGTTACTTTGCTCGGAGCTACCAGTAATTTCGTTTCAGTAATATATTTCACAGGCAAACTTTTTAATCCATTAACGAATCCGAGCTGGTGAAATAATTGAATAAACCGGGCAAGTGCTTTTTAAAAATGTGCCCTTTCAATAATAGGAGTCTCTGAGCCAGGAGGGCCCTCGCCAATTGTTAATGGTTTTAATTAAAATATAGATTGGGGCCCGGTACAATTGCAATGTTATTGCAATATCGATACATTAAATCGTAATAATACTTTATTAATAAATCGTAATTTATTCCGTTTGAATTACACTTTGGCAGGTAATTAATTATCAGCTCCGACGAGTGTAAATAGCTTTGAAAAGCTAACGGTCGAAAATAATTAGCAGTTCTTACTTTAATAATGAAAATACTAATAACCAGATATCAACCGCTAGAATTTCATTTTTATTAAAACAGATGGTAAAGTACTTTTTGTTGCTGATGCTGATCTGTAAATTGAAATACATTTTATGAAATTAGAATATAATCCTTAAAATGAAAACAAAAAGAGTCAATATAGTAACTTATCTGCTAGAATCGGTGCTCAAATATTTCTATAATCATAAACATTAAAATTCCAAATTTCTATTTCAAAGATCACCCTTTTTATGTTTCACTATATAAGTATAATCACTAACCCATTACGAAACCTCGACCAATAAGAAAGATTATAATAAAAGAGTGAAAAATATTTAATAAGGTCTGTTAAATTAAAAATGACTAGAATATCAATAATAAAAAGAAGAGATTCAGCTTAGAAAAGAAAATCTCACAGGAAAAAGATAAACACAGTGTAAGGAAAGCTGGCTAAGCCAACACAAGGGTTTAACCTGCCACCAATTGCTAAGCCCCAACTTACCTAAGCTCTCTTATCAGTAAAAGTGCCATGATCCGGAGACTCTTCTTTGACAATAGTCTAAGGCATTGTACTGCGTTTCAAGTATCGAAGGACCTTATTAGGAGACAATTATACTTCTACTAATAATCATTCACATTAAATTTAGAAGTATTTCTGTTTTTATTTACCTTAGTAATTTCTCATTAGTCAAAAAACAAATTGAAACATATTGCTGATTGTTTGTAATCAAATTCTATATAATAATGGCTCATCAGTCGTGAAGAATTTTCCAATTTGAACATCTAGGATTTTTTTTTTTTTTTTTTGTCACAAATCCTTCCAATACCTAATTTTTTTATTTAACAACTTTCTCATTTTCCTTTATTTTCAGTTTTGTTTTTCCTTTGATCTCACGTTTTACGTTAGTTTCATTAATACTTCATAGTTATTTAATATTTATGCTCTGTGCATTGTACTATCTCCAGACACCCTATTTTCATACCCATTAAATTCAACATTATGTAGTATGCGCATAAAATTTAACTACAGTAAAACCATAATATACATATCTGTACTTTATTTCACGTATTTCCGTTTGATTTTCAGATATTTATTAATGTTAAGTTTATTCTATCTACATGTTACTGTACTATAGCCCTAGTACCAATGCCCTTCAGTGTGGCAGACTGTATTAATACTCAATAAAACCATATAAAAAAACAAAAACAAAAATGTTACTAGACTATATCTTTCACCTACATATTATTATTTTTTACCTTTTACAAGTTTCGCGTATATATATATAGATATCTTGTCATTTTTTTAGCTCTAATGAAAGCCAGAATCCTGAGTAGTTATAAAAATAAATGTAATTTATTTATGTTTACTTTGTTATTTGTGATTGAACCCTCAAATCAAGTCGTATTCAATACTATTTATATTTTTCGAATTTAATGCGTTCTGTTTATTTATCAATTTGATTTTTTTTTTTTGCAAAATAAGCTACGAATATGAATTTATTTTATTACTAAAAATGTTTCGGGTACTCAGACCATCTTCAGAATTTTTTTTCCCCTGCAGAAATTCTGTGTTTTCTCTATCAAGAACATTATTTTTTGGAAGAAAATAATAAAAAACTGCAAGAAGAAAGCACCATGCGTGATTTTTTCCTTGTTCAATTTTATTAGGTTTAACTTTTTTTAATAGAGCCAGCAATCTGTTGTTTTTAATAATTAAAAATAAATGAGATGTATTACTATTATTTAATAAAATTAATAACATAGGTTTCATATATTATATATATATTATTATTATTATAATAAAATTAATAAAACCTGGCGGTTGAGCGTGATCTCGGTCACATCACCTCCTTGCACAATTGTTGAACTAGAAACAGTGCTTTCCCTTAATAGTACTGAACCCAAGACTTACTCGCATTTTATGATACATGGGTTTTAGTGGTATAAGTTTATATAAATATATATATATATCCTTCTTCTATATATTTATATATATATAGCTTCTGTTTACTACTGAGATACTAGCTATGAGCTGTTAATATGACATGATCTGTTTTATGATTATAAAGAGATAAATAAACTTCAAACTTTTTTTAATCATCTCACTGCTTATGTAACATTTATTAAATCATTCAACGAAGCATTCGTTATTAAATACAAAATTGTACAAATACAAATACAAAATATATACCTTTTAAAAGACTTATTAACAAAAACTGAAAATTATTCAATATAAAATATGAAGTCTAGGTAATGACACCTACAACTGGCAAAACTCTGCACACTCGTACATAACAACAACAGATAAACTTATAAAAAGTAATCTTTACCAACGATTTCTTGATAGAATGAGTACTAATAGAATAGAATACTAAAATCTAAAAAAACTCTGGATGAGAGGTCTTTCTTAAATAATAGATTCAAATCAATGTTTTATAAAGTGTAGGCCTATTTCTTTATCATTATCTTAAGAAATTAGACAATAAAAATAAATAATTTTACATAAATATGTTAAGGAGGACAAGAATTTAAGCTAAGGTTTTTTTTTTTGGTTTTTTTATCTCGCATTTTATGATATATTGCATAAGAAAATTATTATAAGAGATCATCTTTTAGCCTAACCACTCAAGTTAAATAGCCAATTTCTCCCGTGAGAGCTACGGCCATAAGGCTTCATAAATTAGTAAAATTTCCCTAGAGATTTCATTGTATGACAGGCACCCAAGTCCGGGAAGGGGTGAATTCACCCCATCATAATTTCTTTCGTAACCAGGAAGTACCAATATTAGGGGTTGTCGATGTTAGTTGTTACCTGTGGCGTCCGTTTTCAGAACGATATGTTGATGCCGGGAAAGTGTAACATTATTTCTCGTATTTATAGGATACACGTCTAAACTAATAATATTGTTCAACCAATTATTTCTGTCATCAGGTAAAAATAGGTATTATATGTAACTAGTAGGCCCGTGCGAAAAATTCGCACAGCATATTGTTATCAAATGCCAAATTAATAAGAATATAAAATAATGCAACGTATCAAAAGATAAAGAAATCAATTGTTACTTTATCCATAAATATAATCCACAAAGGAAACAAAATTAATTTAAATCTTCATTTTTTTTTGGAACCAACATATTTACAAATTTCAATAAGCTGTATCTTTGCGAAAAATTGTCCGATTTCAATGATTTTTTTTCCTTTTGTAGACAATTAAGTAATGTTGTATGTTCTCATAGGAATAACCGAGGGAAAAGTGTGTAATTTTTTAGTTATTCGCAAATAAAGTTTCTTTTTTTTCATAACTTGTTTGCCTGAATTTTCGGGGTGAATATTTTTCCCGCCTGAAGGACAAGGAAGCCTTCGAAATTGGTGGCTCAATCTTGAGATTTGGTGAAAAATTAACGATAATATGGCTTACCGATCAAAAACATCATTGATAAATAATATAAACTCCTCCTCTCTCGATCATAGAGACCTCAAGTCGACGAAATGAGACATGTATCCAATGACAGTACTACAATTAACGTAAGGTTGTGTGGATGCGAACCCCATGCCTTGCGTTATCTCGAAAATAGTACGTTTTTGGCTTAAAACGCAGGATCTAGTTCGGGACTATCGGTCTTGCTGTACGCATCAAAATCTTCAAGGTCCAATTTGTCCCACATCGATCTATAGACCTACCAGCGTTCCAGTATTGAAGCCTAGCAAAATGTTTGTATCGACTTTATTTATTTTAGAAAGACAAATAAAAGCGGAGAATACGATTCGCTAACCCCCCGTCAACTTCTGAATCCAACGGTACCCCATTCATGGTATTTGAGCATGACAGGAGCTTATATTTGGTAGAAAACCGATTTCGAGCCTTACTGTAATAATATATGTACGGATTATTATATTAAATCTTTGCTTGTCAAATCAAAAACTTTTCGTGGGTCGGATAGGAGGTCCTCGCGAATCTGATGATTCGACCTATGAGCCGTTGTTTGGGTTCTGCTTCTAATTATCATAATTGGGATCAAAGACGTATGCGTAGAGCGAATTGGGTAATATTATGTTTAAATTTACAGGAATATTATATTTAAATCGTCCTTTTTGTACACTTTCATAAATCAATATAAATAAAACAGTTTCTATACCCAATCTCAATACATTTACAGCACACCCGTTTTCTATTATATTTTTGTAATTTTCCATTCCTTATCCAACCATGTACATACGAATAACCTTAAGTAACGAGAAACTCTCTTCTAAGGAACAGTACATGTTGAGGTATACTTCGATTAAAAACCAAACGAAAATTCTATACCTGTCCTAAAAGTTCACTATGATATCCAAAGTAGAGGAACTATCAATTTTACAAATAGTCAGTGAAAGAGGGCTAGGAGGTAGTGGCTACCTCGGCCCGCGGGGCCTGGGAGGCAGATTGAGTTTCCTAACCGAGGGTTGTATTACTAACCGAGTTATGGATGCAAAACCGGTCTAGAAAGGGCCAAGGTGTAGCGGGGCATAGCAAGTAGCAACCTCCAGCCTATTGTAAATTTTAGGACAACTACCATATAGTTTCTTTCTTAAATAAATGATAGAATATCAAACACGTTCGTCGTCCAATCTGAATTGGTCGAGTACAAAAAAAAAAGAGGCCTGTGATAAAAATTGGGTCCTCCCTGCGCAATAGTGGCTGTGCAAAGAGTAAAAACCTTATTTTTCTATAGACTGTAGGGCGAAAACGGCTCTACCGATTTTGATAAAACTTTCCTATAATTTTCTAATCAATGTCCTTTCAAGTTTTTGTACATGGACTAAATCCCCGAAAAAATTCAGGAAAGAAGTTACAAAGAGAAGAAAAATGTTTTGGGGCCTAACTCGCTGAGTATATATTCTATGGTATAATTTATATAATATATTTTGAAAAATAATTAAATTACCTACACAACGATATAAAAATCGTTCATTTCGAACAACTATTAACGAAGTTACAGCTATTCAATTCCGTATGCAAGGTCATGAGTTTAAATCCCGGTGCCAGAAAGTTTCACTGCCACCTCTACATTTAAAAGAAATTATTATCTGATAGAATTGTGCTATGACAAAAGTTTTTGATTACCAATATTAGAGTGTATCGAATTTTTATCTTCCACAACGCGGTTAACATTGTTTTATCAAAGAAATGGTACTCAAATTTTTTCTTTGATCAATTTTCTAGAAAATTAATTGAATTTTTGAATTGAAAATTTAATCTTGAAATAAATTCATTTTCTTTTATTTTGTTTTTTGTAGCCATATTTAAAGATATACATTTTTTTCTGAAATCGGTAGGAAATTCATGTTAGTGGAGAAACCAGTCGGAACACTTTTTCTTCTTTAATTATGCATCGGTCCAAGTGACAGATTGTTGTAATACTGAATAAATAAATACAAATAAAAAAAATTCTGTATCAGATCCAGTGATTGAGCCATTTTGAAGATCAAGAAAAATCAGGAAAAAAGGTATGAATAAGTGGAAACTTCACTCAAAAAGTTTAAAATTAATATTTTATAGAGGTTTAATGCAGTACCGGCCTTAGGGCGGTACAACTGGGGCAATTGTCCCGGGTCGCCGATTTAGAGGGGCACCCACCCGTTGGGGGCGCCGAACTTCAGGGGCGCTCGCCATTTGATATAAACTAAAAGGATAATAAACGTATACAAATAATTAATGTTAGCCCACCAATGAAGCAACTGAACCGAATATATCTGAATAAACCAATATATCTAATTACAGAGATTTGGTGGGGTAATCTCAAACATTGTCCTTTGAATATTTTTAAAATGTAGATTGGTTTTCGGCATGTAATCTGCTCCGGCCTTGATTCCTTTTTATATGTAAATAAACTGTTAATTTAATTTTATAATATGATTTAACATTAATGTTTAAAATATAAAATGTATTTGTTCTATTGTTGTTGTTTGTGTGCTCTATTGACAATTTAAGATCTTATACTGTTGTTGATAATTATCTTATCTGCATTTTATATGTATGTTGATAATTATTATGCATTATTTTAATTCTTTGATTTTGACGAATTATGATTTGTATGTTATACTCAACTCTTTTATGATATTTATAATGTAGCATAACAAAGAAACAAATATTGTATCACTATAAGAATAGTAATGTTTATAATACAAGAATAGACTCTCTTTGTATGGGGTTCTTTCCTCAAAACAAATAAATATTAAAGAAAAAAAAAAGAAAAAAAAAGAAACTGAATTAGAGTGATATTGAACGAAATAAAATGTAAATACTACATAATTTTAAACATCTTTAGAAATAAATGTAATTTTTTAGAGGTAGGCCCCCATTATAAAATATGAAGAGAGGAGGCAAAACGTACCTTGCCCCCTCATTTTCCCCCTCCCTCGTAGTATCGGCACCTATGATACTTCCAAATTCACTCACACTTCTGTAGATTAAGTTGATTTTTATGAAAAAAAATTTTGTCGATTTAATAAGGTCCGAAAAAAACAAAACAATACCAACCTGTCATCTGTCTGAATAAAACAAAATAAAGGAGCATAAAAAACTTTGACAGATTACATGCGAAAGAGTAGTTTGATAAATCAAGCAAACCTGGTTTATGATGGGGTGAGTCATAAAAAAGAAAGGAATCTTTGGAAACGGATAAAAGACATTTGACAAAAAATCAAAGAGTTCGTGAGGGAAATTTTCAAATCCTTGGCTTCAGATACTCCAGAGCCGTACAATGTGTTCTTAAGGCTGAAGTTTTAACCCCCTAAGAATGGTTTTGCTCCCATTGTTGAGAAAATATTTTTCAATTCAAACGTAGAAACAACTTTGTTGAATGCAAAGTAAACTTAGACGATCATAAGCTGAAATTTTGTTTGGATAAATATTAGTATATGGAATTAATTCTTGGAAGTAAGTGATGCTTCATTGGAGTGTTTACCTCCTTTCGTTCGCCCTTTGAACTAGCTATCTTGGAATACTATACTAAATTAATTTTATGATATTAAAATTTCACTAGTGCGAAACGATACGTTTACTTTTGAAAAAAAAAATTAAAGTATTTACAAGTTGTCTAACTGCTTAGCACAGAAATGAAATTATTGTTAAACACAATATCTGAAAATATTGGTTTATTTATTTTCTTCCTAGGTTGGGAAGCATTGTGTTCGTGCGAGAGATTAAAAAAAATTTTTTGACGTTTTAGACATCAAGGTTCGGCGTCTGTCTGTCTGTAGTCAAATCCATTTAACGGGCATATCACCTACTACCTTTTATCCGATTTTCATGAAATTTTCAGGAATTGCGTTGGTCGGTGTTTAGATGGTCAGATATCAATTTCATCAAATTCCATCAAGCTCTTACGCTTAAGCACGCGTAACGTATTTCTTTTTATGTATCCCAATATTTCAGAAACGGCTAGTTCGATTTGGTTCAATGTTAGAAAAAATATAGGTATTAACAAAAAAAAAAACGTGGTACCAATTTCATTGAAATCTGTCTTCTACTTTCTCTTACATATGAACAAAGATGTTTTCCTTGATACGTCTATATCTATAAAACCGCACGTTCGATTTGGTTCTAATTTGGACAAACGTTAGGGATTGGTTAACAGATAATTAAGTTAATATAAAGTTTATATATTTCTACCTACTACTCTAAAAAAATAAAAAAGATTTTGGCTTTCGGATCAGTAAATGTATTATTTGACAAGCCTATAGTCTGAAAACGGTTCGTTCAATTTGACAGTACTTGGAGGAAATTTGGAGAACATAATAGAAATTGAATAGTGTAAATTTCATTGAATTCGATTTATTAATTAAAATTAATATATATATAACTGTTAACAGTTTAATGGCTGTGAAACATGGAAGGCATTGATCATGTGTAATGGAGATTAGATTAATACAATATTTTTATGAGTTTATAAAATTGATTAAGGTTTTATTCAAAAATTTAATTTAAACTGCATTGTTTGGTCGCTTCCGAATGTTACTACATGATACTTACTTCCGTTATTTAGATTTCGTGTAATTTTGAATAAATTTAAAATAATTCTTACTCTAGATTTGTTTAAATAAAGAAGTCGTATTTATGATTGTCTTTATTTCTATTGAAGTTCAACCAGCTCGTCGTGGTCCCGATTTCATCCTTAGACATCAACGTTGTGAGAACTTAACTTATATTTTTATATTCCAGCTTAAATTTGTTTTGTTGTGACTGAAGAAAAGTATTGGTCTCGTTAACTCTGAACAAACAAAAATTTGAGTTATTTCTATGGATTTTTTGTTCCATCCATTTTACGTGTGAAAACACACCTATTATTATGTATATATAACTACTGTTAGTGCAAAGGGTGTTATGTAAAAATTTTCAATTTTATTCTATATTTGACATTTTGTAGTATGTAACTGATATAAGTAGTCTGCTACAATGGAAAATATTAGAGGGCCATAAAATATGATATTATACTAATAAATTATTAGATTTTAAGCTCTCCTATAAAATACTCAATTTTTACATACGACCTTTTGCACTAACAGACCGATATACATGTTCACTGTGTGAAACTCTTTCACATTTTAGTACTCGCTCATGAACAAAACTCGTGGATATCAAACACGTATATTTTGAGGGATTACTGAATTTCCAAAATCGAATTCTCCCAGAGATTTTATTCTCATACAAAGAAATTTAGATCTTGTTATAAAAATATTTTGTAGCTAATGAAAACGGTGAGGAAGCTATACTGATCTTACTTGGTGGAAGTTTTTCATTTTTAATAAAAACTTAAATTATTCTCATAGTTTTTTAATATTAATTAATTCAATTCTGGTTTTAATCAATTTATTTTGTCGATAGATTTGATTAATTACGTTCTAGCTCTTAGATATATACCGTTTCATTAATAAATGTTAATATTTTTTTATGTTTCTAATAATTTATTCAAAATAATTTTTTTCCAGCCTTATTAATATTTTTATTTTGTTATGTATAAATAATTTTTTTTTTTATTTCTTGATTTATATTTTCTAATAAAAATATATTTTTTTTCATTAATTGCCAAATTTTTCAATTAATTGATGTTATTAAAGTGATACTTTTTTGGAACAACTAATATAGAAATGTTCAACTGTTGCAATTAAAGCTTTTATAAATTTGTGACTTCTATTCTGTTTTACTTCTTTTAAGTATTAAAGATATCGAAGGCCAAAATATAGATATTATCATAGAATGCTTCATATATTTGATGACTATTGATGTTATAGTTTGATATTTGAATTACTTGAATTGGAAAGATTAAAAATACAGAGGCCCCATTTCGTCCAAAATATCGATTTTTTTCTCGATATATAAGGTTGCTATTTCGTTAATATACATATCGATATTTTTTTCGGTGTGTCCATCCCTAGCGCATCCTTGTAGTCAGTTAATTGTACTTATAACATCGATATTTATATTATAATTATATTTGATAAATATCAAGTTATAACAAATTGAAATATTTTAAGAAATCGTTATAAATAAGAATTTATTAATATTAAGAACGTGTTTCTTCGTAAAAAAAATAATCGAATGATGGCTGAGAATAATTTAATATGAATTTTTATTTAATATTTCTACATGAATTCAGATCTCTTTTCGTAAAAATTACCTTCAAATCTAGTCGGATGGGTTTTATAATATGTGTTTGATCAGTCAGAAATGTGATTCATGATGATAGTATCTTATCAATATTAACAAGAATATGACTTGTAATAATAAAATATAACCTAACAAGAAACATTTCGAAAATATGTAATAATACTCACGGACTGTATTTATAATGTAAAATTATTTCTTACCTGAAACAAAAATTAAATAATTGGTTATAATTATAGTTTTAATTATATGTTTATTTATTAATTCTAGTATAATGTGATCCTTAATAATAATAATAATACCTCATGCCTTTGATTGTGACTGATTAAATTATTAATCAAACAATCAAATATTTAAATATAATTAAATAAGTAAAATTAATTATTAATTTTTGTAACAATTAAATATTGTTTCGTTCCTATCTTTATACCATGGTATGTAAGTAAGTTGACGGTGCACAAAAAGATATCATCAAGCCCTACATTCATTAATATCTTTGTTTTAGCCTAGTAAATCTCCACATTATAGTTAGGCGGTTTTAGTCAGACCGAAACCTTCTTACTCCTTTTTTTGTGAACAAGAATTATAGGACCTTCTGCCCGCTATGTTGGTACAATGCCAGGTCATAAAAAAAAGTCTATATGATCTATAGAAGTCATTCTTTTTTGGATGCAACACACTATGTTTTAATTCAAATGATGCCTATTTTTAAAGCATCGACTTCTTTATAAAGTATAACACGGGCTTATATTTATAAAGTATAACATCAAATATATTTAATGCTAGCTTTTCATTTTCGGTTTATTATCTTCAATAATTAACCTGTGTATTCGACCAAGAAAAAAAATTGATGCTCTCGAAATTTGAACTTTTATGTTTCAAGATACTTAGAATCCGAAAATCAAATAAAAACCAATTCGTGCATCCGATGTACACCGTACGCCGTCTGTGACGTTTCTCCGAGACTACTGATTGTTCTAAGAGTTGATATCTTTATCAAAAGGGCACCCGTCGATGATCTTCGGAACTCGGAATCATTAACTAATCCGCACCTTGCTTTCAAGATGACGGCCGAAATATCTGTGATTTAGACGATAGCGCCTAAAGCGATGCAGTGATTTCAACAAAACATGGCCAAAGTATTCTTGTCGAAACCCTTTAAATTTATGTATTAACCATTCTTCACCGTATGGTATTTTCCGTTCAAGATCGCAGCCGAAAATCCTGTACCGTATAGACTATAGCCCTTGAACGAATCACAGGTTTCAATGAAACTTGTCTAACAACTTTTTAAATAAACACAATATTACTCAATTCTTCTTCGGTGCATACTATTATTTTCAAGTTAATTTATTATTAGCCATATTTACACCAATTTAAAAAAAAATTTGTTGTCACTTAATGACTACTCATCAAAATGACGACGTTTCGGCTCGTCGAGCCATTTTCAAGTCTAAAAAAATTTTTTCATTTACAATCATATATTAAATTTTAACATATTTCAAATTATAAAGATACTTATTATGTACCTAAAATACCCATCATGTACCTGTCATTTTCACTTATGCGAATTGCAAGCGTCTACAATATAATAAAATTCATTATTATTGTCATGTTCACCTTTAATTATTTAACAACATTATTATTACTCATCTTTACTATTACATGATTCAAAATAAGTTAAATTTACCATGTTTCTGAGTCACCCACATGTCATCCATCTCATTTCTATTCAGTGACTGGTTATTCTTATAGGAGTAGGGGAAGACTATTTATTATGAACATATATAATGCTGTTACTCAATATTACATGTGGATCTATTTTAAGTAATATTAGCTGATTTATTTCAAATTTTGATTTTTTCAATAGAACTAGCATAAAAAGTATTCATATTATCCACGTCTGTATGATTATTTACTGAGTTTTTTAAGTTTTTAGTTATGTATATTGATTCTTTAATTCTACGTTTATTCGTATTTCTTTCATTATGTAGGATTTTGGCATTTTTGAAATCAAACTCATGTTTAGTTTGCATATTATGTTGTGAGAGTCCAGTAGCTAATTTAATTTTTGTGTTTTTTGAATTACAATTTTGTTTATGCTGTTTAAGCCTTTTTTCAAACCATTGGGATGTTTGTCCAAAATATGCTTTGTTGTCGCAATTCTTACAATTTATTTTATAAATAATATTCGTTAATTTATCGATAGGTACTTTATCTTTAGTTTTCGAATAAATTGTATCTAATTTATTAATAAATTAGATACAATTTATTAATAATAATTTATTAATAAATTAGATACAATTTATTCGAAAACTAAAGATAAAGTACCTATCGATAAATTAACGAATATTATTTATAAAATAAATTGTAAGAATTGCGACAACAAAGCATATTTTGGACAAACATCCCAATGGTTTGAAAAAAGGCTTAAACAGCATAAACAAAATTGTAATTCAAAAAACACAAAAATTAAATTAGCTACTGGACTCTCACAACATAATATGCAAACTAAACATGAGTTTGATTTCAAAAATGCCAAAATCCTACATAATGAAAGAAATACGAATAAACGTAGAATTAAAGAATCAATATACATAACTAAAAACTTAAAAAACTCAGTAAATAATCATACAGACGTGGATAATATGAATACTTTTTATGCTAGTTCTATTGAAAAAATCAAAATTTGAAATAAATCAGCTAATATTACTTAAAATAGATCCACATGTAATATTGAGTAACAGCATTATATATGTTCATAATAAATAGTCTTCCCCTACTCCTATAAGAATAACCAGTCACTGAATAGAAATGAGATGGATGACATGTGGGTGACTCAGAAACATGGTAAATTTAACTTATTTTGAATCATGTAATAGTAAAGATGAGTAATAATAATGTTGTTAAATAATTAAAGGTGAACATGACAATAATAATGAATTTTATTATATTGTAGACGCTTGCAATTCGCATAAGTGAAAATGACAGGTACATGATGGGTATTTTAGGTACATAATAAGTATCTTTATAATTTGAAATATGTTAAAATTTAATATATGATTGTAAATGAAAAAATTTTTTTAGACTTGAAAATGGCTCGACGAGCCGAAACGTCGTCATTTTGATGAGTAGTCATTAAGTGACAACAAATTTTTTTTTAAATTGGTGTAAATATGGCTAATAATAAATTAACTTGAAAATTTTTAAATAAAGGTTTAACAGAAGTTTTATTTTTAAGATACGTTTATTTAAATGTTTTGTTGATTTCTCAAAAAAAGATGATGTAAAAAAATTACTTTGATTCTTGACTTATCAATCAATTAACAACTTTGAATCAAATAATCCTTTTAAGATTAATTATAACACCAAGTTAAGGCCAATTACTGTTTTTTCTTGGGGTTTTTTTCATAACTTATTTATTAAAAATTGAATAAATAGAAAACATTTTTTTTCCTCAGAACATTTATTTTAAAACTTTTTTTTCTAAAAAAATACACAGCAACTTTTTTTTTTAAATGTTTCAACTATTGGTTTGAATGAAATTGAAAAAAAAAATATGAAAATAAAAGTAAAAGTAATATCAATTTAATGATATGGTTGGATTTACATACGATGACGTTTAGTGACCATATGAAACGTTTTAAATAATGTTTTGATGATAAGTTGCATGGAATTTATTTTGATTAGTTAATTGATAAACATTGTTGCTATAATTCTTAATTTGAAAAAAAAATAGTTGAGAGTAAAAAGAAAATGTATAGGGAAAGAATTATAGCTTAGTTCTTACTAAATGTCTGATATTTCATTTTTATTTTTTATTGACAAATTATTTGCTGATTGTCGATGGTGCATTTGACTCGTGCGGATGTAGCTTTGAAGGGAGCTAGAAAAAAAGGAGAAAAAGTATATCTTTGTTTTATATGTTGAATAAGTGATCCAAACAAGGACTAGTTTATGTTATCTTTTTATTTTCCTTCCTATACTAGCTAAGGAAAGTATTGCGATCGGGTCAACTTTCCGATGTGCGGTTTTCCACGGATCTATACGTTTCAGAACTCACTTAGAAATATAGCCATTGGTCTGAAATTTTTGAAAGATAAAGAAATTCTCTACAAAACTGTATAAAATTCGTTCATTTTGGACAACTATTAACGAAGTTGTGAATGAGAGAAAAATGATGACTACGTGAAAGTAAGAAAATCTATTGCCCGCATCACACAAGTTCACAATTTCCTCTTCTTTTAACAGAAGTTATTGTTTGACAAAATTAAGCTATGGCAAAAAGTTTTTGATCAACCATATCAGTGTATTAAAATGTTTACACTGATCTACCTTAAGTCGGTTTACATTGCTTTAGTTTATCAAATAAATCTTACTCAAATATTTTCTTTGATCTATTATTAGAAAAATAAATCGAATTCAATTAGTTTTTTGTTTCTTGGTGGACACATAGTAACTTTACTGAAATATGGAGGAAAGTCGTGCGAGTGGACACACCAATTTTTTAAAATGTTATTAACCGTATTCTCTTTTTTAAAGAGAGATAAACAATTATAAAAAGCTTTAGTTATATAAATAATTTAAAAAAATAAAACATTTTATATATTTTTAGTTATTTTTATTTTAAAATTGTCTACATAATCTTTTAATAGTCTATTTCTAAGAAGAAAAAAAACATATATAAATTTTATCATATTGAATAAACAATTGCTAATCCAAAAAATACTATATCTTGTTTTAATGAAATTTTAACTTTCTAATGATAAGAAACGATTTCAGCCTGTGCAAAATATTATTATTGTTTAAACAATATTATTTATTGAATATTAACACAATCTTCCATAGTCAAGGGCAATAAGTATTATAGCTAAAAGTATCCACTCATACAGTATATAAATACAAGAAAAATAAATGAAAGTAATCAAGAACAAATGGAAACAAAAATAAAACAACGTTAATAAAAGTGAACGAACAAAATATAAAATAATAATAAGTAGTAGTGAGGAAAGTATACTGATAAAAATACAAAAATAAATAAATAAAATTCTTTTAAAACTAATTTAAACATATATACAATACCTATATTTGCCCAAGAGACTCCGAACTAGGCTTTGTCTTCCACGTTTGGAAGACAAAGCTACGCTAAATATAATTAAAATATATTTACCTTCAAATTACTTAATTAATATTTGGGGTCTATAGTTATGTATATATATATATATACATTACGTATAGTTATATTTATTTTATTTACGTTGGTAGTAAAAATAATCTTCAAGTTTGTACCAACACTGTTCAATTCCCAAGATGTATCACGCCTATGCACAGTAAACGATGTGAATACTTAATGCGTCTGTATGTTATCGGAGCTTCTCCGCCAGTTGTACGAGTGCTTGCTTCCCTTAAGTAATGCATAGCATTATCAAAGGTGAATACAGTTTGCTCTTAAATGATTCACTGTCTTCATATACGTTAAATTAGGCTATATTTACAGTTTTATTTACATGTTTTATGTTTTTCCTAATTTTTTTTTTAGACACATAATGTATTATGTATTAAGTTAAAATTTAACAAAAGGTTTAATTAAATATCCATGAATATCATTAATTTTCAACCGCTACTCAATATTTTTTCCAATACAATATTTTTTTACCTCGTCCAAAGCACCATTTTTATACACTTTTTTCTAGCAAGGATCTGTCTACGTGCATCGGGTCACCGATTCCAATAAAACATTTTCGGTGATACTAGATAAAAAAAAAAATTGACTCATGCCTTGGATTGGATTTTTTATTGCTCCCTAGGAGTCGAGACAAATATTTTGTAAATTTATAATTATATTATACTATTGTTTTTTGCCTTTGGTCTGCATGGATTTTTAGGTTGTAATGTATAGATTTATTTCATTTATTATGTGTAAAGTAAGAAAAAAATGTTGCTGATTACATCAAATGAATTCAGATGTATAATAAATAACAACAAGTAAAATACACTTCCAGAAAAGTAGTGCTTGTCAATTTTTCAAATTCAGATTCAATTCTAGCGTTTTTGAAAACCGCTAAATACAAATTTATTTAGAAATAAAAAAATATAAATATTTTACTTGATATTATGGGTAAATTATTTTTTATGGCATTTAGTAAAGTATTCATCACTTCTCATGATTATTTCCTACGTCAAAGTAATTAAAACCAATACAGGCATAAAATCTGGAATAATTTCCAAATTCGGTCCGATAAATCGTATACATTATGTACACGATTTACACATTCAGATCCCTTTAAATATTTTTTTTAGGTTTAAACAGAGTTTATTTTCATTCATACGCATCTAAAAAATCCTTTAATTTCACATTCTATTAATAGTTCTTATAACATAAAAATTCGTATAATATAATGTTAATTTTTATAAAATGTTTTGTTCTTAGGATCTTGGGCTCATTGGCGAAAACTCTTGGACATGGTTCTAATGCTATTCGACTTGATAACCTCCACATGTTATTAAAGTTTCTTTGCCATCAATCATAACTAATTATTATAATTTTTCAAATTCATTAATTCGTCTTTAATCTTCTAAATCCAAAGAGATTATTCAGAAAAAATTCATAACTATGTTAATAATTGTTTCTTCTCATTCTTCTTATCTACTGATTTGTATACTATTCAATTAATTAATCTAATGGGTGTATAACTTTTAAGATTTTTTCTATATTTTTTGTTCTATAAGAACTATTGGCCTTTGAGTTATCTTCGACATATAATTTTTAAGAATCTTAAATAAAATTTACTTTGCGTGAAAATATTACTGTTTCGTTCACTGAACTTAGCATAATTCATTTATCATATGTAGCTATGCTAAGCGCATAATTTTCTGATTTCACAATGGAAAATTCAACAAATTTCTTACTTGTTTGAGGTTATGAAATGTCATTTAATGATTTTTTTGCAATAAACCGACGATATTTTCAATTTTTATTAATTTTTCATACTTAAGACGTGACTTAAAATCCTCGAAATTTAAAATAAAAAACATGTAAACAATGTAATAGTAATTATAATTATATACTATTATGTAATAGTAATTATAAGGAATATTCATCTTATATTTAATTAGCATAAAAAGAAAATCTGTTATTTATATAGATGTACTTTCTCATTGCGTCTCCATAAGGCATCACCGACATTACCATGCCAAAAATGTGTGGTCTAATTCAAATTATTAGAGGAAATAAATATTGAAGGAATATTGAAAAATATTTGCTTGTTACTAAACAACATTTTAAAAAATATTAAAATTTAAAAAATATATAATAGTGGACATTTTGTAAAAATTCTCAGTTTTATCCAAAACATATACCACGAAACTCGTCAAAAAAGTTAACATTAGTTATAACAATATGTTATAACAATAGTTGTTTGTTTTAATTCAGAGATATAACAGGTATCTTCATTTCAGACCACAAACTGCTCTTTGTGTCTTCATAAAATATCATGGACATTACGAAGCATCGGCCATGGTCCTTCTCAAGTACTAACTCTATGTCCCATGAAGCCGACAGCGGACCAATCAGATTAGAGCTATGTGTAGCGACGTCCGGGGCAGAATAACAATGAGAATGTTCGGCAATGTGTCATACCTGGACATAAACCCCCAGAGATTTAAGCTGTATCGGATCTTTATATACGTCTTACTTTTGATTGTGAGTTACCTCCAGAATATATTACACAAAATATGAATATGAACTTATATATACATACATATATATGTATATATATAAAATATATGTACGTATATATATATATATTATATATATATATATATATATATACATATAATGGAATTGTATTTATCATTTAAATTATAAACTCTAACGACCAGACACCGCTTGCAAATAAAACCATCCATAATGACCTTAATGTTCCTTATGTTTCAGATCTGACCCAATCCAGATACCTATCCTTCCATAATAAACTTCAGAATCATCCCAACCCTCTCGTTCCTAACCTTGCTTCCTCTTCAATTCCTGATAACCCTCCGAGGCGTCTGAAAAGAAAATGGCTCCGTGATCTCCTAATGCAGACATATCATTGGAGTGCTACAATTGGGTAGTTTCTCAACAAGTGTTTTAATGTCATTATATCCATATTTTCAAATTTACTAAATGTGTTTCTTTAATACTATTGTAAATATCATTAAGAAATAAAAAAATTGCAAAGCACTGATGTCACTTTAATAATTCATATCTTGCAGACCGCGGAAAAGACCCCTTTTTATCAAATTATTAACATCCACCTGAAACTTTGTAAATAGTTTCATCTCATCGTAACCTACAAATATTAAATTTGCGAAAATTCTCGGAATAGTGGCGTTTTCAATCTGGAGACCGGCAATCTTTGTCTATTTAATTAGGAACTAAAAATTCATGAATACCCATTACCTTTCTACTTGAATCGTAAGATAATATGATTACAAAGTAAAGGTGGCCTACGAAAATATTGGGCCGTTTGGGTTGACCTCCACCTTCAAGACGTCAAAATAACGAGTTTATAAAGCTATACGGGCTTATAAGCAAATGAGTATTCATGAATTTTCAATATGAAATTATACGGACGAATTTTGCCTATCTTCAGATTGGAAAAGCCCAATTCCAGAAATTGGCCGCAAAGGAAATATTTGTAGGTTACCATGTAATCTCATGGTATGAGATATTTACGAAGTTTCAAGTGAATGTTTATAAAAAGATGTATTTACCACGGACTAATAATCTTAATCAGTGATAAATACACAAAGACATTGGGTTAGAGATCCAATAACAGTATAATAAACTTTTGATTAATATGATTCTTCGAATTAGAACATAGATCATCCCTTCCATCTAAAATAATTCCGGATAAACAGTTGTCCAATGACAGTTCTCAGAACAATCTGCATCATCAAAAGATGACATATTTAATAAAATATAGAAGCCATTTGCCCTGGGTATCCTAAATGTTTTTCCCGAAAACATACTTCTGAAAGTATATAGATCATCTTTTCATTTAATCTGCTAATCAGTAATAACAAATAAATTCTAAATACTTGTTATCAGATTAAAAAAAAAGTATGGATTTATAACCGATCGTTTGGCCAGAGTTATAATAGTTTATTATTATTAACTGTTTAAGATTCATCATTGTAATAGTTCAATACAAAAAAATTTTTTTTTTTACTGTTTTTAGTAGTTGTAATGATAATACGCTTTAAAAAAGATAGGCTACGTAATTTGTAAGTTTTTCTATTTATTTGCCTAATAAACAAAATAATATGTAAGAAATAGGGCATATTTTAAGTATACATTGAAGATTATGAATCATCTATAATCATCTAGTAAATAGTTCAAAGATTTGTTTCCCAGCAAGTTAAGTGCTATGTATTGAACATTTCAAATACGTTTTTAAAACTTAATTTGGGCTGCGAAAGACAAAGTTGAATGAAACCGAGTTCTGACATAAAAAACAGACTGAAGGGAGAGAGCAGGTAGATAAGGACCGACCTATACCTGGACCCTGAGGAAGGCTCAGAGTAACTGGTAACTAGTAACGGGTTAAGTAGCTGGTTCCTTTTATGGTGTTACCTGTTATTGTGAAGGTATAGGGTGAAGCTAAGAACCAAAGAAAACCATCCTTGTCCCACACTGAATATTTCTATAAAATCTCCCGAGAAGTAAGAAAAGAGGTCTTATGTTGGTTTCTGGCCATGAGGATAGGTCTTATGTTTTCATGCGGCTTCGGGACAGAAGCCTTGGCCCTGGCTTCGGAACAGAAGCCTTGGCCCTGGCTTCGGAACAGAAGCCTTAGCCCTACATAGACCATGAAGATGGGCCTAATGGCAGATTTTGGACCTGGACTTGACGAGATGACCACGGATCAGCAGATGCAGCGAGGAGAGAGAGAGAGAGAGAGAGAGAGAGAGAGAGAGAGAGAGAGAGAGAGAGGAGAGAGAGGAGAGAGAGATGAGAGAGAGAGAGAGAGAGAGAGAGAGAGAGAGAGGAGAGAGAGAGAGAGAGAGAGGAGAGAGAGAGAGGAGAGAGAGAGGGAGAGAGAGGAGAGAGAGAGAGAGAGAGAGATGAGAGAGAGAGGAGATGAGAGTGAGAGAGAGAGAGAGATGAGAGGAGAGAGAGAGAGAGAGAGGAGAGAGAGAGAGAGAGAGAGAGAGAGTGAGAGAGAGAGAGAGAGAGTAGAGAGAGAGAGAGAGAGAGAGAGAGAGAGAGAAGAGAGAGATGAGAGGAGAGTGAGAGACGAGAGAGAGAGAGAGAGAGAGATGAGAGAGATGAGAGAGATGAGAGAGAGAGAGAGAGAGAGAGAGGAGAGAGAGAGAGAGAGATGAGAGTGAGAGAGATGAGATGAGAGAGAGAGAGAGAGAGAGAGAGAGAGAGGAGAGAGAGAGAGAGGAGGAGATGAGAGAGAGAGAGGAGAGAGAGTGAGAGAGAGAGAGAGAGAGAGGAGATGAGGAGAGATGAGAGAGAGAGGAGAGAGAGAGTGAGAGAGAGAGAGAGGAGAGAGAGATGAGAGAGTGAGGAGATGAGAGAGAGGAGAGAGGAGAGAGAGAGAGAGAGAGGGAGAGAGAGAGGAGGAGAGATGAGAGAGGATGAGAGAGAGAGAGAGGAGATGAGGAGAGAGAGAGGAGAGATGAGAGAGAGAGAGAGAGAGAGAGGAGAGAGAGGAGATGAGAGAGAGATGAGAGAGAGGAGAGAGTGAGAGAGGAGAGAGAGAGAGAGAGGAGAGAGAGAGGAGAGAGGTGAGAGAGGAGAGAGAGAGAGAGGAGAGAGAGATGAGAGGAGAGTGAGAGAGAGAGAGGAGAGAGAGAGATGAGAGAGAGAGAGAGAGAGAGAGATGATGAGAGAGAGAGAGAGAGAGAGAGATGAGAGAGAGGAGGAGAGAGGTGAGTGAGAGAGGAGACGATTGGAGAGGATAAAGATGAGCGGAGAGAGAGATGAGAAGGAGTGAGAGAGAGAAGTTTCTGCTACCTCAGTATATATATTATATATATATATATATATATATTATTATATTTATATACTATATATATATATATATATATATTATATATATATATATTCTCGAAAAGACTGAGGTACCAGAAACTATTTTCGAGTACAAGAAACATTCTATCAACAAAGTAGGTTAACTGTAGGCTCTAGCCATTCATTTTTAGTTCGTATAAATTTTCATCATTAATTTAGTTTATATTTTAACTAAATAAAAAATATTAATTTTTTGGTAATCTTTATGTTTAATAAATCATTACGAAATTCTCTTATTTTATTTATCTATGAAGCTTAAATCCATCTGTACTGAAGTTCGAAATCTAGAGCAGTCCTATCCAACGCTTATACCTTCACGAAGAAGTCGTTTAGTAGCTGATAAAAAAAAAAGAGGTCAAGGGTTGTTTATAACTGAATACGAATAACTAAATTTAATAGAATTATTCAATGTTTTAAAAGTCAGAATAATTTCTTGTGAAGAAGAAGGTACACCTTACACGCAAACCACTCACGGATCCTGTGTTTAGTCGATAATAATGAATTTATTTATTTAAATATGGAAATGGATACTTAAGCAATAATTGATGATAGGTCTTGAAACCCAATTTTGTTTTCTCATATTTAATTTAGCAATTATGTGTGACAAAATAAATGTTTCTGCTCGTAATATTTAGTTTTTCATTAAAATTAATAAAGCAATCAGCAGTTTTTTTTTTGTTTATTTTAAAATTAAATTTTAGAACTTGTAACTTTTAGTTTGTAACTTGTTAGTAATTCGTAAATTAATTTCTTTCATAAATAAAATGTGTGTTTAGGATATTGGGTTTATTAAAATACATTCCAGTCATTTTTGCTGAAAACAGGGGTACTTTAACTTGACGGAATAAAAAATATAATAATTTTTTTAAACAATTTGAGCTCAATCTCAAAATGTTTCCTTATAAACCTCAACTTAATTAATACGGATTTAAAGCTTATCAAACGAAGTAGTTTTTTTAACTTAGGGCCACTGTAGTACAGTTAGATAATGATATTAAAAAAATTGCGAATAATTTATTATCTTTCTAAAAACAGAACTTAACTTAGTTAAGCCGCTCAAAGATCATCTTTGAACGGTTTTAACGATAATAATCTCTATTTTCCATTTAAAGTAAATTTTATCTAATTTACAATGAAGCAATTATTAATTACTTAAATTAAATATTTCTTTAGTTATTGCTTTCGATTCAACAAAACACGGCTCACTTAAAAAAACATAAAACTTGGATTTCCTACTGTTCTGCTGAAAATTGGCCCATTGTTAATATGAAGTTTTTTGTAGCACTTGAGGTCTGCTATCACTCATATAAAACTTTCCCACTAATTACGAGAAACCCTGTATATATATATATATATATATATATATATATATATATATATATATATATATATATATATATATATCTTAAATTGTTTATTGTACATTATAATATATGTGCATTTAGTTGATCATCTAAATACTGCACAAGTACATACTGGTTGCGTGGAGCTAATTCTTCTTTAATGCCACGAAACCATACACGTCATACACAAGAAACATTAGACACTTCAGTAGTTTAGCGTGCGTTTGATGTTACATTGTTAGTTGTCATGCAAGAATTTTAACAGCTAATTTTTTTTTGAGTTTTTTTATAATTTAAAAAAAAAATTATTAATTAATTTTTTCACCTATTAACTGTTGAGAATCAAAAATGGGTTAAAGAATGTAGGAAATAGAAACAAAATTTTCCATAACTTACACCCAACTCCGTATTAGTTTCCTCATTATGTTCAAAACCTTGTAAACTGTAACCATATTTCTTATTAATTTGTCAGCATGTCATTGTAAATTAATGTAAAATCATTGGTAATGAGTAATTAAGTGTTGGTTACTGTTTCAAGGAGATTATTTAATGTAACGTTTTTCAGACACGTGCCAGAGTGTTTCTGTTATGTGTTGTAATATTTTTAATTGATATGCTTTGTAAGTTTTGGTAAATGGGAAATTTTGTCTATACCTTATGCCGGTGGGAAATTTGTCTAATGAAATCATGTGTATGAATTTATTTTTTTCTCAATTAAATTTTGAAGATTTGAAAAAAAAAATTGCCTTGTTTCAGTCGTTTGTTAAGAGACTTTCGTATTACTTTAACATATTGGCCCTCGAATTTCAACGTTTAAAAGTAAATTCTAAATAATATATTGCATGTATATTTCGTAAGGATAAATTTTATCTGTTTATTTAAGTTTTCCACAGTTTGAACCAGTTATGTAATTCAAGTAAGAGGTAAAAAATTAATGAGACCTGAGTACGATCTTGATATTTGACGAGCATCACTGTATTATTTTCCCTTAAAACTGTACTTAATATTTCAACTCTTTGCTCCATTTCTTTATTCCTTTCTCCAACTCTTCACAACTCTTTATTCCATCTCCATGATGCATCACGTTAAAAACTTTGGAATAACGTTTGACCAAACCTGAAGAAAAACATGTATCCAATATTCCAGCTTAAAGTATATAAATATCCTTTGTGAACTATTTCCATAAGAACCATTTATCTAATGGTTATGTCCTTAATATTCTAGATATACAAAAATCTATTTTATTCTGAGACTATTTTATTTAGACTTAAGACTAGCTGTACGAAAAAAAAAAAATTATTCTGACCATAAGACTGATTACTTAAGCAAAAATAAAATTATAAGACACGGATGATTACCACCTGATTGGGCGTGAAGAAATTTATCTAGGTAGCTACGCGAATCATTTTAGTTAAACATTGACATGGATAATATTAAATATTCATGAAATATTAAGAAAATAAGTAAAATTAAAAACATTCAAATTTAAGATAATATCCAGGGAAAATAGTATTTTGATTAATTACACCTATTGTACGAAAAATGGAAAACGATATGTTATAATAAAAGTTTAAGGATGATTGTAAAGCGAATATTAAAAAAAAAATGAGACCCGCTGAATACAACATTCCAACAAATCTCATCACGTACTGAGAAATATCACATAATTTCACATTTATTTTTCTATATACGAATATAATTTGTTTTTACCTGAACAAAAGATTGATTATGTGTACCAAAGAATAAGGATATAATAGTAGGATTCAACAATAAAGTCTTTTAAACAAGATACTTAACTGATGTTCAAAATTATTCTTTTCAAACCAACTATCCAAAGTTCACTAGTAACAAAATTGAAATTTAGGTACAGAACTTTGATTAAGAATTCTGAGTTCACTTCTTTCAAAAAATTCAAAACTAAAACTTAGACAGAAATTGAACACATACAATTACTTACTAAAACCTATTTGGACTTACGCATCACAGATATTTGGAACTGCTAAAAAGACTCACTTAAACAAACTTCAAATCTTTCAAGCAAAAACATTCAGAACAATTACAAAAGCACCTTGGTACGTTAGCAACATAACCTTACATACTGACCTCCATATACCGACTGTTAACGAACACATACGTATTCATTACAAACGATTCCATGACAACTTACAAGGACATACTAATACACTTATAAATGACATGGCCACGACGAATATGCCAGGTAACGTCTGTAGAAGACTGAAGAGGAGCTGGATGAGGGACCTCCTCGCCTAATTTAGATATCACGCCGAGTGAGGTGCCGCTGGGCACTGATCCTCCTCATGCCTTTCATGACATTCTATTAATCAATCGATCTCACATTCACTGGTTGTCATTAGCATTATGACAGGCGTGAATAAAACATTAAAGCTAAAAAAAAAAGGTACAGAACTCTGGGGTTCTGCTGGAATCTCTACCAAAACACTTTCATTTCGTCGAAATGACTACATGAAATATCGGACAAATCATTAAACGCAAAAAATGACGTGTGCATAAAGATTTAGACATCTAAACTATTTCAGACTCTGCTATATTTAAGAAACGAAGCCTGAGTCATAACAGAAACTCACCGACAAAAATACAAATATGACCTAGAAAACGATACATAAACTGCAATGTTGAGAAGGGATGCAAATAGATAGCAATTTTATTTCTAATGTTTAAGACAAACAACTTATATTTAATGTAACATCTGACAATGCGGATTGCCAGAAATGAAAAAAACAGCCAAATTAGCAAAAGAAAGTGCCGAAAAAGATCAGTTAAATATTCCAATTCCTTTCTTGACGGTTAAAAAGCTAATTAAAACATTAATCACAGAAGACTTGGTACAGAAATGACAGTAGGACTTAGACAAACAATTCATTACTTAACGAAAATGGACGAGTGTCAATAGATCCCTCAAGAAGTGGAGGCTATTGCAAAGTTTCATATGATGACTGGCCAAAACCGTTCATGGCGATGAAGGCATGGGATAAAAAATACATATTTAATGTAAAAAAAAATATTTTAGGATCTTATAAATTTTGTTGATTGAATATTGTAGAGGAGTCTTATAATTTTTTTATATAATTAAATTTTCTATGTTCCACCTCACTTCTAATGATTTAAAACGATATCTTGTTCAATTTTCTTTGTTATAAAATTTACAAGGAAATAGAAATATGATCTTTTGATTCTGATTTGGGAAAGTTACAGTCCGATGATTCTTCAACTCTAAAATCATATTTATTCGACTGTTAACACTTTCGGAAAATATTTCAAAGGGAAATTCTTTTATCTGCCAAGTCATCTGTGTACGGAATGAATTAGCAGTGTCGAAAACATAATAAATCTCCATTGTACGTAATAAAATTGTATATAGTAAAAGTAAAATAACACATATCTAGAGATTGTTAGTTAAAACTAGAAAAAAATAACAAGAAAATGAATGATAATAACAAGAAGGAAAAAGGATGAAGATAAAACTAAAGAGTAATAATAACAAGGGAGAAAAAAATCTAATAGTAAGGACTTTAAATTGTAGTCTAAAGACTTGTATACTTTAACCAATCTATTTCTCACTACTTGCACGAATGTATACTTCAAACTTAATGCGCAGGGACTTCAGAAGCACATATTGAAACATTATTGAATTCCCACGTCGGTAATTATAAAAAATCTATGTATTGTTGCTAACTGACTTATGTTTTTAGCATTTTTTTCATCAATTCACCAAAGTTTAACAATACCCTCGATGAACGATAAGCTTCCCGATGCCATTCAAAGTTATTCCTAGCTTTTCATTTGTTAATATAGAAAATTAAACGACCCAGGTGGGGATCGAACTCACAACTTTCAGAATCTGATTCTCTGAGACTTACACTCGACTAAACGTGCTCGACCATTCCGTCCCCTTATTTGGTAGTAAATTGCAATCTTTTTCCTATCCTGTGTCACTGTCCACTTTCCTCAAACTTAGCAATACTGATTCTAAATAAATGTAGTCCGTCACAGCTACCATTATTCGATATATAATTTTAATCGAAAATGTATGAATATTTATTGGACAAAAAAACAAACAAACTATTTATCACTAAAAACAAACTATTATATATATCTGTATATATATATATATATATATATATATATATATATATATATGTTGTTGTTTTTTTGTTTTTTCTTTACTGCTATTGAATATATTTTTACAAGCAGACTTCTCGAGCCAGATTCTGAAATACATTCTTCCTATACTATCGCATTTACATTTTCCTACTGTCATGCCCTTGGAACTGTATCAATGCATATTAAACAGGAGATCACAGAATATCGTTTTTCCAATTGCCTTTATTTTGTTATTTTTTTCCGATCTACTACTTAAGAATAGTGGATAATAAAAATATGTGCATGCGATCATAGCAGAACATGAATTGCAGATAACTGAATAATAATAATTTGTGTAATGATAGAATAAATATATGTATAGTTATATATATATATATATATATATATATATATATATATATATATATATATATATATATATATATATATATATAATTAAATTAATGTATATTATATAATTAAAATTATAAAATAACAATATAAAACCACTGCTTATTAAATTTTTTTTCTTTCCCCATGGCAAGAAAATCAAGCTCATAGCATAAACGATTGATTATGTGCATATAAGAGGATAAAGCTGGACGCTAACCCAAACATCATTACTGATATTAATTAATAGCCATTAGGGGCTGAGTATAATCATAGACAATGCCGCCTATAGGGCAAGTGTCTCGGGGTGCCGAACTGATGGGGCGCCCAATTGGGAACGCCTACCGATCTTCCCACCACTAGTTTGAATTAAAAAAAAAAAGAGTGTGTTAAAATAGTTAATTTTAACCTATCAATAAAGCAACTTTATAAGAGAAATATTGAACGAAATAAAATACAAATGTTACATAAAATAAAACAGCTCAAGAAATTAATTTCACTTTTTTAGGGAGGGGGTGATGTCATTGCCTCAGAGCTCCGAATGTCTAAGGCCGCCACTAATCATTGTAATGGGTTAAATGATCGAATAATGCTTGAAAGTAATTGCATGTTTTGATATTTAAAAACATTTGTTAGTTTAAGATTAAATCATGACAAGTCACAACATATAACATTTACACTTCGAGGAGAAACGTGCCCATCAGTTTATATAGGAAAGAAGCAAATTCCTCGGACAAACACAGTAACTTACAGTACGTTACCTGGGACTAATATTCGACAGAAGGATGACCTGGGGCCCACACGTCAAAATGAAACGACAGTCCTTAAACTAGCGACTGAAAATAATGTACTCACTGTTTTCTAAATCGAAATTTAAATTTCGACAATAACTAAATACACTTACGTACTCAAACCCATCTGGACATACGCCTCACAGATTGACGGTCCGGCAAAAAAGACGAACTTACAAAAACTACAGTCATTTCAATACAAAAATTTACGACTTAAAACAGGAGCTCCCTGGTACGTCAATAACAAAACTTTACATAACGACTTACGTCAACCTAATATAGACCAACACATGCGTACTCTCTACTCTCGTTTTCACCTCAAACTACTCGGACACACAAACAGACTTATAAACGGCATGGCTACGACTGACATGCCCATCAGGAGGATAATAAAAAGAAGCTGGATGAGAGATCTCCTCACCTAAACCAAAGAGGTAAATAATGACCAGGAAGAGGTGTTGCTGGACACTATTCTTTCTCATGCCTGTAATGCCAATCCTCATCATCAAAACACATCTGCTGATTGTCAATACCATGACAGGTGCATATAAATAGTTGAGGAGAAAAAAAAAAAGATGTCCTCAGCCGGTCAAGTATATCATAGTTCATGATTTTTTTTATTATTATTTATTTTATTTTGTTCGAAATGGTTGACTAAATTAAATATATGGTAAGCAGGAAGGACTCCTATTTTGTTGTTTATGTAGTTGGCTCAAACATTGAGTTATTCCCTTTAACTCTCCTTAAAGGAAACTCTCCTACAAAGAAAGTAATGAACTATACAACATCGGATATGGATAGTTATTAATAATTAAAAATCATGTTGGTGTAATTCAATACTTAAATAGAAATTCAGTTAACATACAGATGCAACAGTACAAATATCGCTTGCACAATGTTTGAGTATAAAATATCATTTTCCTTTACAGCTCAAGAATTATTGGGAACTCTTCAACGGAAATTAGCATGGTCTAATAAATAAAAGAAGAAATTATATTCAATTCTACTTCATATTTCCACGTTGCCAAATATATAATTTTATTTGTGCTCGGTAAAACTGTTATTCGTACTAGGTCAGAATACGAAGTTTTAAACAAATCTCTTCTGAATACCACACGTTTAGACTCATGGAACCAGGAAACCTAATTCTATAGTGATATCTCATAAATTTATACCTATTCACGTGACAACTTTATTTAATGTTTATGTATTGAGAAAATCTGTTACGGATTTCGACCTGGTTGAAATAGTTTACAATCTGTTTCGATGTTTCTTTAGAACATACCTATATTTGTAGAAAATTAGTCTTGTTCACTGGCGATATTTAGGGAGAAAGGTGGGGTCCTCCCGACTTTGAGGCTAAGCCCTGCTCCAAAATATTAAAATATTTTTATGTTTTCATTGGTTCTTATTTTCTGTTCTTATTTTCATTGGTTCTTACTCTAAATAATTGAACATTTTTTTTTTATTATTTTTTTTTACAGTCCTTCAACTAAATAATTTCGCTATATATACTTTCTTTCTTTTCCTTCCTAATTGATTAATGTATCGTGCGACTTCGTTAATTCGTATTATATTAAGCTCATGTTACGAATGGCGGCCTGTTCTAATCATTCGGGCGAGCTTAGGTGGGCTCTTATTTCGCCTTAAGTTAATTATCAAATTCTTCCAATTTTTGTATTAAACTATTTTTTATATTAAAGATCAATTTGAAAAAAAAAATTAAATGTACTTTATAGAAAGCTAATATTGAAAATTAGCTATTTAAGCCCTGTTAGAGAACACCAATGAGTATAAAACCTACATTATATTAAAAAGTGCCTAATTTTACAGTGATATAATAAATTTAATCAAAATAGAAAATTGTAAAAATGTGTTAAACACACAATCGATGTTATAAAGTGCCACTTCCGGTTAGCCGATTTCGACAGAAAAGTTGATGCAACAGTCATAAAACAACCTTAAATATGCAATTTCACTTTCGGACGACTTTTAGTTTTTGAGATTGACTGTTAATACATGCACAAGCACACACACACACACACACATTCATACATAGACCAGTTTGCGGGACTTGGTTATTCAGGGAACCTCAAAACTTGAAATATCAAAGTTATCGATATAGTTTTTAAGAGAAAAAAATTAACTTTGCAGGTTATAGTATAGGTTATAGTAACGTCGACTTAGGAGAAAAACCTGGGAAGTTATGAATAATTTAGTAAACGGCATGAAAAAACATTCTCCGATAAAATAACGTCCAAAAATTAATATTTTTAAATTTCAAAACAAACTCTTATTTAAGAGTTTTAGTGAACACTAAACACGAATCTGAATAGGTTTTTCATGACAAAAATTCACTTGACCTACTTTTCTAGAAGCGTCCATGTTTTTTTGTAATTTATTACATATAATAATTCGTTTAATACAATATGCAGTACGTTTTTCTTATTTTACACAAAAAAAAACAAATCGATTGGTTTATAATAACTTACACATTAATTCAGATCAAAGCCAGAAAACAGTAACATAAAAAAATAATAAAATTTTATTTTATTTTTTTCTAGGCTCGTAGGGCGCATTGGCAAGAACCCTCGGACATGAGTCTAATATTTTTTGACCTAGTGTCATAAAAAAATATTTAAATCGATTACCTCCTCTTGTAACTAATGATAGAGATATGGTATAACTTGATGATAACTGACTAGCCCCACTGGGAAATATCCCTTGAGTCCATAGTCCAACAGTTAGGCAATCAAACTTATCTGTAAACTTATTCTAATCCCGGATCGTAGTCACTAAAGCGTATTGGCTTGGTGCATAATAGCAGGGTATTTGGTTTATTCCTTAATCGCTTATTAAGAGTGGAACATAAATGTCACATTTTGATAACAACTTTATCATCACTGTGGCTACTATATATATATATATTTACGCAATAATAATATATATATATATTTGTATGTATTGTATTATTATTGCGTAAATTTGTAACACATAATAATAATAATACATATATTTATATAATAATACAATATGCCATATTGTACGACAATACGTGTATAAGACCACAAGTGTTCTGTTCAACAATATATACCTGCAAAATAAAAATAAATTGATAAATTAAAAACAAAAATGGAAAAAACAAGTAAATTAAAATAAAATTTTAATAATAATACTTAACAATGATGATGATAATATGATAAAAGGAATATAAAAATACGAATTATGACTACTACTTTAACAGCCAAGACGTTTTGTGCATTAAACGTGTTTATTTTTGTTTAAAATATTATTATTTTCTACAGTTGCAGGTACCCATAGGATTTCAGGCTTATCCTTTTTTGAAGTGAAAACTACTTTAGGCGCGTTTTGCACTTTTTTGGGAGGTAATGAATAAGACAGCCGTCACGCTAGGACATATAACTCTCATTCCGGTAAAGTTGGTTCCAGTCACCTAATTGAAATGTTTTTGCATTTGGATTAAAATATCTCGGAAACTTCAAATCGGACCAATTTTATTGCTTGATTATTTTAAAAAATCCTGTGTGATCATTTATTAAATTTATTTTTATTTGAATATAGTTTTAAATATCATGAATAAATAAATAAATATTGTTCATTTAATTTGATCCAGAATTGAGTTTAAAAAGTATAATATTATTATTTCTCCTACGGTTATTACAAATCAGCTATTAATGAAATGCAGTGCAAAGATCACATTATCCTTAGAATTTATATTTCTTTGTTATCCTACTGGACAACCATTAGACAGAAAGATGAAAAGTGATTAAGAAAGAGCTTAAACAAACAATTGAAATCAGTGTACTCCCTTTTACGAATATTTAAAAATCTGAGAGTTAGACGGAAACTAAATACATATTGACTACGCTGTCAAGCGGAACAGTCCTCCAATATTATATCAATAGAAATACAATTATTAAATATATACGTAAACCCACCAGATCGATTATATGATCATTTATTTTCACAAAATTAGGAATGATTACCTACAAAATAAATACTTAATAAACACAATTGAATATACTTAGTTAATAAGTAATGGCAAAATTTACTTATTGATATAAGTAAAATTTAGAAAAAAAAATTAGAGTTGAGGCCCGTATCCCAAATTCACAGCCCCAAAATATTGTTGAGTTTAGAAAAAAGGGTTGAATTTTGACCCTTAAAATATATCTGTGATACAGCAAAAGTAAATATAACAGTCCATTCTAAAATACCAACCTACTTCGAAACAAGGCTTCTGAAAGAAAAAAAAATTGCTGCAGGCGACAGGGCCGTTAGCAGTCGACTAAAAAGGATCTGAGAGATCTCTTCTCTTGAATTAAGGGACTGAATTAAGACCAGAGAGTCCTGCTGTGTACTGTATTTTGCCATTCCTAATATGCCATAACCATCATTTTTCTCTACCTCATTAAAAAAAAGCAGATAATCTAATTCTATATCTTGTATATTTTTTTTTTTTTTTTTGATCCCCCTACCTGGCCATTTCTGGCATACGGGGTCAAAACCTACAAAGCTGTCCCCAAGTAGAAGAATATTGGGGATTCCTGCTCAATCCTACAATAAATGCAGCTATTATAATTTTTTTAAATCTCCCTCCTCCCCTTCCTTATCAGTTTTTTTTTTTTTTTTGTTCTCTCCTTTCGATTGTATACGGTTTTTTTTTCCGTTCCAGGTGTAAGGGCGGGTAATTATTGTTAAAATTAAAAAGCCTCCGACATAGGGACGCTAACTCGTAATTATTTTATCATGCTATATACGGTTTATCTGGTTGCCGGACAATGCTTGTTTTGCATATGCTTTAGCTTGCTCGCCACCCACCTCCGAGTTATGTTTGTGGGCAACGCGTTTCTGATACACGTGTTAGCTAGCTGGACCACTCCGCCCCTTAACAAAACCTAAACATGTAAGAAGTACCCCAATGGCAACTATAGCCATTTTAAACCAAAGGCCAAGATGTTCGCCCGATTTTTTTTTAAACTTGTCCCTTGTCGAGCCGCTAACTTTTTTTCATTCCGCCAAATTTAATACCATTTGCATTTTTTACCACTTTTTCTAAAGTGATAGTACGAATTTAAGGATAGTAATTAAGAATCATCATTTCTTCATGAGAATTCCTTTCTTTTTACATTTCGAACTATATATGTTTTTTGTTGGTTTTTTTAAAAGAAATTTGCAACTGCATAAAAACAAATATATATTAGTGTAGAATAAAATAGAAAATTGAACTTTATTCTGGGACTAAGGGCTCCTTGTAATAACAATGATGACTTAATACAAAAGAAAATAATTATCTGGCCAAAATTTAACTTATAAAAATTCTAACATTATATACATTAATTTAAAAAATATTATGTAACAACTGAAAAAATAAAAAAAGAAATGAACATAAAATCTTCTCAAAATTTTTTATTATTGCGATGGAAGACAAAAAGAAATTAAATATTTATTTATACATAACTACACAATTTATAAAAATAGGCTAAATAATAAAGAATTAATTTAATACAGAATGTAATAATATCTACAGTGATTTACATAATAATATGCAAACACTAAAAGAAATAAAAATAAAATCTTTTACAAGTATTCCTGAGAAGATTTTATTTTTATTTCTTTTAGTGCTTGCATATTATTATGTAAATCACTGTAGATATTATTACATTTTGTATTAAGTTAATGTATATATATATATATATATATATATATATATATATATATATATATATATATATATATATATATATATATATATGTGTGTGTGTTATCAGAGATGGAAGAGGAGTCTTAGAAATCAAAGGATTCGGATAGTTATGAAGTTTATTAGGGAAGGATTATTCTATTACAAAGTATGGAGCATTGAGAATTTTACGAAGGATTTTGGATTGTAAAGATTGAATAAGAGAAAAGTTCGATGGTTTATTAGTGCCCTTAAGCTCAAATCCTTAAGTCCAAATAGTCCTTATTACCGTCATATATATATATATATATATATATATATATATATATATATATATATATATATATATATATATATATAATTAGTCTTTTGTAATTATTTAAAAGCTTATAGCGTTTGTCTAATGATTGTTGCAGTAAACGGAAACGTCGAACAGTTTCTTGTCGTTTCCGTCTTGTATAAGGATTCCAAGTGAGACATTTGTTCAGACGGGGTCCTAGGTATATATGTATATTTAAATGTAGTAGATGTTCAACAATCAGAACAAAATAAATGCTTAGTGGACTATTTATTAATAAGTTATTTGAAACAATTTGCAAAATATTAGGGAAGTGCCGTAACGTTGTATTTACATCATATTTCCTTTTAAATAAAAACAATAGTAATATTGTTAATAAATATTGATAAAAAATATAAATATTGAAAAATATATAATATGCCGAACTTTAAACTAGTCTAAAATAAAATTAATGAATGTCTTAAGATAATTGAATATCTTAATAATCTCCTTTTCAATATTCACTTAATTGGTTTTTAATTTCCTTGAGATTAGACGGCCAAATAGATTAGGGTGAAGGCCAAATTAATGATTTTTTTCAACCAAACACAGAGCTCCACATTAAAAAATTAGACTTCATTAGCGGGTAAAGAGTGGCGCAAACAGTGAGATTAAAAGTTGCGATAACTTAATATGAGAAGAGTGCCTCAATGTGGGAAAAATTAGGAAAACATTCTTAAATAGTTTAGTTATTAGTTAATTGGCAAATCTCGACTTGTTTCAAAGAACTTACTGGAATAGTAGGTATATTAGACTGTAACATTTCTTTTAGGAAGCTTTAATAATCCAAACTGATAATTAAACTTGTCATATTATTTTTAATTAAATTATTTTAATATGTTTACCCAATTTTTCTTTTTTTTTCTTTTTCATTTCTTAAACAAAATAACTTTAATTAAAAAATTGGATTTCCGCAATACTCGCATCGCTATTAAGTATTGATATGCGTTTAATTAACCGATAGACTTCTAGATAATGACGAAAATCGATGTTGGAACCCTGCTCTGGCTCGACATATTTCAGCTTTAATCTATTTATATAATATATGTATCTGCCAAAATGATTTGCAAACCTTTGAAGGAAATTTGTCGACGAGAAGACCATAGCAATCTTGATTAGATCTTTTCTTTTTCTTAAATCCATCACTACACTTCCTAATCCTTAACCTGAACAACATTCTAATTTCGTTTTATTTCTTAGTTGAGACCTCTGGCATAACCTTTGATAGAATACTTTCCTGGAAACCTCGTACCTCACTAATTTCCAAGCCTAACCATATCAACTCTAAAACAATTTAATCGTCTCCGTTATCTCCTTCCACTTAAAACCCGTCACCTCTAGATTTCCTCAATTTTGTTTCCTCGTTTTGATTGTGGCTGTTCGGTGTTCGGCGGAATTCATATCGAATCCCAAACACGACTTAAAATATTTATTAAACAGCTCAGTTAGATTTGTTATCGGGATAGGCACATAATCCATTATAACCCCGAGTTAATGTTACTTTACATCCTACAGGTGTCAATATCTCGTAGCATCCTTCTTGAATATCTGCGTTTCTTCTACATCCGAAGAAGTTCACAGTACTTAAATCCTCCATTTTACTCCGTTTTATCCGATCCTACCCTTTTGATTTCTTCCTTCTTTCCCGCCGAACGGTTGCGTTTGACAAGTCATTCCTTTTTCCAGCAGCCTCCCTTTGAAACTCTGTCCCATCCGCCATATTTCATGCGTCCACGTTTTCCTTGTTCAAATACCACTCATTTAACCACCTTTCCCTCGTTCTACAGTATCCTTTAATAATATCCCTGTTGAACAAATCCGATACCTTGGACTCCACTTAGACAAACGTCTAACTTGGAATCCTCATACCACACTAAAACGACAAGAATCCGCTCGACGTTTCCGACTACTCCAGCAGACAAACGTTAGAACTAGACAAACGCTCTAAGCTCCCAGTCAATTACAAAATACTCAGATACATGACTATAATAAGACCTACTTGGACTTATGGAGTTGAACTCTAGGGCTCCACTAAGCCATCGAATTCCTCTCGCATCCAATCCTTACAATCCAAAATCCTCAATGCTCCTTACTTTGTCACAAATAAAATCATCCATAACGATCTTAATGTTCCTTATGTTTCTGACCTGGCCCAATCCAGATACCTATCCCTCCATAACAAACTTCAGAACCATCCAAACCCTCTCGTTTCTAACCTTGCTTCCTCTTCGATGCCTGACAACCCTCCGAGGCGTCTGAAAAGAAGATGTCCTCTAGTTCTCCTTTTGTGAATTCATTTATAGAGTGGTTCCAGTGGGTAATTTCGCAACAAGTGATTTCATGTTATTATATTCTTTTGTTCACATTTACTCAATGTATTTTTACTTATAATACAGTTGTAAATATCATCAATAAACTAAATAATATATCTGAATGAATCAAGATAAAATAGAGTTTTTAAGAATATAATGTATGTGAATATTCATGTGTGTAAGTTTATATTCATATTATACGTTATATACGTTGATATTATAAGTTTTTGAAACTACATTTGAAAATTTAATTTAAATTATATTTTCGGTTCCATATCAATACTGGTAATGCAAAAGATTTTCTGTAAAAAGAGATTATTCCTTTAAGATTTATTAGTATGAATTCATATTTTATTTCCCTCTGCTGTTTTCTTATTTAACAGACAACTTATAGCAGTTGCAGACTACAAAATGTCACATTTAGCTCAAAGACAATAAACATGGAAAATTGTTACGTACTACCTTTTGCACTACTGTAGCGATTTGATGGACTTAAAATCTCGTCTCGTTTATATAATTCAATGAAATTTTCAAGATTTGCGGTTACACATTTGTTTTCACCAAGGTGGTCCAATATGGATTTTATAAATTTTTTATATTTCGTTTGCTTAGGCGTGCGATTTTCCTCTACAAAATCATACTTAAAAAAAAAAAGAAGAAATTTATTCAGAAACTATAATTCAGAGTCCTTGAAATATTGGTAATTCTACAACTATTAGAAATTGTGAGGAATCTATATTGACTCTACTTTTTAATACAAAAACTTTCTTAACAATCAGAAACAATTTAATATTTAATTTTTTCTTTTATATTTATATTTTATATTTATTTAAAGACTTTCAAAATTATCTTTGACTAACAAACTAACTCTCTATAAAGTTTTACTTAAAACAATTTGGACTTATGGCATAGAACTGTGAGGTTCTGCTAAAACTTCCAATAATAAAAAAATCCAGTCTTTCCAATCCAAAATTTTACGAAGGATAGTTGAAGAAACAGTTTATGTCGCAAACAATAGTTTTCAGACTTGAACATCCCGACAATTTTAGCAACTGCAAAAGAAAACTACAATAACTTTCACCAAAGACTAATTTACAACACAAATCCTCTGATGGAAAACCTTAAAAGCACTAGAAACCCGTACAGCCCATGTCGACGATTACGTAGGCAGTGGCCAAGAGACCTGCTGAACTATTTCCTGAGTTGGGATGGGACGCTGTGAAGCTGCCAAAAAATTTGCAGATCGCAAATTTAATTTTTATGTTACGTATTAATAAATAAATAAATATTTTAAATAGAACAGTTTTAGCAAAAAATGATTAACCACTGTTTAAATCTGACAAATAAAATACCTAAATTAAACCTATGAAAAAAACACCCTATTTAAACTCAGCGGAGTGTAATTGCAAAAAAGCAATATTTTTCTCACATTATACAACCTCTCGCCTAATCTTCTGTTCACTACGCTCATTGTGGCTCACTGGTCTGGAATTATAACTCCTAACACATTTGGTAAAACGACTGACTTAATTCTTCTTCAAATCCTAGCTCAGCATTTTTCATTAGGATTTTTTTAGTTTGGTATAATCTTATTAAGATAGATAATTTTTTAAAACTTTTTGTGCCTTATTTATTAATCTTATTATATCGTTGTTTTATATAAATGTCGATTTTCATCATTTCTTACAATTTCCTAACTGTAATAATCTTTAGGCTAAAAAAATACAAATTATTCATAAAAACTCATCTAGTTAATACGTAAATGTTAAATTTATTGGATAAATTAAAGAAAATTCAGATTATTTCTGAAAAAAAGATTAAAATGCTATCATTAGAAAGAGTGTGTCCATATTTCTCTTATTGCATAAAGCAGTTACTATTGAATCTGCTAACAGATATATTTTCAAGTGTTTTTTATCACGAATTCCAGATTATGTAAGAAGTGTTTTTAATAATTAGATAGAAAGTTTAGAATGTTTCATTTTACTTTCGCAAGTCCAAGAAAATTTCTTCTTTTCTATTATTGTGACTTACATATATTTTCTAATTAAAACTATTGGTCACATTCCACTGTGGCCTTTTCTCTCATGCCTCAGCGTTTTCTATGTAATAGGTTTTATAATTATTAACATGAATACATCAAGGTAATATGTAGAAAATTTTTAGTACAATAAAAGTTTTTATAGGACTTTAATTTTAAAATGTCAGTTGAAGGAATTCATTTTATAAAAAAAGTCTTATGACTGTTAATCATACATTGTGGGACATCATAATTTTTTTTATTTCATTTCATTTTACCTACACAGTTTTGCCCACAAGTCAGTTTTTGCACATGAACATAAAACAATTGAGGTTTATAGTGTTCTTAGTTGATTTTTTTTTTCTTACCCTCCAAAATGTTTATTGAAACAATTACATATATAGTATACATAATAATACAATATATACATGTAACAAATTCCTTCCACTGCCCGAAGGCATTTTAAGGATTGGGGATCTCTAAGGCCCTCCGCTCACGAGGCGAGAAAAATCGAGGAGAACTGAGCGTCAAGCTTAACTTACTCGTCTTGTGCGTCAAGTGCCTCCCCAACGAGGCGAGAAAATTCGAGCGAGAAAAATCGAGAGTTGCACTCGACGAACTGTGCGTCTTATGCGATTTTAGCTACAATATATATGTATATTAATACTTTTTAATATCGGGAATGAAGACTTTGTTTTTCACTTTTAAAACAATTTTTCGGCAATGTAGAAGTAGACGAAAATAAGAAAATAGTGTAGATAATTTTCTAAATTTTCGTTAGATTTTCCTCTTTTATCTTGTGAATAGCTGAAAGAATTTTCATCATCGATTTTCTAGTGGTCCAACCATTTTCGACCAACAAAAAAGTAGGCGAAGATAAGGAAATAGTGTAGAGAATTTTCTGAATTTCCATTCGCATTTCCTCTTTTATTTCGGAAATGGATGCTCGGATTTTCGCTGTTCTAATCTTTTCCCAACTTTTAGGAGTTAGGCCAGTGGAAACTGTAGTGGTACAAATATTCCTAGTTTTCTTTCGCATTTCCTCTTTTATAACGGAATGGACGGTCGGTTATTCATCGTCCCAATAATTTTCCAACTGTTTAGAGTTTGGCGAAAATGGGGAACGACTGCAAACCTTTTCCACATTTTCATTTGCTTTTCCTCTTTCATCTCGAAAATGAAGGATCGGTTTTCTAGTGTTCCAACCATTTTCCGGTAATGTAAAATTAGGCGAAAATAATGAAATAATGTAGAGAATTTTCATTCACTATTCCTCTTTTATTTCGGGAAAAAGATGCTCGAATTTTCACTGTTCCAACCATTTCCCAACTGTTTAGATGTAGACCAACGGAAATTGTAGTGCTACACATTTTTTGAATTTAGATTCGCTATTCTTCTGTTATTCGGTGAATAGATGATCGGTATTTCATCATCTCAAATATTTTTCAGCTGTTTAGAGTTAGGTGAAAATTAATGAAAAACTACAAACATTTTATGAATTTTCTTTCGGTTTTCTCATTTTTCCAAGAGTTTTTTCGGCGGTTTAGAGATGAGCAAAAATGGGGAAATGGTGGAGAAAGGTTTCTAAATTTTCATTCGTTTTTCCTCTTTTCTCTCATGAATGGATTTTCACTATTCCAACCATTTTGCGAACTGTATAAAATGGAGATAGTAGTGGTACAAATTTTCCGAATTTTCTTTAGCTTTTCCTCTTTTATTACGTGAATGAATGCTCAGTATTTCATCATTACAACAACTTTCAAGCTGTTTTGTTTTGGTGAAAATGTGTAAAAATTGAAAATTTTTATGAATTTTATTTCTTATTCCTTTTTGAACTCGCGAACGAAGGGTCGGTTTTCAGTTCTCCAACAATTTTTCGGCAATGTTTAGGTAGGCGAAAATGGAAAAATGGTGATAATTTTTCGAATTTTTATTTGCTTTTCCTCTTTTCAAACAATTTTTGAACGTTCAAGCGAGGCAAAATTTTCGTCGAGAAATTCGCGAAATTTTTCAAGCTGCGAAAAACGAATATAAGGTATGTTCCTCCCTAAAAAATTATTTACTCTTGAAACAAGACTGATTTTTAATAAATATTACATTTGGTTGATAGCTACAGTATTAGTATAATTTGGACCAAGCAATGTGCGGGTACATATTTTTTTTATGGAGAAAATAAATTTATATTCGTTTTTCGCACCACAAAAACCCTACAAATTTTTATAGCAATTAAAATTAATTCGAAACGAGAGGGCCCCGAAACATGTGGAATTTCCCAACCACACTACTTCCAAGTAAATTTCTACACTGATCCCCAACAAGGCGAGATGGAATCGTTGCGAGAGGGAGACTCGAACTTGAAGCGCGACGACTTGACCAAGAAGCGAGATTCCTCTTTTATCTCTCGGATTTTTAATGTTTCAAACATATTTCTAATTTTTAAGGATAGGCCAATGAAAACCGTACTGGTGAAAACTATTCCAATTTTATTTACTTTTCCTCATTTATCTTCTGAATGAGTGCACGGATTTTCATTGTTCCAAACATTTTCCCAATTTTTCAGAATTCTGAAAAGTTTTGCACTTGTTTCCCATTTTCGCCCAACTCTAAACAATTGGAAAATTGTTGGGACGTTGAAAAACCGAGCGTCCATTCACGTAATTAAAGAGGAAAAACGAAAGAAAATTCCGAAACTTTGTACCACTACTGTTTCCATTCCCATTCCTCTTAACGGAATGATTGGAATTGTGAAAATCCTAGCATCCATTCGAAAGATAAAAGCGAATGAAAATTTGGAAAATTTTCGACACTATTTTCATATTTTGGTCTTCTTCTGCATTGCCTAAACATTTTTTTAACAGTGAAAAACAAAGTCTTCATTCCCGATATTAAAAGGTATTAATATGCATATATATTGTAGCTAAAATCGCATAAGTCGCACAGTTCGAGTGTATCTCGACTCTTTGTGTTGGCGAATTAAGCGAGATTTGACGAGTTTGACGCACAGTTCTCCTCGATTTTTCTCGCTTCGTGAGCGGAGGGCCTAAGGGTTACATATGTGGCAGAAGGCCTTGTGACTTTCATTGAACGGGGAAGGACCGTTCTGCTATTTTTTTATTATTTACAATATATACACATTTATTATTTACAATGAGTTTGGACCGCAGAGACCAGACCACATCCTTCGGCGAGTATGTCCACCAAAGGGAGTTTACCTTGCACCTCCAGGTCTGGGTGGTGGTGAGATCTCATTGAACAGTGGGTTTGCACAGGCCTTCAGCCCATTAAAAAATTTAATGTGCCTCCGGCCTATGAACTTAGTTGAATAAAATTCAGTTGTTAATAATACATTGTTATGGAATATTAAAAACGAGAAGGATGAAAATAAGATTGTGACCGCATTTTGTATGCAGAATTTAGATTTATGACGTCGCCTATTCAATTCATTTAGCTTTTGCACAATACCCCAATCCATTTATCAAATTTTTCATCTCACAGATTTGTTTCCGTGAATATCAAAAGTTTTATTAGACTGTGTTGTGTTGAATACATTAAATATTTGACTAACTGATAAATATATTAGTTTGCATTTTTAAAAGATTTATCCCAGATTAGATTCAAAGGAATAATCAAAGTACCAAAGTTTTTACACATGCTTAAAAAGTCTCTGGAAACAGGTAACTACTAATTTTAGTATTCACAGTCGGTCAAACTGATTATTTTTGGGGCCAGTCACGTGCTACTGTGTCCCACTCAGTTTTACCAGAGTCTTAACCTAAGCGGATTGGCAGCGCCTTTGGTCTGTTAGAGAGTTTCTGAGAGTTTAAGTTTAACTACGGGACTATAGTTATAGTAAATTACCCTAACGATGTGTATTTAAATATAGATAGAAAGTAAACTTTATTCTGGGACAAAGTCCCTTATAACAGATATGACAAAAAATAAAACTACATCTGCCAAAATTACTTTACCAATATTAAAGAATATACAGTATCTTCAGTGAAATTAAATTAAAACAAGTAAAAATAAAATAAAATTTTGAGAAAAAACGAAAAAAAAAAACATTATTTAAATGAAAAGAAAAAAAAAATAAATAAGCATGGGTTGATTTTTTTTTAGTTCTTTATTGAGTATTATAACAATCTGTCTGTTGGACATTGGTTATAGTGAGGTAGGATGACATTCACACTATATGCACAAAAAAATAAAACAAATAGAACAAAATAATAAATGATTGATTTTTAAAATTGACTCAATAAATTTTATCAACCATTCATTCATATATAGGCTGAGATAAAAATAAGTATCCAAAATACATTCGAATCTTCATAATTCTAAATCCATGGGATTACAAAAAAAAAATCAAAATACCCAGACATGCAGTTTCAAGGCGTTTGAATTTTCAAGAAAAAGGAAAATTCAAAAATCGAATTATTAAGAGTTTTTATTATATTTTTGAAAATTTATATGCGTTTACATAAATTGTATATATATATAGGGTCATGTAAAAAATAATTAGTGGTGAAATATCGAATTATAAAGGAGTATTGTTTGAATTATAGTACGTTCTCTTCCCTTCTTGCTACGGAAAGGATTTCGAGTTGTCGTGCTATCAAAATACAATACTTTGTTTATTTACCGAAGTTAACAGCTAAAGAGTCCGAATAGTCAAAAAATGCGAATTACCGAGAGTTAACTGTTTCATCTTATGCCTTCTCAGAACGAATATTAAGTATGAAATTTCCGTCTTTGGAAACATTTTAAACATCTTTTTTTATACATAAAAAGAGCCAGTTTTTATTAAATCACTCACTATTCAAAAGTAAAAAGCGTGTAATTAACATTCCTTACTTTGGATATTTTTCGCAAGTCCTGTTGAATGATGTAACACTTCCAAAAATATCGTAAATTTTCTCGTTTTTCTTAGTTATTTTCCAGCATGCTTTTCTTCAGAAAGAGTCTTCACAAAAATTAATAGTATATTTTCTTTCCAGAATTTCCTCTGAGATAATATAAAAAAACAAATTTTAAACTTTCATTAGTTTGGAAAATACCTTAATTTTTTTTCTCTTATTGCGCCATTAGGTACTTAAATCCTCTTTACAAACACTTATGTCGAAGTTCATATGAAATATAAAAATTTTGCCTCGAAGAATAAAATGCCGTCTTTTATAAGTTTTGACCACTGTGCGGCAAAGGGATTTGGACTCGTAAACTTTGGTTTATCATCAGGATCTGCCATCCCAAGATTCATGGCTTGTTTGACACTTTACTATATGTGTAAATATATTAGTCTAACTAATAAGATATCTTCTAAACAAAGTTCACTAATTAACCCCCCGCCTCCACCATAAAGAAGAAGTGAAATATATATAAGTCATAATAAAAAATTAAAATATGAAGTATTGCGTTCAATATTTCGGTACTCTTGCCGTTGCAAGAGCTTTACTCAAAACTGAATATTACAAAATCTCGGAAAAACAATAATAACACACAACTTTATTAAAAAATTACAGACCTACACAATACTACTGGCATGAAACCCAATCTAATACGATAAATGAATGTTATTAATATTTTTATTAAATCATTTAAAATTGGTGTATTAATTTAGGCTTTGTCATTTATGAGCTGAGATTGTTAATATCTGGTTATACACAATCTATAACTACAAACCGCAGCTGTAACACCTGGACGGCGTTCCATAGATACCTTACTGCAATACCTCCAAGTTCCAGGTGTGAGGTATCCTGTCTCCAGGAATTACTACATTAGATAAGTGGTTTCCAAACTTGACTAGTTTTTTTTAAGGTTGTTAAGAAAAATATCGACATTTTTTATATAATGTTTGGTTCATACAGCAATATATTTTTTTTTAAAATTGACATTTTACCTATTATTGTAACAATAGGTATTATACCATAACTTTTATTCCGCTGGTCTATTATTAACACTTACTTAAATCTTATTTTATCGTGAAATTTTCTGAAATGGGGCGTTTTCAATCTGGAGATCGGTAAACTTTGTCAACTTAAAGGGCCAACTTAAAACATTTTCTAAAAACTCACGAATACTCCTTTCACTTTACACTATTTTTTTTTTATTCATAGATATTTACAACTGTAAAAATAATACATTTAGTAAATGTGCACTCAGGAATATAATAACATGAAATCGCTTGTTGAGAAACTACCCAATGGTACCACTGAAATAATAAATTTAAAGAAAAAGATCGCGAGGCCACCTTCTTTTCAGAGATTTATTTAGGAGGTTTATCAGGGATCGAGGAGGCAGCAAGATTTGAAACGAGAGGGTTCGAATGGTACTGAAGTTTGTTATGGAAGGATAGGTATCTGGATTGGGCCAAATCGGAAACATATGGAACATTAAGGTCGTTATGGATGATTTTATTTGTGACAAAGTAAGGATTTTACGAAGGATTTTGGATTGTAAAGATTGGATATGAGAGGAGTTCGATGACTTAGTAAGGCCACTGCTTTACATTTGAATCGTAAGGTAAGTTAATAAAAGATTGAGAATAAAGTGTGACATAAAAAAAATTGGGCTGTTTCGGAGTGATCTACAACCTTCGACCCGGGTATCGACTATGTTCGCGAAACAAAGGAGCGCTCCTGTAACACTGTTGATGGGGATACGGCTTGCGAACACAGCCGCTTCACAATTGCTGCGCAGTATTCACGTGTTCGCTGAAGGAACAAGTCCTCCGATAAGTTTGGGTACCCCTATATTAGATTTGACGTTTTTGAATTGAGTTCTGTAAAACAATATGACATTAATTTTTCATTCCATGATTATTCGCTCTTATTAGAATAACATTTAATACCCTATATTTTTAAAACTTTTCGAATTTTTTAACACAATAACGGAGTAATATGCCTATTGGATGGGATTCGCAGAATATTATGTGAAAGGGGGTCCGTGTACACAATGATTTCAAGAACCCCTGTATTAATCAACGGAAACCTATAGCTTGCCCAAGAATTCGTGGCAGCCCCATAATGAAATCACAGCAAATGAAATCGATGTTGCATTGAGTTGAACATTTTTTTTTTCTCTACCTCCGATATTATTTACAAATATTTTAATATATTACAAGAATAAGAAAAACAGCTAAAAGCGATATGCTGTTTCGATAAATTCATATTATAAATCTCCTTTATTCCATATTAAGATTTATCTAAAGTCACCAAGCTAACGCAGATGTATACCATCCATTACACTTCACAGTTATATACATGTACACGGTTCTGACTATCTATGCAACAACTCACGGAACTTAGAAATAGAAAACAAAATATTTAAATATTTAACACTATACTAACAGATTTATGGAATGAAGACAGATAAATTCAAAATTTTAAACATATGATATATGACTGTCATATATCAACTGTTTGCTAGACGATTAGAATTAATAGAAAATATAATTCTTAATAATAGAAAATGGTCGGAGAAGAAACAATTTTTTTTCTGGATTCAAGACAAACCTTCGAAAATTAATTAAAACATATGACCTTGATTCTGACTTGGTTGGCAGCGTGGGTTATTTTTTGTTGGCTTTGAGGGTTAATGTCTTTATTTTTAATTCAATCTTTTTTCAACTTTTTTTTCTTATTTTACATTATATTATACAACCACGTAGTACATTTACTATTGTTAACATTATAATAATAAATTATAACTAAGTAGGGAACAATGGGTACGGTTATGACGCGTGATATTAGCGAAACTATAAGTGATATACGATAGCTTTATTAGGAAGAAAGGGATTTTGCGCATGTTTGAACGTATTTAACAATATTGCTAACGCATCGTGCGACATTAACGCTAATAGTGTCTTCATCAATTTTTAACAGACAAAAGTAACTATTTTTATTCTATTTCTTTGATAATTGTTGTTATATATGTGCAGATAGCGTAATGAAGGTTTTTACTTGTTATAGACATTAGTTGGTAATTATCAGAAATTATTTTGTACATAGATAATTTTATACTGTCGAGGAGACTGTTTATTTTACGAAGAAGTGTGCTCTGTTTTTTCGATGGAGGAAGACCGAAAGTTGATTCTTTCACAAAGGTGTATGTTTTATTTGTTATATGCGATTAGCTTGTTACTAGATTTTATTCATATTGTTATATTGTAGAATAAAAGTGATTTTAAAATATTTTGGTATATTTTTTAAACCTGTCACTGCCAAACCCAAGCAGTCACAGAAGTCCTTGGGGTGAGGTCGGTTGAAACATTTTCTTTTTTTTTACTAATTTTCTCCTACCAGATAACCATTCTTCTTACGAAAAAAATTTACTTTTTATACGTCATTTGTACACTTTACTAGAAAATATACCTTTATTCTATCCAACCGTACCAAGTCTCTTCTAAAAAAACAACAACACAAATTAAAAATTGAAATTGAAACCTTCTTTACCCATTACATTTTATAAAAAAATGAATGAAATTTAAAAAAAATTGTACGTTATTTATTTTTTCGGTTAATGTTTGATTTAATTGACACATACCTAATAGCTTAAAATTAAAAGTTATTAGCTAAAAAACAATAAACATAATATAATTGAGTATATCATTTTTAACTGGCAAAAAAAAAGAAGGATGTTTGCATATTCAAATTTTATCAACTGTGTATAATAAGAGAGCGATTTCTCTATTTGGAGAGTAAATAACAATGCCACATAAATCATCCTTGCAAATAACTGCTCTGAGGTTTCCATTATTACTCAGACCTCATAATTGATGAAACAAAGCATTGTTCAAAAGATATTTCGAATGAAAAGTTTAACATAATAACGATTAATGAGGAAATGGAATTATAAAGTATAAGTTATATAATGGAAATATAAGTTATATCTCAACACATGAAAAAAAAACTTAAATATATCAATCTATTGGTTACCAACTTAAGGACAAAAAATTTAGATAGGATGGTTTAATTCGAGGAGAAATTATAAATTAAGAAATTAGGGAGTTCAGTTTTCAAGTTTTATCTGTTTCGAAAAGTGAATCGTTTAATCATCAACTGTAAACTTGTGTCAACAATCAGCAAATGAGCTGAAATAAGAAAATAACGACATGTCAGGTATGGGAAAGGACAATACTCAGCAGCAATTCCGCTCTGACTTGTTTCAATTACTTAGGTTATCTAAGAAAGGAGTTCTCTCATCCAACGCCTTTTTGGTCTCCTCCTCGTATTCAGGGCCATGTCAGCTGTTGCCATTTCTCTTATTAACTTTTTATAATATCCTTTTAAAGTTGTATAAAATTGTTGGTAATTGGTCGTTATGTGTTGGTCGGCTGTTGAAAGGTGGTGGTTCAGTTTTGTTAGACAAAAACACATGTACGGTATCTCGGACTATACTTGGACAAAAAAACTCACCTGGAACATTCACACTAAGTTAAAAAAACAAGAACTGTCCAGACGATACAAACAATTGTCACATCTTTTAGACTACAGATCTCCACTTAACTTACTAAACAAGTGACTAATCTACACCACTATACTAAGACCTATTTGGACATACGGAGCAGAACTTTAGGATTCCGCAAAACACACACACATAAACGAAATTCAAACCACACAATCCAAAATGCTCCGTGGTTTATTTCAAATCACACCATACATACAGACATGAACATACCAAAAGTAAAATCCTACATACACAACAAGTACACAACATTTCACTCTTCTACTCTCAATCATCCAAATCCACTCGTTCTATCTCTATCTTCCTCCCTGTTACCTGATGAGCCTCAAATACGACTAAAAAGGCAAAGGCCTAGAGGTCTGCTGAAAAATTAAGAAGATATCGGGAATTCAAGAAGATATAATTAACGCCAACACATTTGCTTGATGCGTTCCAACGCAGTGGCAAATTTAAAATAACAAAAATAAATTAATATATCACTGTTTTTTTATTTATCATTGGAAAATCGTATAATGTTATGCGTAACATCTCAGTACTGCAAACACCCTTCTAACCAAATAGACAGGAGAGAGTGTCAAATAATTAAATATAATTTTAAAAAATATAGCGCCGGTTTATTGAAAAATTCATTAACTAAATTTCTTAACTTTTAAGTGCGTTTTTGTGAATTTCGAGCTTAGTTTTCGATAAAAAGTATTGTATATTAAACATTAATTACACTAATTGCAAAATACTCTGAGTTCACAGAGACAAAATTCCACAAAGTGGTCAGTGATTTAATTTTATGAAATGTTACTTAATCAATTTATGCAATGAACTGAAGATGTAGTGTTTTTAAAAATGTTATTTCTTGATGTTAACATTTGTTTTACAGAAAATTATTTTTAAACCATAATTTACTTATGACTACATAATAAATTACTAAACAAAATTTAATTTGTATAACATTCATTTTTTTTTTTTACTGAATATTCAAATAGCGATTAACTTACCAATTACGACACACAATTAAAAGAATGTAAAACAAAACAAAATGTTTAAAAAAAAAATTAAGTCATTGCCTGTTTTATTCATCAAACCACAAGGTGTATCTGAACATACCAACTCCGATAATACTGATGCCGATTTCAGTCTTAACATTGAAGTATATATCTAAAGCATTTTTAAGGCCAACAGATAACGTACTTTCTCAATTTATAATATTCTGAATATTCCGAATATTCTTTGCTGTGTCAAAATTTCTTGAGGACTTTAAAAATATTTAATATACATATACGTCCAAAGAAGCAAGATTTAATGTGAGTGAATGTGTAACTGAGGTTGGCGGAATACATGGTATGTGGACTGATAGAGATCTGACTGTCACTCGGAATTCAAGGACAGATATTCGTCACTACTCTATAACCGAACCATTATCTACGCCATACTTCGCAAATTCGCTAACTAAAAAAATAAGAAATAAGTAAAATATAGCTAACGTTAGTCTTATACATAAGAAAACATTAAAACTATGTTAGGTGGAAAAGTTAAATCTTAAGTCCCTATGCTAGACATCATAGTTAATTAAATGTATCCCATTTCCAAATTATGACTTTCATTTAAGGTGTTTTTTTAAATCATTAATCTTTCACGTGCTGTTTTGGTAGTTATTAAATCAAGGAGTCATTAATAGTAGTATAATTGAATAATATATATTTTTTTTTGTTTTACTTAATTATTGAGTAATATAAAATTCTGTCACTTGGACAACGGTTATAGTAAGGTAAGACAACATTCACGCTATATGTACAAAAACATATAAAATAAACAGAAGCAAAACAATAATCAAAAAGTAAATAAAATAAATTAACTTAAAGATAAATAAATTTAAAAAAACACATTCATGCTTATATATACTATTTACAATCAGGCGATGGAATTCCGTAGCAGGTTGTTGGAAAATCAGATGTAAATATGTAGAAAAGTTCGTCTTAATGGAATAATAAAATACAAACCGGCAGTGAACAGCACAAGTAAGCGTTACAATAAAAGTAAGCGTTCCTTATAACTGATATGGGCAATAATAAATTATTATTAAATATTAAAAATTAATATAGTTAAAAATTCCTAGTATAGGTAGGAACGAAGGTAGCTAACATTAATTTTAGGTACAGTTCAGTCGAGAATAAAATTCGAGCCGGCCTCTCTCGCTGAAAATTTAAATTATTACGGGAATACTTATATAATATTTGATTAATTTCGTATAAAAAACAACGTTCTATATATAATAGGTTATTATTGGAAAAATTCCAAACTATTCATTCTTATTTCTCTTTTGTAAAACAAAAGTCAATTATTACATAAGACCTTTTGCTGTAACAGTAGTGATATGTTACTATTTTTTTTTCTTTTACATTAAAAGAATTTTTTTAATCATCATTTATTATTATTATTTACATTATATAAATAATGTAATGAGCTGTTATAAAATTTTGCCAATATCTCCGTGACTCCTTTTAAATTATTTACAATGGGCCTTAATGACCTACCGAGTTCGAATAATTCTATATGTAATAGTTATAATAAAATTATCCTTTGATGATAAAATGATAAAATTATATCATTGATCCTCCATAATTTTATTATAACTATTACATATAGAATTATGTAAAATTATTCGAACTCGGTAGGTCATATATATATATATATATATATATATATATATATATATATATATATATATATATAACTTCAAAATATATAAAATTTTAATTTATTGCTATTTATTATTATTTGATTAATTCATTGATTGATTTTTTTTTTGTTATTGATATTATAGCAACGCATGCGTTACAACTCACTGCTGCATTCAGACCAATTACATTTATTTTATTTTTCAGCTGTGCACACAGCCTGCTCTTTTTTCTTTTTAGCCAGCATTCTCTTCCACCTTTTCTGGCGGTCTTCCGGATGCAGGTTCATTTCTTCTTCCCAGTGAAAAGTGGATTGACCTAACTAGTTTCTTCCACCCGTATACTAAGCCCTTGTAATACGAATATTGTATATACCAATTCTTATACCATGGTAAGTAACAGCCTCACTTGGAGGTATCCTTTCTCCTTCTATTCTGACAGTAATAGGGTGGGCCCTGTCAGTCTTACCTCTTAAAAGAATGGACTGGGTATTAGCAGTGCCATCTTCATCTTTTTTTTTTCTCGCACCATCGTCCTACGAGGTTGGCACATCGCTCAGCTTCTGCTTTTAACCTGGCTCTGTTGTTTAAGACCACTACAACGGCCAAATAGTCTACATAAGCCGTGGCGGGGAACCGCTCCTGTTCTAGCACTCCCATCAACTCATCGAAGACTAATTTTCACAGGGCTGGACCAGGAACCGAGCCCTGCGGACAACCTCTTTCCATCGGTGGGCGGGGTGGCCGAATGGGCTAATGCGTGTGCACAGCACGGCACAGCACAGCACGTTGCCCGGCAACCTGGATATATCAATCAAATGATATAAAAATAGTCACGATTTCGCATCCCGGTGCCGAGGGAGTCTTTTAAATCCCCGCCCACACTCTCTGGCCCTGGAAAACCCCGTATAGCCTTAACGGCGAGAAAGGGGAGAATTCCCCCCCAAAAAAAATTTTTCCATCGACTCCTGTACTTCAATGAAGCTACTTTTTATCTTCAATTTTTGGTTCTGGAGGTAGCTCCTTAAAAGATCATATAAGTTGCTGGGAGCCTCATATTTCTGCAACTGCTGGAGTACGCTCAGCCACCATACGCTATCAAAGGCGGAAGATATGTCGGACAGGAGAAGCATGACATAATTCTCCGCCTTCTCTTCAACGTCACGGAACACTCTCAGCAGGGCATCTGCGGTTCCCCTGTCTTAAGTGGCTCCGTACTGCCGTGGTTGGCTAGCCCTACAGAAGAATGGTCGTAGACTCATCATCAACAGAGTCTCCAATATAGGGATGAGGCATAACTCATGATAGGGAGGAGGCATATAGGCCTGTAAGATTTGGCTAATTGCTTGTCCTTGCCTCCTGCCTTGTAGAGGAGTATAACATCCAAACATTCTAACTTTTAGGAAAGTATCCCCTGTCCAGACAATCATTGAATAATGTCAACAGTCTCTGTTCTATACAAGGGATACTTTTCCTCAGGATTGCTGCATCTATGGAGTCTAATCCAGGTGCACGACCAGTCTTTTGCCTATCCACAGCAGCACGTAGATATGTCCCACGGTCCCATATGTCCCACGGTGGGCACAAGTCCGTACCAGGTGGGCATATCTTAGTGCGTCTTATAAATATTTCCTCTTCATTATCTTGGGACGAATCATCTCTGACGTAGGTCTCAGCTAGTCACATCTTTGCAGTATCTTCCAAAGTGGTTGTCTGGGAAGATCCGCGCTTCAAAGCTGTAATCACTTGCTGTGGTGATATTATTTTTAAAAAAAATGTTATAATGATAAAAAAAAAAATTGTTTATAAAAGTTATGATCTCAATATATCTGATAAGAAATAGACGTTCTCCCAGATCATTCATGTTTTGTTTAAAACATTACGACGCCAATGACCTAGTCGGGTATATGTGCTAATTTTTAGTTTGTTTATTCAGTACAGCGTTTGATAAAAATTAATACTTTATAAATAAAAATGCTTATAATTCTAAATATATGTTATTCAAATCTTTTAATCACCCATCTGAATGTAAAACTCTTGGTGTGCCACACAGGCTTATTGCAAAAATATGTTTTTAAAATTATAGAACAAACCGTACATTTTAAAAATAAATTATATCTGGTGGACGCAAGTCATTTGAAACACATGCGGTACCATAACCATACCCGCACGCGATCAGAATCGATTTTGCCTCTTTATCGTGCACTTTCCTGAAGGATGGTTGGCAATCTTTTTCAGAAATCTCCATCCTGTTTTTTTATGGGATAGAGCATTATTATCCCTATGCTAAATCTCCAACCTGTAGGATCAGGAGCTAGGGTGTAAGACGCAAGGGTCGTTCAATTTCCTGTGGATCTCTGGGTGGGGCCGTTGTTGTCACCAGGAACCGAACTCGCACCGTAGTGGTATAAGAAATAGAGTAGCCCCTGCACTTTTATTTTTTCACCATGCTTATCAAAAGTAAAATTTTTGCATACAAATGCATCCGCATTTACTTGCTGGAACACCGTGAGCCAAATAAACAATAACAATCTTTCTAATATATATTTGAAGAAAATCTTTGTAGTTAGAGAGATTTTAGAAGAAAGTCTAAAAAGCCTCTCAATTTTATGCGTGTGTTTTATTCAGATAAAATAAATGTTATTTACTATCAATATAAGTACCTAGACAATAATCTATCACGATAAATTTATCTCTCAAATAAGTTGCTAAATTAAAAGCATCTTCCCATCATTCTTTAAATTAATATTTGTTTAAAGAAGAATTTCAAAGATATGGACAAGATATAGAAAATAACAAATTCAAACAAGAAATTTATAAAACATTAATAAAAATAAACATGAATGCGGCCAACATTAGACCTGTTCTAAAAATAAAGAATACCTAGTTAGAACAAATACAAACTAATAATAAATAGACCTATGGAGAAAATATCTATGGCAAATTCAATTGAAATTCAATTTTTTTAGACTACAGATCTCTTCTCAATTTACAAAATAAGCGACTAATCTACACCATCATACCACAACCTATATACGGATATACGGAGCTGAACTTTGGGGTTCCGCAATACACACACAAAGTACTAACTGCATAGTCCAAAATTCATTGAAAATTGTAAATGCACCCTAGTATATTTCAAATCACACCATTCGCAGCGACATGAACATTCCAACAGTAAAAAAAAAAACGCAACATAATAAATTCACCGTATTCCACTCTTCCACCAATAACGACCCTAATCCACTTGTCCTCTCTCTTTCTTCCTCCCTGTTACCAGGGGAGCCTCAAAGAAGACTAAAAAGGCGGTGGCCTCGGGATCTGCTAATAATAAAAACAAATTTTCCAGAAATAACAGGCAAAACGAAAGATAGCACATTTGCTGGATGGGTCCAAAAAAGCAGTTACAAGTATAATATAAAATAAAATAAATAAATAAACTGTCAGAAAAATACAATTACTATGATTTCATTTAAACTGAAGCCTCAAAAGAGGCAGATAGCGTAGGATGTGCTGTAACGAGTAAGGAGAAGCAGTTCATATTTAAACTGCCAGGAGAGTACTCCATATTCTCAGGACAAACGACTGCCATCATAAATACTCTTTATTATATAGGGGATTTTAAAAAAGAACTGCTGGATCGTTGTAAAGGGTCCGGAGAGTGTTCTAGCGGCCATCGACAACTCATCTTCCAGTAATAGAGAAATAGTAAACGTATAGTGGGAGCTAAAAAATAAATGTACGTCTTCGGTTGGGTACCAGCCCATTGCGCATTTCCGGAGATGAAAAAGCTGACCAAGCAGCCCATTTAGCTAGTAGAAGTGTTCAAGAAAAGGTGGTGACAAGATTGAAAGAGTTTACCTTAAAACACCCAGTGCTTACACTACTGGTAAAATCACACCTTATTGAGGAAAATGGATCACAAGCAGCACCTAAGATAATTAACTTAAAAGAGGTCGCAAAGCACCCATTTGCGAGAAATGCAATATACCTCAAAAAGTAGAAAAATTACTAGGAGAATTCCTCCAACTTGAAAAACACAGTAAAAGAAAATAGTCGGAGGAAAATAAATACTTTTCTCTCTACCGAAGAGTCTCTACCGGTGAAGAGAAAGTCTCTACCGTGTTTACATTTTTAAAACTCACCGAATACTAAAACAGGATATAACCTATATTAAAACATCAATGATTTTTTAGAGTGGAGTCGACAAAGAAGAAAAAATGAATATTTTTTACTTCCTAATCTTTTAATCTTTATTTAATCAACTAATTAATTTATGTTTTTATGACATTTTGCGGTCTTAACTCCATCATCATCTGCCCCAGCTATTAATATTTATACTAAAACATTTTTCAAAAAAACAAATTCGATTGGAGACTATTGCGCTAGTTTATAACACACTTTGTAGGAGAAATCTTCTTCTTTAGGAAACCAATCAGGCGTTTAGTAGCTTATCTTTTATGTCCGCTAACTGGGTAGTTAGGAGCTCTATTACAATGAATACTCTCACGTATATCGTCAGTTCATTGCAAGAAGTCACTTAGCACATTTATGATGGAGCTGAAATTAAGAAACGTTATGGAAATTTCGACCTTATTTATAGATAAAAAAAACAGTAAGGGCACTAAAATGGCAAAAACTCTTTTATATATCAAATATATTTACAAAAACACACATAGGGAATAATCATTGAAATTCTTAGTTATTTAAGGTTATCAAATGTCACTTGATGAATTTTTGCAATACACCTACGATATGTTTTACTTAAGTTGAGTTTCTTCGAAACGAAATTTCATTATAATTATAGTAAACATGTAAAATAATATTGATAACGGAGTTTTATAAAAATGTTATAATAATAATAGTAATTGGTTATGCAAGTCTACTTACTTAAAGAATGTACTCGTTAAGAAAAAAGATAATATTCTTACCTAAAACAAAAAATAAATAATACATGATTAGTTAAAGAAGAATATCGCATGCATGTTACATTACTTAAAATAATTAATTTTACTACTGAAAAAACACATTTATAGTTAAAATAAAAAATAAAAAAAAGAATCTTTTATGAGAAATCTAAATCTACACATTTCTCTAAATGATTATTATTTATATGTATATATATAAAATAATCTGGGCTGTATACATTTCACCAATTCTTTATTATTTCCACAACCATTGCAACATTTCGGCTTTTTACACCATTTTCATGTCATTATTTTATTTCATATCTTGCTATTGCCTAATTTAATGTGTATATGAAAGCGAAGAGCAAAGACAAAAAATAATAATTTAAAAATCTTATAATTTTATAAATTTCGTTTTTCAGCTACAAGTCAAGAAAACTCGGATATGTATATTTGACCTTGTATTGCCAAAAAAGGTTTTGCAAAGGTCAAGTCCAAAAGGTTTCATTGAAATCGGTGATCCCTTATCCATGAAATATTTTAATGTATTATAATTCATAGTTGTGTTCAATTTTCTTAGAACCTGTGATCTAGTGTCTTATAAAGTTAATATTTATGTTGTTTTTACAAATTTTTGTATAACAATTTGATTTGAAATAATAGTTATATTATTATGACATTAAAGATCTATAATAACTGTAATTTCCAAATAACCAATATTTTAATTTATTCTTCTAAGAATGCCGTATTTGTAATAAGGATGCATATTGATGATCCTCTATTTTTTTTTTTTTACTTCAGTATGATTACAAATAATTATTAGGCCATCTACACGTTATTATTTATTATTAATAATAGATTGATATTTTTGTTTTTTAGTCCAATCCAAATGGTAGTGTTTATTAAGTGTTATTATTAATATAAAATATTTGTTCTTTCATGAGTTAATTATTCAATATTTATGCAGAAACGGATTATTATTTTAATAAGATGAATTGACTATTAACCACAAAATAAAAACTTAAGATTTAACAAGTATTGTAATTTATAATCATCTAAAAGCAACTTAAAGAATGTCAATAATTAGAGGAAGTAATCAGCTTAATTAAATGTTAGTCCCAAACTGTGCTAATTTAAAAAGTTTTCTCAAGTTAAACTCGAACTCTTCCTTTTGCTCCCTTTTATAATAAAATATCCTGCTAAGGTTTCTAGATTGAAATCTCACTTCAAGATCGGTCGTGCTTGGGAACAATGGAATTCTAGAATTAATATAATTTTTTTTTTTCAATTGAGCCTGCCTCTTCAAACAGTCCTCAAACGCGAAAAAAAGAAAAAAAAAGTTCATTTCAAATGGACTGAAAGATATTCACAAACACAGCTAAATCAGTTGTATGTGAAATTCGTACAATCCACAACCTCAAAATTGATAACGATGGAATATGGTAAACTTGAATAATTTAGCACTGGTTTGAATAAAAGTAGAGAGTAAAATATACACTCCGTAATGGATTATTAAAGGATCTATTCAGGGTCAAAGTCATCACTATCTGGAACTTTAGCTTGTTATGAACGATTTTATTTACGATATAGCTGACAGAATTGAGAACTTCACGAAGAAGATTAGTGATGCTTTATTGAGAATTAAATTTGGGGAAGGAGAGGAGGAAGGAGGAGGGGCTTGATGATCTATACCCGAGATAGACAAACATTAAAGAATACAAACTATACAGAACACATATAGTCCATGGTACAGACCCCTTTTTATCAAATTATTAACACCCGCCTGAAACTTCACCAATAGCTTCATCTTATCGTAAACTACAACTATTTTATTTACGAAAACTCTTGGAATCGTGCTGTGTTCAATTTGAAGATCGGCTAACTTTGTTTATTTAATTAGATGCTAAATCCTCGTAAATACCCATTTACTTTCCACTAGGATTGTAAGATCGGAAAATCGAGAAAAAAAGGTTGCCTACAAAAATATTGAACCGCATGGTCTATACAACTTCGTTATATTGACATTTAGTGTAGGCAACGCCCAACGGCTCAATTATAATTTTGAAGGCCACATTTTTCTCGATTTTGAGCTCAAATTATCTTACGATTGGAGTAAAAAACAAATGGATATTCGCGAGTTTTTTGGACCTAATTAAATAGACAAAGTTTGTAGGTCTTCAGATTTAAAACGCTCCAATTCCGAGAATATTTTCATAAATCGTAGTTGTATTTTACGATGACATGAAGCTATTTACGATGTTTCAGGGAAATGTTAATAATTATATAAAAAGGGGTCTGTGCCTAGGACTATCAAGAGAACAATTCATTGAATTATGCAAAAATAATTCAAAACTTTTTCTTTCTGGATTTTCTAGGGATACGTCTATTTTCCGGAACTTGTGCATAAGCCAATGATTAAAGTTATGGATAAATCACTTAATTTAATGAAGCATTAAAGAGGATACAAAGTAGCAAAAAAAATCTTTGAAAATATTATATAATATGGCCGAAATGCTTTAAAAGTACACCACCCGGAAGAAAAGTTTGCCACTAAGCTAACTTGCTCAAAACAAATAATATTTGTCAAGTTATAATGAGTTTGTAAACATTCCGTCTACAAATACTGGAACCTTATGGACTTATTATACTACAATTCATAGAACTCACATATGCACTATGTCAAGCAAACTTATTCTGCTTAATTTATATCTGAAATTATATTTTAACTTTATATTTTAGCCTATTCAGGTTATTTGGCGCTAAAAAGAATCGACATAACTCGAATACGAACCTACATTCATTTAGTATTATGAATTATGTAATTATGAAAACATGCGTTTCTTATTGTTACAAATATTGTCACTTCTAAAGTGTTGATATAGCTAAGAAATAAATTGTTTAGATCGTATACGAATGGAGAAAATTATGTTCTAATAAAAAAAAAAAATATTTTTCTTCTATTCATTTATCCTAATTTTGGTGTCTTGAGGTTGTATTTTTATATAAATTAGGCCAATTATCACCAAACATTTTATTGATACGCTATTTAATTCGATGTTTCGACCATACTAAGGATCATTTTCAAATCTGGAAAATTGTAATATCATTATTACTTAACATTAATAATTACATAAAGAATTTCTGAAATTCAGAAGAAAGAAGAAGAAATGTTTGGTGATAATTTATATATATATAAAAAAAAATTGTCTTTAAACATTTATTTACTTCCTATAACCAATTTTACTACTTGTTTAGTATCTTATATTTCTCAATAATAAAAAATTGTTTGTACCTGTCAAAGGTAGTATATTGAAAATCATTAAATTAGCTGGCAATACAGAAATTAATGAAATGTAGGGAACGGACAAGAACAGTGCTTAGTAGCACCTCTTTCTTCGTTAGAATAATTGATTAGATCTCTCATGCAGTACCTTTTCAATCTCCTCTTTAAGTTCAGTGGTATTTCATCTGTAGCCATTTTTTAGATTTGAAGACTAAAAAAAGTAAGTAAAGTAGCTCTTTAAGAGTCTTCCATTACATTTCAAGATAAAGTACCAATGTCTGTTTGAGGAATTTTGTGAACGTAAACTGATAACTTTTAACTGGTAACTTTTTTCGAAGTTAATTTTATTAAGAAATAATTCATGACAATTTATTCGAATTTTTCGTTTTTGAAATTTTTCGTATCTTGTAATTTAAATAAGTAATCATTTAAAGTTAGTGACTCCTGTATAGGATCTTGATGTTTTGGGAGAATGATCGTTTCTTCAGCAAAAATAGCTCATTATAATATCTCATTGTTAGCAATTATAAGTATTAAGTGTATACAATGTAAAGAAGAGGGACCGTTATGGAACCTTGAGAAACTCCTGACAAAATTTGACAGACTAGAAAAAATTTCGAACCCTGCAGAACTGAAAAAAAAATACATATAATTTAATTATTATAAGTTTTATATTGTTTTATATATATATATATATATATATATATATATATTATATATATATATATATATATATATATATGTATATATATATGTATGTATATTATATCATAATTACGTAACTTTATTGGTATTATGATTTATTTTCAGGATTTAGTTAGATAAGTTAATAGGTAAATTCGTATTATGAACATATATTCATGAATGAATAGTATAAATAAATTCATGATAATGCAACTGTTCATATAAAATAAATGCAGTCAGCAGACGAAGCCAGATTAAGCCATGTAAGGGAAACAATATCAGAAGCCGTTTCCGAAATTGGATGGATCAATGGAATTGGATGAAGTTTTTTTTTAAATATACTCTGAAATCGTACAGAGAAATCGACGAATCATGCTGAGGAATGAGTTGCTTTAACGAAGTTTTATATAATTAAAAAAAAAATATGTATATTGGAAGTTTCTTTTGTGAAATAATTTGCAGTTCCCAACATTCTCTGTCAATATGGATAGTTCAGCACTGGCTACTAAAGAATTTAGTAGAAAATGTTTTTTTATTTTTTAGGAATTCGAAGCTAAAAAAAGAAAAGGAGAAAAGCACTAATAAAAAGAAGTTTTATAATTGAAAAGAAAACCTAACATGACTGTTTTTTTTTTTAAACATCATCTTATATCATATCTGATGTAATTATGTCTTATAATTACATAAAACAATAAATAAATAAATATAATAAATAAATTATATAAAACAATAACAACTCTGGTGATTGATTTATTCATTACTTAAATCAGATGAATAATAATTACGGTAACATAGTTTAAATTAATTAACTGTTAATTATTATAATTGATGATATAACTGATTAGAATCTGATCCATTAGCAGTACATAGAACCCGATCGTAATTGTAATACTATTCATTAAATTGCATAGTTAATTATCAACTACATGTTTAGGTAAAATGCTTCATTAAGTTGTTAAATTAGAGCAAATCTAAAATTTTAATACAAATATCATTACAAAACTTATATGATATTGTCCTGACAGCTTAGATTTATTCAGTAATGTGCTATTCAACAATTGCTTAATTATTGAATTTTTGTTAATTATTTCTCCGAGAATTATTAAAAGATTTATTTTCTGTTAAAAGTAATTTTTTTTCCCATCTCCTTATTGTGATCCTCCCCACTCTTTATATGAACCTCGCAATATGAGGGAGATGTTCTAAGGCTACAAGATTTAATATACTTTGATTTTCATAACTGTTTCGTAATTCCAGTGATTAATAATGATCTTTGGAATAATGTAAAATTTAATATTTGTTTTTAATTTGTTGATAAACAATAAACTAGGGTTTGAAATTGATTTTTTTTCTCACAAAATAATGTAATAATTATTATATATTTTTTCAACCTAAAAATCATGCCTGATTTATAAATAAAAATTTAAATTGACGCTGGATGTTTATTGATTCGATTAAAAACAATAGTCGTCCATTAAATGGTACTGTTTCACATAAATAGTAATGATTAAATTGTGATAAAAAAATGTCGACCAAAATATAAAAATTATCTTTTAGACGCAAATTACAGAAAAATATTAATATCTATGCATACGTTACTAATGTATTTTTTATATTAATAATTTTTAATTATTATTTTTCTGAAGTTGCTTAAATTTTGCACGCAGAATCTGTACAATTACCAAAATGTTTAATGAATTTTGGAGAAAAACGTGTTCTATTGATTTTAGTTGATAACAATATTCTCTACCTACTTCTCCAGACTCAAAATATATCATAGAGAATTAATGACTTATTGATGATCATGACAATTAATACTCAAGAATTATCATTATTGTTAATTGTAAAAAAAATTGTTCAAAAATAATGATCGGGATATGACTTATATGACTCACGATCAAAAATAAAAATCGCTCTCAATAAAAATCATCAAATGATTTTTAAAAATTCCAGATAAAAGTTTTGACCAGATTTGATTTTTTTAATTAATGATTTCAAACCCTGCAATAAACGCTGTAGCTAGTGTTGCCCAAAATCAGGACTGGTAAAAAAAAAAATCGATTCTAAAATAAAAATTAAGGCAAAATAGTTACTAATACTCGACAATCTTAGTTAATATATGTTATTAATTGGTATAACCAATAAAATTTTACATTTAACTCCTCCAATTTTACATTCAGGATTAGTTAGGTTTCACCTATCTAAGAAAATACAGTAATATCTCTATAGTAATAAGCTAATAAGTAACTCCAAGACTGTTGCGAGGCTCTTGCGCAAGACCAAGACTCTGACCAAGACTGAGTTTGGAAGACCGAGACTCGTCTGGGTCTCGCATTTGGGCAACACTAGCTGTAGCTCTCCAAATATTCGGCCTTCGAATGTATCATTATTGAATTAAAATTGTATTTATATATTCTAAATATAATTTTATTTGTTCTAGGTTAATAAATGAAATATATTATCTTTTATATTAAGCATACAAATCAACCCAAAACTTATAATGCATTCAACTTTTTCATGATGTAGTTTTTCTCTCTCCACTCTCCAAATCAAAGTACAATCAGAATTGGAACGGAACAAAAAATGTCCTACTAATTTTACATTTCATATATGGTGTTAATGTACTATTTTTTCACTATAATAATAATAATTAATAACCTTTATCTGTACATACACTTTAAAATTTGATTCATAGGTACAAAATCAACATTTTATTCGAGGTTCTGAGTTCCATTGATTCTACCACTCGTTTAACCACACAAAGTAGTGCACTTATCACTTCTGTCTCAACTCCTTCCTCTTCAATGATACTCTCTTCCAAGCTGCTCTTCCAAAGGATTTCTTCATTTCCTTTTCCAATCCGTCGCTGGGCCTCCTTTCTTCTTCACGGGGACTCTTGGATATCAGTCCGTAAACTTCCTGATCTATGTTATGACATTCCTCCTGATGACTTGCCCAGTCCAGGTTCACTTTTTTATATGCAGTTTTTCCACAATAACTGGAAGTAGGTCTTTGCTCTAATCCATTTATTAAACTTTTGATCTCTTCTTGATATTCCAAACAGGTACCGATCCATTTTTCTGACTGTTAACCCTAATTTTTTCTCCTATAGTTTTTTTCCATATGTTGAAAAATATATTTCTCAATAAAATAGTTTTAAAAAAATATTTCACATGAATGTAAGAGAAAAAAAAAATGAAAAACAAAATTCATGTTATTATTTTCCCATTATATTCATTTGTTAATGAAGAATAAATCATGATTAGATATGTATGCAATGTATAAAAGTGTAATTAAATAAAGTTTCACTATTTATTAATTTATTTATTTTATTGTATCGTATTAATTTAAATGAGTAAAAAATTCACCAAAAGATAGGAAATAGATCTTAGAAAATAATAATTCTAATTATTTAATTAATTAAATTTTAGAAAACCGACTACTCAAGTAACTCTATTCCTCTTAAGGAATGGAAAATGATGTATATCTCCGCAAACTTATAAGTGGGTTGCTAGTTAGCGTCGATGAATGATGAAACTAGGTGGAGTTGTCCGATGCCTTTCATGACACATCTATTTCCGTTCCATGCATCTACACATGTCGATATTCAGAAGGCTCGTATGTTGTGTAATACCACAGAAGTTAAATTAATAAATTACCTGTTTCAAATTTTAAAGACTTTCAGTTAAGTTTCACTGCTGATAGACCCAAGCAACCAACTTTTTTCTTTATGAAAAAATTATGGATTCAATCAAAACGGGATTATTTGCATAATCTACTTTTTTCTTTTTGTTTTTTTTTTTTCATAAAAATATTATTTATCTTAATTCTAGGTATGAATAAATGTATGTGTAATTTCAGGTTTTAATAGGGAAGAGTTTATAAAAGCTACATAAATGAGTTTAAGTTGAGAGCTGAGTTGCTATGAGCTGATGCTATCGTGACGGGAACAGTTTATTCACTGCTAAATACGAGACCACTCCGAGCTGACAGCTACTGCCCTCCGGTCACAGATAGCGCCCTGGTCTTTTCCCTCGCTATATGAATACTAATAAGACAATAATAATAAACCAAGCGTCACATTATTATTATAAATTGTATATACTTTGAATAATCATAAGTAAAACAATAGCATGCTATTCTTGTATAAGTAAAATATACTTTATATCTTGGAAGAAAAATGGCCAATGTCCAAAAAATTGAAAGCACTGCGCATAGAAAGTGTAGAATATACATTAATTTTTAGCTATTGACATGGAATATCAATTTAAGAAATCTGAATGTTTCAATTTACAAGACTCTTAACTTTTCTATGGTTATTTAAGTGTGTGATATGAGGAAGCTGAAGTTTAAGAAAGAAAAATGTATCAAAGTCTTGGAAAATTTTGAGATTTCAAAAATATTCATTTGAAGAAAATATGAAAAAGTTGGTGGTTGTAATGGCATAAAATTTAAGATATACTTTTTCATTTTTATTTTGATTATTTTCAGTTATATGTTTTCCTAAATACCCATAGCAGATACAGGGAGAGGTTTAATTTTTATTAATAATAACCGTTTTTAATGGAACAATAACTAAAACTACTAATGTTAGTAATAAAATTTCAATAGTATTTTTTCTTGACATGTTTACATTTAGTGGGTGAAACACGTGGATTATTGTTAAAAAAGAGAACATGTTGCGATTTTTTAAGTGTTTTCCACAGACTGCACATAGAAAGGAATATGAATCAATAAAATAAAATTAATTTTCTATTTTTTTTTTTTTTTTTTTTTTTGGTGGAGGGGGGATCTGTTCGAAAGTCCTCCTTTCTTTCTTTTACGGTGAATCCCTCATACATGATATTTCTTCTTTTCCCTTTTTGTAGATTTCAAGTAATTGAAAATTCTATCACTATTATCTAGTATTTCCTACTAATTATAATTATCAAATATTCTACTTCAATGACAATACAACAAAATTTTCATCTTCAGCAAATAGTGGACAATAAAACAACTACAAAATAATTGCTTTATGCGTAGCAGTGCAGTTGCAACTGACCCCGAAAAGAATAAACAATTCTTGTCTTGTCATTTTTTCCAAACTGCAGCAATTATTTGAATGTTCGCATTTAAAATTTCGTTGTTTGTTAATTTAAAATTATGTTTGAGTGTAAGTAAAAAACTAAAAGCAATGATTATCCACTATTAAAAGTTACATTGCATTAAAAGAATTGCGAATGAGAAATGTTCAATGCTAAAAATAGTAGCTTGAAAGCCAACGTTATCGAAGGAGATTCAATCATATCAGGCAAGAATATTACTAGCTATATAATAATATATTATTATATGTTATATAAGAGAAAAGCACCCGATCGCTAAAGTGTTCAATAATCGGTATTGGCTAGTGAACTGGCCGCTAAATATTTGGCAAATGTTACAATTGGTCTGGCTGAAATTTAAGAATAGACTATAGCTCAAAACCACGTGACTTATTATGATGACCACACTTTGTTGCCAATTGAAATAATAAAACAAATAAAAAAATAAAAAATTTTAGAATAAAATTACTTGTTGTAACCATAATTTAATATTAATAAATCATAATTGTTACGGATAAAATAATTAAACATAGTATAGAAAATTTTAGTGTTACTAAATCTATATATTCTGTATGAAGGTTATCGCAGAAAAGAAATCGATGTAAGAATTCTAGCTATTCACTATACTATCAGCTGTCGCAACACTCCTTATCTATGACAGCACATTAATAATCGAATTGATTTCTATCTCATTAAGGCAGAGCTATGGTAGTCGTGGTGCATCCCAACATACCGATTACAATACTAATGTGATTTTTTCTAGGTAAGTGTTGGGTTAGGGAGTTATTATTTCGTATGTTCAAGTCCTTCAGATATTTAAAATTAAATTTTAAAAATTCCTTGCAATTATTAAATTTTAGTTGATTTGCCTTCATTTGTTTGATTATGTAATGAATTATTGTTTCACATTTTCAGAAAAAAATAATGCCCAAAATGGTTTCCTTGAAATTTGTAACAATGACTCAAGATATCATTATTTTTCCCAATAATTTTAGTCCGGCCTACAGTGAAGAAAATATTGTTTCTATTAAATAGACTAGATGTAGAGATAGTTTTCTAGGCTATAACCAAATCATATAAAATATGTCTTCACACTTTAATAGCTGAGGTGAAAAATCTGAATGATAAAGTGTTAAAGGGGACCCTACACGGTCAATCGGAATTGCAATAATGACGTTCCGAATTGTCGTGTAAGGTAGTGAATGAAGTACTGATGGTGGTGCGCTGCGGATTTCCGAACATCCGGAAATCAAAGGTTCATTCACGAGAAGTGGAGGGGGGACCGACTAAACATATGGGCTGGGGAGACCAACCATACTGCTGGATAGGTTAGGTTACCTAGGCCTCACAACCATTATAAATTTCTGATTTTCATTATATGTAAATAGTTAAATAATTTTTTATATCCCTTGTTTATAATTTTAAACCATCTTCAACTATTTCTTTTAAATAGTCAAGTGGGCAACAAATTAAAAAAAAAATGAGGAAACTTCTCAATTTACTTTAGGAAAAAAAAAACTTTAACGTTGTGTATATTCATCAGTTCTTTTCCCATTTTCCTCAATAAATTTATTATTTTCGCAATACCTTTCCTTAATTTTTGTAAGTAGTAGACTTATATTTCACTAACTTTTGTCAAAACGATTTTCTATGAGACTAACCTTACTACTCTAGATAGGTTAGTTTACCTAGGTCTCGTTATTAAGTAAATAATTTCATAAAAGTAAATAGTTGTTTATATCCCTAGTCTATATTATTATTAACCATTTTCAACTATTTTACTTTAAATAGTCAAGTAGGCAATAAATTGGAGAGAAAAAAAAGTGGAAACTTCACAATTTACTTATAGAAAACAAATCTTTAACTGTTGCGTTTATTTGCCATTAATTTTTCCATTTTTCTTAACAAATTGATTATTTTCGTAATACTTTTCCTAGATTTTTGTATGTAGTTGACTTATATTTTTCTAACTTTGGTCTAAACGATTTTCAGGGACTAGGAAGTAATTATTATATCTCCGTTTTTCTCTTGATCCCCAATATTATAAATGGCAATGTCCAAATAAGCATATCTATGCTGTTTCTTTGTTTACAACTGCGCTAAATTGGTATCAGCAAAGATAAGTAATGATCAGTAATGATTGAACGTGTAAGGGTCTTCATGATCAAAGCGATACCGGGCAATCTTGGAACTTCTTGTGACGTTCATTCATGAATTACCGTGTAGGGTCCCCTTAAAAACCTGATTGATCATTCAAGAAACCATTCTTCTAGATCAAGGACTGTCCCAAAGAATCTTCATGGGTTATAATGATGATAGTGCTAAAAGCTTACTCCTTTTTTTTTGTTCAAGGAAATGTATGTTTTGGAAACCTATTCTTGTATTATTTTTCCTATAGTGTAGCTTATCAGATATTCTAAGACCATGACTTGATATGTAACTACCATATGATAAGGCTCTCGAATACACTTGTCACTGTCAAATACGCATTGGCAGCCTTCGGCACAAATGTTACATTTGAGTATACTCTTGTTTGAAATTTTGGAATGGTACTTGAGTATGTGAAAAAAACAAGAAAAATTCTAAGAAACTAAAATTAGGTATTAAGATTGATATACACCTGAGATATTAGAACAACTTTTTTCACCAAAATCCACCAACCTGAACACTTTATATCATCAATTCTAGACATTTTTACGAATCCCATTAAACGGCTCAAACAATTTTAATAGCAACCGTTATAGCAATGTACTATTAAACGTTGTTTCTATATGAGGTAAGTCTTGTAATTGCGTTTTCATGGTATTTTGATAATTAAAATATCCTATGTTTCTAATAGGAGACCTAGTTTACTCATATATTCTAAAAATAAAATTAGGCACGAATAAAGAATAAAAATACTTGTTACCATGATTTTCAATTAAATATGTATAAAATGCCCGTTTCTTTCAAACTAATTTTGCGACTTGGTGTATATTATTAAATAGATTTTTAGTGGCTTTGTTGAATTCAAAAAATATTTTGTGTTGCTTGATTTGTTAACATAAGTCAAATAAGATTCCCCAATAAATTATTTCTTAATAAATTCTTAAAGTTCGTATTTTCATAGGATAAGATTTTATTTAACGGATAGTTGAATTTCCTATTTCTATAGGATATGTATCTTGTTTCAACGACCGTCAAGGTTTTACTGCAATCAAAACGTTCTTTGAACCCTGTGCTAATGTTTGATTAAAAAATTAGCTGCGGTAATTTGCGGCTTTGATAATTGTCTAGCAAAGTCCATACCGAAAGCTGTTAAAAAAACTGACAAGATAAAAATCCTACCTATATATAAATAAAAGTATGCCTTTTATAATTTATTCCTTTCCATCACAGAAAACTGGAGGCAAAATATAGAAAAAAGAATAAACTGAAATGGAAAAAGAGATTCAAGAGAAATTCAAACAATTTGGTGATTCAAAATTGATACCGGGATACTGTTTATTGCTCACTACAATGTATTATGTTTTATCTTCATTTAGACTGTAGACTGACTTGTTGTGCATATTGACTTTTACATCTTATGACATATAAAATATATTTTATTTATTAGTAAAATAAATAACAAGCATAATAACGGTTGTTTTTACTAAAATGGTTTTAGTCTATGTTAATTCATAAGGTCCAAGACATTAAAATACAATACGTTTTTCAGACATTTTACTTAGAAATTTTGCCGTTTCGATGCCTTCTTCGACCACTATGTCGCCGGTGGATGGCAGTACGTAAACAGCGATTGGTGGTATCGACAACGATCCTTCGGGTTCGATAAGCATTTAAATTTATTTAGTATATATGTGTCTATATAGTCTATAGTTGAAAACAAAATATTTTTGGAAAAATTTTCTATCCCATGAGTTTAAAAAAAATAATTTCCAGCTTTCTAGAATAATGGGACGACTGAATAACAGTAGTTTTGTAAATACCTCTGGAGAAATCCTCTATAACTTAAACCGTATAATATAAATATATTGTTTAATTTTTTTAAGAGAAAAAGAGCTCTGTTTGGATTAGCTATTCTTTAATTTTGGCCATTTTTTGAAAAGTAATTTATGTTTTTAGTTGCTTCATCCTTCTACTTTCAATTCCAATATTAATTTCCGTATTCGACATTCGTTTTAAGTTGTCCATTATTTCTAAGATGTTTTACTTTGTACTTCCATTCTCTCTGCACATAACTCCTCTATCCTAGAAACTCTGAAAGACCTCCAGAAATCCATCTCCATTGTTTTTACTAAATCATAAGCCGAAAATATCCGAATCAATAGTTTTTTTACACAAATTGAAATAAATAATTAAAACAATTTTTAAAAAATGGTAGTGAGATAGAAACAGAATGAAATCTGCTACGAATAATGGATCAACTGAAATAATAATGAGCAACAGTAGTTTTGTAATCACATCAGGAGGGATTCCCAGTAAGTTTAACTCTTTATATATTTTCTCGTTTCCTACCATTGGTCGTTTAATGAAAAGTAATTTATTTTTTAGCTTCCAAAAAGTTATATATGTTTTTATTATTTCTATGGTCTGATAATTTTAATGTTTCCCTTCCTCCTCCTTCCATGAAACTATTATATTTAACATATCGCTTATTGCAGAGTACAGCATTGTAAGCTCATTATTTGGAAATAACCGCATCGACCAATGGGATGATGCAATACATCACTAGTGTCACCAATAAGAAACGATCTTCAAGAAATAGATGTATTGCGGGCAGGCAACAGGCTACAGAGACTGATTGAGAGCGGCCAAATAGGTCTTCACTTGGCCCATTTGTCAGCTGGCCGCTGTGGTCATTAGGAGCTTCACATACACTGAATTGTAGGCTCTCGAAAAGGCAGGGGTGAATAGCGCAGGATTTCTTCAGGAGTTGAAATTCCGAACATTTGGCCAAGCCTTAGGATATTTAAAGGGTTTGTGAATTATTGAGCTCGAACAATTTATTAAAGTCTTTTTACTTTGTTCTGATTTCTGCTGATAATCGCCCACCTGGTACTGTCACTGGTAAAAGTAGGGAATCTTTCTTCAAGCGAGCCTACTATGGCTTTTTGAGAATCCCAAAAGTCATACCAACTATAATCGATATCACCTCCATGTACATCCTAAACCTTTTCCATCTTCTAATGAAGTTCATAAGGGATGACCAATTTTATATAGAACGTTTTCTGTTCTGTCCGAGTCCAGAATCAGTCGCAGTATATTATTGACTGTGAAGCTAAACAAATGAAAATCGAATCACAACACTTAATTATCTGTTTGCTAATTTTTTTAACTAGCAGGCAAGTGTGAATAAAGCACGCAGTATATCGGTCAGTGATAAATTGGTAATATAATTTGGATATTTGTTGTTGTTGGTTGGGATTTTAAGGCGTAAAACATCATGGTCATCAACGTCTATAAATTAATTTTGTTTATCTCTAGATTAAATTTGTATGAGATTTTAATTTTTTTTTAAATCGTTTGATTTCAAGAAACCTAAAATAACTTTATTGTGTCTCAAAATGTTTGTAATTGGAGGTGTAAGTCCTGAACTACTTAGACTTGATACGTAAAAAGGACTCTCCTGTAAAATGTGGCAGGCTGTAAAGTATATTATTTCAGTATTGGCATTGTGGTGGTGGCTGTTTGCTAATAAGGTGTGAATGGGTAAGATTTGTGTGACCTATTCTCAGTCTGGTAAAGACAACCTCTTCTCTGCGGATATAACGATTTGGCATTGACCATGACTTTATAATATATTTTAATTTGCTTGGCGAACTCTCATTCCACATTGATTGCCAGTTATGAGTTGTTTTTTTTAGAGGAAGACATATATCTTGCGGCGTTAGAATGTCAGCGCCTCGGCCTCGGTGGGGAAGCATTTGTTCAGCTGCGACATCCACGAGCTCATAAGGAATTAGTGTATACACACTATTAAGAAAGAGCTAAATTAGTTTTATTTTCATTTGCTTATATATGTATTATGAAATATATATATATATATTATATATATATATATATATATATATATATATATATATATATATATATATATATATAAATATATAAATATATATATATTATGAAATATAAACAGCTTGTACATACAAAGTAACTTAATTTTGTTGTTTTTTATTATTAAACATCTCATATTCTTAGTAGTAATACAAAATGGATTTTCTGAATGCAAATATTAAACTTTTTAGACTATGCCGGGATTTCCCGGGTCAGGGAAAAGGACGGGGGATCAATGCCAGATTTAAAAATCCCCTTCCCCGACATCGGTCCACGAACTTTTTATTACTTTTTATCTTGTAAACTTCGGTTTATCATCTGGTTGCCAGACAAACACTTTACACCCCTTGGCCAACCTGTCCTTTGAAGTAATTAACCAAGACAAAAATGAGGGCTTGTAAGGTGGTACAAAGAAAACAACGACCAACGAGTTTCCTTTAAGTCTCTCCCTCAACATGTTTCTGTTAATTGTCTTCTCGTCCGTTGATCCATTTCCGGCCATGCGTTCCTCTTTTGTTTCCACTCTATTCTTGGTCTTCCACTAAATTTCCAACAGTTTTGTTATTCGAATTCAGTTTCAAGTTGCCATACAACTCAAGTCTTATTTTGTCGATCACTTTTAAGATTATACAGCCATAGTTTCTTGATTGATATGCTCCAACCTATAAACCATAGCAGACATTCAAAAATCCATCTCCTATGCTAAAAGTATTTTTCTTGTACTCTGTCCTATGTTATTACTCAACTCTAAACCGAAAACATGCTAGATACAGAAGGAAATCATGTAACTTCCTGGTACGAATAATGGGAAAGCTAAAAATGGTTGCTTTTAAAAATTTCAAACTGAATTCCTAAGAATTACAACCGCTATATTATTAATTTTTCATAATATCTGTAAAGCCAATAGAAATAAAGATAAATTGTTATTCTTTATGTAGTAGATGGGATTCATTCACAAAACATCTCATTGTTGTCTGAACCAGATTAGACATTAGCAATTATCACCCCAATATTCATTTAATTTTTAAATGATTAAAAACGTTTAATAGCTTGGTAATTAAATATACCATTGAAATTTCCGCGTTCAGTGTATGCATATTTATAATATAAACAATATATTTGTGTATATATATTATATATACACTAGCTATGGCCCAGCGATATTATCCGTATTAATTTTTATTTATATCTGCTTCTTTCATATACTGTATTCAGAATATGAACAAATTCATTGAATTAAACTATTAGTATCTGAAATTCATGTAGTAAAAGAAAACAGCAATTCATAAACTTACAAACAAAAATTATTTGTAGCACCTTAAGTTTTTTCGTTTTATAGCCTGACTTTACAATCCTACTTAGTAGTCTTCCGTTGAAATCTTAGTACTATAGAGACTTCAATATTTTATTTTATTTATACGTGTTCCGTTACTTTTTTTTCATTATTTTTTGTTCCGAAAGTAACACGCTGTAATGCACAACAAATAATGAATACTTGATGTAGCTGATTTCATGCGATTCAAGAACAGATCCCTTCATAAAGAAATTTTGGAATTGAACCACTGAGAAATAAGCACTCAATACACACGGAAACTGTTTTCTTTTAAAATATTGCATGAGAAACAGTGTAGCACGGAACACGCATAATAATGATCCAACAGAACTGATGTAGCTTTAGATTATAGATTGCGGAACTGTAGTGTTCAGTTCACGCAAAATATCATAAAACCAAAACAAATAATTATTAACAATACGAGCAGTTAAACTACTGCTAAAACGGAATATCTTAATACAATTATTTATCTCGCCACGAGAAGATAAATTTGATCTTATTACTACATACATAGTTAATATAAATTTATTTTATTTATAAATACCCCATAAAAAAGAAAATATCTTACTTCGAAATTATATTTATGAAATATTTGCCTTAAAGGATAAATAATTTATCTTTTTAAGGAAAATTCGAAACGGGAATGAGACACATTGAATTATTATTTATATTTAGACATTTTCATCAATTTCTATGTTTTTTAACAAACAATTTCTATATTTGTGTTACTATTCAGAACATCGTAATCAATATTTTGGAAAACTATGGAGTGACATAAAATCAATAACCCTTAATTAAATTTAACTAGCTGGCTGATACCAGCCAATAATTCGCATAAAATATTGGTCAGTGAACAATTAAAAAAAATATACTGAAATATGTTAATGAAATCTATAATTATGTGGAGGAATATATTTTCCGTTTCTTGGTTGAATTAAAATAGTTAATTCATAATAGTATACCAAAAGTTTTATACAGTTTACCGCTGTCCCTTTGCTTATAATGGTCCCATTCCGATATTTTTTTTATTTTGCTGAAAATTTTATAACCGTTTAATTATTCATGGATTTAACCCTCCATAAATTGCATACTTTTCCTGTTATGAAGAAATTGGTACATAATTGTGTTTTTCTTTGTGTTATTTTTCAGTATTTCAGCAATATTATTTTCCAACTTCATTTCAATGTTTTTTATAGGTATAACGCTCAGTCTAGAAGTGATATTTACCACGCAGGAAAGAAACTCAGGAGATTCCCCGTTTGTCAATAGGTGTTCATGTGTTAGCCTTGAGTGTCCGATTAGTAATCACGCTAGGCTGATCTCTTTTATTCTTTTCAACTGGAGGTGCACTCGATTTGTTACTACAATTCAAAACAAAAAGTCTGCCTTTAGGGCAACATTAGCTAACAAAACTGACTAGCCCTTTGAGCTTTTTCTCTCAATTGTCCTCTTTTCACAAAAAAGGCACTGGTTTTTCGCCTTTTTTATTTTTTTTTTACCTTTGTTTTACATGTAGAGAAAGTAAATATGAGCCTTTAAAAAGTATCACATTTTTTTTAGTACTAGCAGGATGTCGTAACAAGTGTTTCAAATAAATTTATTGAATTCGCAGTATAAGTTTTAAAAGAAAAATCATCCATTCGTTCAGCAAAAAATATGTAACCATCATTTAAACAGATGAATTTAGAAAGAAGTACGAGAAATATTACAGTAGACCGATTATATAGACATACGTCTCATTATTGAATGTGGAGTTATTCAGAAGAGTTAATTTTATAAACTCTTTTCGAAGTGGAGATTATGAAATAAACCACAATCCTACCCCAACAGTTGCTTTCCCTTCATATACGCATCACGGTCAGTAGTCCACAGCTGGCATACACATACTGAACACATCTGGTGAAGTCTGTTATGAGTGTTTGTTGATGAACTAGAAATGTATACGATACTTGTATTTACATAATTTAAGTTATTTTGTAATTTTACTAACCGATAGAGTAAATATTAGAACACATATCGAAGAAATATTTGATTTTTAATCTTTAAAATATAAGCAAGTCTTTTTTATTATTATTTTAGTTCTTTTTTAGAATTTTTGAGGTAAAAATTAATAAAATTTAATTAGAATACAAAACAAAGGAGTTTCTGAGCTTTAAAGCATAATAAATAAAAACAAAAGATTTTTTTAATTGAAATTTTTCCTTCCTTTTTTTCTAACAAATCAGGTGTCTACTTAATGTTGAAACTCCGAATTCCAACAGTTTACACTATTCTGCCATTTACACAACTGTAAATGGTTTGACAATTTAATAAATTTCTAACGAGTTATTCTGCCTTCTTTGAAGTTTTGTGTTTAGCATTGCAAATCACTAACCCTCACGTAAAAGACACCGTGTCCATTTTTTAATTAAATAATTTATAATCTAAAAACTCAATTTTAATAACTCAAAGTTATGGAAATTTGGCTCCCTGAACAAATACAAAAATGGACACAGCGTTATTTATCTCCGGACAGAAATGAACTCTTAGGTAATTATTGATTTCAGTTATATAATAAACATTCAAAAAATTAATGTGAAAATATTTTTTTTAGACGCCTAAACTATAGGTCAAAATTATAAATTTCAAATATAATACAAAGATATAAGAAGCTGTAGAAATATCATATATCATAAATACGGTGTTATTTTCTGATTTTATATTTCAATAATTTTATTTTTTATTTTATTGTTTAAAAGAGAAACTGGTTGTATGTTATAAGTATACTACATAGTAGTAAGTAAATTTAAAACCTAGTATTATTGACCAGCAATTCCATCATTTCTAATGAACGCTCAACTGAAAATACGTAAATACTAAGGATTATTTTACATACAAACTAGAATTGAGCTTACAGATGCAGGTATATGCAGCTGAAATTTTCATTAATATTGTATTGGAAAAAAAAATTGATTTTAGGCCTGCGTTCGAAAGATCAAGTCGATACTATTTGTTTGTTCTTATATTTTCCACCTAATAGGCAAAATAATAGGTGATTAGTTATTTGCCAGTATTTTAGAGAATTGAGATTTCATTTTGGAATCTTCCAATAATATTATAACGCATTTATAGCCAACTTTATTGGTTGTACATAAGATAAATATTTCGATACTTCTAGATATTATGCAATCATCTTAAAGAAAAATTATATGTAGTTATTTATGCAAACAGAATTCAGAAAATAAGAAGTTCACTCGACTCAAATGCAAATCTTCAAGTATTACCTCTGCATTCAAAGCTGATGGAATATTCGTTGAAGCCCGCCCAAAATTATATTTTGCTGTAACAATGAACAGAGAGGACCACCGATGGCTGACTCACTGGTCAGGGTCACATTAAGACAAGATAAAGACCAGTTGCCGAGGAGACAGCCCATTTAGGGATCGTTACGAACAGAGGATCGGATCTTCCATTGTAGCACCGAGAGCAAAACATTGTAACTGGAGCTTCTTTTGTAAGCGGACTATTGTACCAAATATTGTTCGTTTGCGAATAATTCTAAGCCAGTCTATTGTAGTTATTGTACTGCACCTAAAAGGGATTGATTGTTTCTTGGAGTGATTTTGAGGAAAAACGATTTAATTATTTTGTTATATAAGATTCGTTCGAGTTCGGATGATTTTATTCATACATTAATGCTTAAAAGATATAAGACGAAAAAGTGGATAAACCATTCATAGTAATTGAAAGATTAATATTTAATTACTTCTTATTTTTCTTTCTCTAGTTGTTTTTCCGAAGCTTCCGGTTTATATTCTTATTGTTAAGGCAATTAATCTTAAAAAAAAAACTATGAATCACAACAAACAGCCATGATGTGGAATAAGTGTACTGGGCAAAGTACAATAATGAAACTTGAAATAACGAACTGTTGGTTGGTATACACAGAAATTTAATATGTAACACCAAAAAAAGTATTATATTTAAATATAGACATGACTGTTATTGTAATTTTTGAAATTGCTACATTACGAAGTCAAGTATATATAAAGGAATCTCTAAAGATGGGAAAACTATCCCGAAACGTCAGATGTAACTGTGTTCAGAAACACATTCAGTCTTGTAAAAATAACTTATTTCCACCACCTCGAAGGAAATTTTACAATAAACAATTACAATACAGAATGTACAATTTATTACAATTTTGGGAGAGGGGTAGCTCAGTTGTTTAATTATATGTTGGAGTTTTAAGGCGTAAAATTTCCAGGTCATCAACGTCTGCAAAATATTTTTGTTAACTGTGGATTAAATTTCTAAGAGATTTTAAATTATTACCTTACAGTAACTTCATTGCTTCTTTGTCATCCCTCAAAATGTTTGCTTTTGGAGGTTTAACTCCTGAATTATTTAGACTTGATACGTAAAAAGGACTCCTCCAAAAGCGTATTATTGCAGTATTGGCATTGTGGTGGTGGACGTTTGCTAATAAGGTGTGAATGGGTAAAATTAGTTTGGTCTATTCTCAGTCTAGTTAAGACCTATTCTCTGCGGATATTACGATTTGATGTTGACCATGGCTTTATTGTTTTTTTAGTATCTTTTAATTTGCTTGGCGGACTCCCGTTCCACATAGATTGCCAGCTATGAGTTATTTCTATTTTGAGGGGAAGACTTACATCTTGCAGCGTTGGAATGGCAGCGCCCTGGCCTGGAAAGGTAAGTAAGTAAGTAAGGGTACGGGTAAATTTCGTTTTAATTTCTATTTTATACGTAAGATAAGCTGGTGATCTTTCAGTAGTAGAATGCTCTATTCGCCTGTAGTCTAAAAGAAAATTCTCCGTAGCATACTCGACAGGTAGTCCAGATTTTAACATTTTGCACATTTTATCTTTAACGTACCAACAAAATTGTCTGCAGCTCCATTTGTTGCTGGGTGTTTTGGAGATGTTACTGTATGCCTCATACCATTCCCTTACAGAAAGTTTCTTAATAAACTACTTGTGAATTGGGGTCCTCCATCAGTAACCAATTGATCACACAATCCGTGTCTGACAAATAACTTTTTGAAGATTTGAATAAGCACCCAGGCTTTAGTATTATCTCCCATTTCAAAAACTTCTGGTCATTTGCTGTGGCCATTTATGATAACTAAAAACATCCTATTTCGTAAATGACCTAAGATGTCAGCGTGTTATTACTTATTCTGTTTCAATTTCTGTAAGGTGACCCTGTGATCGGGAGATCCTCCTGAGGCACACCCAGCCTCTATAAAGTGTTTGCCCTGAATTAAATAAATAATTAATCGGTCAAGTCATCTCATTGCACAACCGTTGATCAAGAAACTGTACTTTTCCTAAATAGTACTGAACCCAAGACCCTCCATGGTTTGTAGTGGTACGTTTTTTTTTTTTTTTTAATTACTATGATACCTCTGATGGAATATTTTTAATTGTTACATTAAAGTCAATCTATTGATTATTTACCTGACTAAAACACACATTTATAATATACAGATATTTAAACTATGGATTAATTACTCGTGTCATTTCTTTTTTGGATAACAACCGCCTCCTTAACCTGGCAGGAGTGGAAAATCTCTGCAACTAAACTTATTATTAAAGAAACGACTTATTTGTGATGTAAATTTAGCTTCTTGTGTTCAAATAAAATGCAGCCTGTATGATTCATGTAGTCAATGAAATAAACCTCGGCCAACTAATTCAGTATAGCTTCATCATTTTTACAAGGGCATAAGAAAATATGCATTTACGTTTACGTTTCACTAATATTTAGTGTGTCCTAGTGACTGATTGTTGTAATACTCAATAAATAAATAAATAGAGCTAAAAAAAAATATTCAGTATAATTTTATTTAAAACTGTACTGAATTATTTAATAAAAACACCTCTAATAAATCACATTAAGTTTTAAAACTAATGTAATTCGACTGTGCTTAACAATTAGAATATTTATAATTGTTAATTGAAAATTTATCAAATTGATAACCAAATCATTTATATATTATTCTTCGATTATCTTCTAGCTTTGGGCTGAGGAATATAGGAGTTTTGAAGTGCATGCGTAGAGGAGATAATGCGTTTTATATTTAATGTTTTACATTCACAAGCGATTGATTTTAACTAAATCTCTCTATTTGGGATGAATTGTCCTGCATGAAAGTAGTGAAAGGTATGAAAGGTATGCTCGTAAAAAATTTTAAATAACAAATGTAATCGGAAGCGATGATTAGGGAAATAATATTTCATACAAGAGTATATAATGTAGGTTATATATTATAGAGTTTCATAACTTCAAATAGACTGAGAAACACAATCTCTTTGATGGTATCATATATATATTCATCTGACGAGAAACAGTTTTTTACTCGCTCTCTTCTTTCTCAAGAGAACCACATTCCTTTCTGCACTACCAACTTGGACCTAAAGAAGACAGCAACCTGCCGCGAAGTATGCAGCGAGCGGTGGCCCTGAGTCAGTAATGCCAAGGCAGTCGACAGTGGAAGTGGAAGACTCGATTTGCATCTGAATAGGACAACTTAAGCAAATGGAGAGTGGCGCCAAAAGTTCAAGCACCGTTTTCCTAGGTATAGCGAATTTTGTTTCAGTTACAGAGTGGCAAATAAGGTGCAAGTTGTTTGGTTTCTTAATAGGAGGGAGTCAAAACTAAATGAGTCGACTAATTTGATATATAATTTATTTATTATTATACTGTCATTTTTTCTTAAAATTTTGTAATACCTCATCGCAAATTACAAAACCAAATTTTCATTTTATTTAATTAAACACCTTTTTTGGTAAACTGCTAATAATCAAGTTTTGTAAAAAAAAAAAAAAAACTGACGTAGTTCAGGACCAATGGACCAATGGAATTTCAGAATTTCAACTGCCAAAAAATATACAAAGAATTTTACACTGTACTGTTTTCCTTGTAGATATTTGATTGGAGCAATTGTAAGACGCCATTTTAATACTTTAAAAAAATTATATCGGGGAATCTGCCAACGGGTAGTTTAATTCATATAATAATGGTATTTTTTTAAGAGAGCACATTTTAATTTGGTTATGAGTTTTATAAAGGCACCAAACTTCTGTGAGGCTCACTTGGAGGAACATTTAAAGTAGGGAACGAGAGAAAAATCATAGAACAGTCACGGTGTAATTGTATATGATCTAAAAATTTTCCAATCCAACTTTTGCTAGCGCTGTTTTTAAGAAGAGGAGAGCAATAAAATCTCTTGGGAGGCGGTGACTTGCATCACACATCTCAGAGAGGGGATGAGCAATTCTGTTGGATATTATGGACAACTTAATAAATATCAGTCCAAATAATTTAACATACAATCATAAAGCTACAAAACAAACTGGATAAGAGATCGTGATTACATAGCTTATCAAAGCCTCAACTTTAACATTTGTTTTTGTTTTATCTCCCCTTTCTTGCCTTTTAGGCAACACAGAGTTTATGCGGGGAATTATGCCGATTTAAAAGTCACACCGGACACCGAGATATGAACTCGTAATTATTTTTCTATATAAAACTTCGGTTATCATGTTGCCGGACCAAAGGCACGGTGCTATGCACACACTTTGGTCCGCTCGGCCACCTCGCTCCAACTGACACAGGTTCGATTCCGGTCTTGGTGGATTAAAAATTATTTCGTGGCGGACTATGGAATGATTCTCAACCTTCCCACTCTGGTTAGAATAAAGATGGGTGAATAAATAAAGTTAAAAAAATAAATACAAAATAATTTTACGATGAATATAAAAAAAATAGAGTTGTAATAATAAGAGGGAAGGTATGAAAGGCCTGAGAAAAATAGTTGGCTGTTGAAGGACGTTTGATACTGCTTCTTTTCATCATCTATCTCACCCATCGGTCTCCGCCTCAAAGAGTTCATTTGGATTAGTTTTATTTCCGATTTACTAAGCTTTCTTCATAGGTATATAGTTCCAAAATATATATTCATCTCACACTAAATGCTGGATAAATAGCTCTCGTGTTACCTACCATTTATTCGTGAGAAATTACAAGGATATTTCTCCCTAAAAGTTCGAATACAGGCCCTCCGCCAAAGAGGGCAGCAGAAAATCCAAGGAGCCAATTTATTTATTTTTGAAATTGTCATCTAATTATTAAAACAAAAATTTAGGTATTAATATATTCTAAAATCTTTCATATAAAATATTTCATAAAAAATTAGAGAAAATGTTATTAAGAAATTTTAGTAACGATTCGACCAGAGAACTATTAAAGGAAATAATACTGCTATCGGTGCTTTTGGTGAACTTTAGAGAGTTGTTACCGATAAACTTAATGACAGAATTAACTTAATGGAGTAAATCGGATCCCACAGGTTTGTGAGACAACACGAAACACGAATACACCACAAAATCACACGCTATTTATCAATTATGAGACCAACAGAGCATCACCATTCCATTACAAGTGGAAATGGATCTCATGAAACAATTTAAAAAATATATTAGGCAACAATATTAATAGTTAATTAATTTATTACCAGTTATTTTTATAAGATATTATAAGTAAATTAACTTATAATAAATAACTTAATTTTCTTACGTATAATATTATTGAATCAAGGAACAAGTTCATGAACATTTGAAATGTTCAAAATTACATGGCTGCAACTTTATTTTTTATGTTCTTATTGAACTTCTAATTGAACCCGCGCCAAACTTACAGTATTAATCAAAATAATTTAGATGTCTTAATTCGTCTCTTAAAGTACCAAATGGTGTTTATTGTGACCATCTTTCTGTAAAAATTACTAAAAATAATTCTTCTTGAACCATGTTCTAGTGATGTAACATGTTCAAATTTAAAATATTAAATTTATTTAGACTAAATCAAATTTTCATCATTTATTATATTTTATATTATTATAAGGAGCAGGATGAGTCCTTTCGTTAATCGAGAAACTTCATCAAGAACCGAATACTATCTTTATTCATGACTGATATGGCATTATTTTGCGCACATTTGCTTATTTTCTCTTCTGTCACGTATGAATAGAGAAATAAAGAAAGTATATGTTATTTTCATTACATCTACGTCATGATAATTTTTTATTTAGTCTAAAGGGTTTTAAAAGAAAATAAGTTTTTTACCTTAAACTTGAAATATAGAAAAGATCCAAATTTCACGAGCAGACCATAACATTTTTTTTATTAAAAAAGAAATTTAATAAAAGCATTTAGACGAAAAAATGTTTATTTATTGCGAAATCAAGCCTTATCAACCTATTTCGTATCTGAATGTTAGAGCTGGCAAAATATTTCGTTACTAAAATAAATTCTATCATTAAAAAATGTTTAAAAGTTTAAATATTCAATACAATGATTTTATTTTAAGTCAGAGGACGTGAGTAGAGGATCGCTTTTTTTTCATAGCACCAAGAATAAGGTTTTTTGGGAAGAAAGGTCCAGGTGTGTCTTATATAGCTATATATTATCCACGCAACATTTGGGTAATTCAGGGGGTTCCTTGTTAAATGAGCTGGAATTCAGTATGTCTGGTTGTTTTATAACAGAACACAACCGTTGAAGAAGGCGTAAAATTTGTCATAATTACGGCGTACCCGGGTTTTTTCTCTTTGGCGTAAGGATTTGCAGAATTCTATAGCCTTCCCAAAGAGAGTTAGAAGGTTGGAAACGCCTATGAATTTAGTTGGTGTTACAGAAATTATTTTCCGAGATCTCAACTTCGTTCTTTCATGGCCACCGATTTAGAAAAACTAATTATAAAAACTAATTTAAAAATATTACAAAATGTTTTAAAATGAAATATGAAAAATAAATTCGGTTGTTCAGTTGATCTAAGAGCTCCATTAAATTTCTTCAAGTATGCGATAATATCATCATTAATCACTACTGGTCTGTTTACCAAGCAGAAACAAGGAAAATATGACTTAAGAAACGAGCTCTGCTTGACGATTGAATGTTGTTAAAGAAATATTATTATACATCATTACATATAAATAACTTATTATATTTAATCTATATATAATTATGTTTGTATTAAAATCACTTTTACTCTCACAATATTTTATTTTACACTTTAATTTTTCTTATACATTCTAAAGTTATTAGTTAACGTCTCGAACTTTTTGACCATTTTCAAACATATTTATACCACCTGTTCACATACCATTCATAAAAATTTTTTCTCAATTTTATCTAGATAAAAGACAACTTCTTTCTTTCTTGTTTTATATGTAAAAAAAAAATCGACATTCTAGAATTGCGTTTATTTAAATTTTAACTAATTTTTGACAGACAAAAAGAAAACTATTTTTTTAACTATTTTTTTTTTTTTAGAGAGAGAGAGATAGACAGAGATAAAGTGTAAAACAAAAGATTGTGAGGGTAAAAGGAGTTTTAGAAAAAATATAATCATTCATAGATTAAATATAATAATTATTTAAAAAAAAAAAAACTAACCTAAATAAGATTGTTGTATTTCAGAATTTCCTAAAGATGGATGTTATATTATTATCCTTCAATTAACAAGAAGAACCAGATTATAATAATAAAAATAAGTAAGAATAATATTTGAGGAAAATTTAAAGAAGGGCCTTATTGAATCTGAAGAAACAAAATCGGCATTAGAGGTGGCTGAGTGTCGCTACGTGTTCTTGTTATTTCTGACGTTTCACGTTTAACCCCCCCCCTCCTATTCCGATAAAAATTCCCGATTTTATTTGAACTATCACTCGTTATCTGGCTTTTACCAATAGCTTTATTCAATTTGTCAAGATTTCGAATAATTTGACATTATTGGAGACCTCCAATCCAGGAATAATAATCATCGACACAATTCTTAGTCAAATATACATTCCTGAGTATTTACATAGTTAACTCGTCGAATCTGAATCCCCCCTCCAAAATCTAAAGATATCACGATGAACATTCAGGTTTATTGAATTTCAGCAGTCCATTAAATCTATTCTTGAACGTCGAAAATAATCGGGAAAAATGAAATAGTTTATCAAAGGGTCAGAGAAACTTTTAACTTGTATACAGACAGGTTTCCAAGTATTTGACTGCACAGCTGGTGAATTGTTTTCCATTGACAGAATAATAATAATATAATCTGGCACAATAAAGGGAATTAAGTATTATGGATCAGTACATTCGTACCACATATAGCTACTGTTGGTGCAGAATAGTGTTGCCCAAAATCGGTCTTGGTCTTGCAAAGTGCAAGACCAAGACCAAGGATACCTAGTTGTTGCAAGACCAAGACCAGGGCTGATAAAAAAAATTGATTTTTTAAATAAAAATGGATGGTAAAAGATGGTAAAATAGTAACTAATACTTGACAATCTTACTTACTATATGTTAATAATTGGTATAACTAATATACTTTTGCATTTAACTCCGCTAATTTTTCATTCAGGCTTAGTTAGGTTTCTCCAATCTAAAAAATGACAGTAATATCTCTATATTAATAAGCTAATAAGAAACGGTGAGACTCTTGCGCACGACCAAGAACATGTCTAAGACTGAGTTTGCAAGACCAAGATTCGTCTCAGTCTCGCATTTGGGCAACAGTAGTGGAGAAGGTCGTGTGTGAAAATTGAGTTTTTTTACAAGATGGATAAAAATTAATTACTTTTTTATGATTCATTAGTATAATTTAATATTTTATTTTCCTATGCAATTTTACATCGAACCTTCGGGTTTGCTAATGCTTTTATTATTATTATTTTGGCCTACCTATATATGTAATATATAGTATGAAAAAGTATTGCGATCGTTAAAATATTTTAATCTCAGATTTGAACGGAAATGTAAGTTCTGATATCCTCTAAGTCGAAATAACCAAATAGCACAAAATGGCCTGTATGTCTATGTGTGTATGTTTGTCTAGCCCAAAAACGAAAAGTCGTTAGAAACGTTAGATAGGTATGTGCACGGGATATTACAGCAACTTTTCCCTGGAAATCGGCTAACCGGAATGGCAGTTTACATCAACGATGTTAGATATTTTTACGATTTTCTCAAAAACGGCTCTAACGATTTTGATTAAACTCTGTATATCAGTGTATAATTAAGTGGTATTTATGTTTAGTTAAGTGTCATCCATATTGATGTAACCTTACTTGGGCTTAAATGCCTAATGTTCAATATGTCTTCCTCTAAAGTACCTTAAATTTGGTTTACTTAAAAAAATTAACTGCCTATAGTCACCGAAAAAATTAATATAAAGTAGGAAATAATGTGTTACTTGGCTACAAGATTAAAACAAATGTGTTTTTAGGTTGAAAATGAATTTCCGAAAATAACAGACTGAATGTATAATATATCGTTATAAAACTGAGAGTTTTAGGAAAAATATTGTCTAACATTTGTTGAAGGCAATGGAGAGTGACAAAGTAGAGCAGAAAGTGAAAGTTGTGTGATGCGCGCGCCGGATTATTTTGTTTTTTTATCAAACCAACGACGTTCTTGTGTTGAATTGTTTTAATACTTTAAATGTTATAGATATTATTATTTTAATTTAATTTTAAATTTCTATAACGCTTCTGATAGAGCAAAAGATCGTATGTAACAATTTTACATGATTATTCTCATTGAGCTAAAGGTGACATTTTGTAGTCTGCAACTGCTATAAGCAGTCTGCAAAATAAGAAAAAGCGGAGGGAAATAAAATATGAAATTATATTAATAAGTCATATACAAATTATCGGTTCTGTGTGCTGATATGTAAAAAAAAAAATGCATGAATGGATGATTTGAACGGTTTTCCATTTTTATATGTTTTTGTACTTATTTAAATTGTAAGAAATTTGTATTGTCGTTTTTTCTTAAATAATGTATTTATATTTCATATGATTATTTAACTTTTCAGATAGCTGATCAGAATTATGGCCCGAGCATATGACATGAAAATCTCTCGAGAAAGAAAAGTGTCAAAATTGTCTCTGAGTAATATATCGCTATTAATGCAAAAGCTAATATGTAACAATTTTACATGCTTCTTCTCTTTGCACTAAAAGTGACATCTTGGTTTCTACGACTTCTGTAAGTAGTCTGCAAAGTAGGAAAATAGCAGATGGAAATAACATATGAAATTATACTAATAAATCATAAAGAGATAATCATATTATTTTTTGTTTTTGCTCTTCTGTAGAACAGTAGTGATATATCATTTAAGAGAAATTTCAGTTTAAAAAAAAAACTGCATAGATGAAGATTTTATAAGATTTCCAATCCAACTCTTCACCACGGAGTTAAAATACAATTTTTAATAATTACACGTTACAAAAAGGCTTTAATGCTGAAAAGTTCCCTTGCTTGCATTATGCAGGATAGATGTTTAAGTTCTGAGATATTTTAATCCAAATGCAAAAAGCTCCAATTTGTAGACTCGAGCCGACTTTACCCGACGGTGCGTTACATGACCGCGAGTGACGGCTCATTCTCTTTCCCAACCCACAAAAAAAAAAAAAAAATGCAAAGCGCGCCTAACGAAGTTTTCACTTCAAAAAAAAAATTATAGAAAAGACCTTTTAACGTGAATTGATATAGAAATATAATTTTTATAATATGGCACTAATAAAAATATGGAAATGAATATAAGCATATTTAAAATAACCAGTCGTTACTAATGGCCATAACAAAACCAGCGAAGCGTCAATGTCGGGACTATCAAATAAAGATCAAAATATACGTATACTTATATATAAATTTTAAAAAGTTTCAGTTAATATTTCTAAGAAATAAAGACAAATTGAACAATAATAATAATAATAAAATAAATGTAGTACCTGGGAAATAAATTGTGAAAAAGCTACTTCTTAGGAAACCGGTAATGCCGAGAGGCGAGGAAGGAAGAAAATAATAATAAATATAAAATAAAGGGGTCTTGAAACATTATATCAGATACCGAAAAGATTTTAAAAGGTATATTTTCAAGAGAGGAAGCCTGCATGAACTCAATTGACTTGAAATCCGATTCGAATACCACAGGAAATAAAACTCGTTGCCGGTGATCATTATAACTGGAGACTCGGATTAAACTTTTAAATTTAAGGAAATTCTTAGGAGCAGCACCTATGGAATCTACTTTCTTAATAATATTTTTATTGTGCCCAACTTTTACAAAAATGATAAATAATGAAGCATTAGCAGTCGAGACTCCTGACATGCAGACTAAAATAAGGAGAAAGATAAAGTAAATAAAAAATTATAGTAGTGATTAAAATTTCTATAGAAGAAATAAGTAAAATTAAAAAAAAAACATACTGACATCAATGAAAATAAATAAAAATTAAATAATAAATAAAGAATTTCGTATAAAAACAAAATAAATTATCTAGATAAACATTCATACCTATATTTGGTCTACTAACATAGATATTTTGGTAGAAATAATTTGTTAGAGTATGTTTTGATTTTTTATGGCTTGATGAGATATCTAAGGAAAATTTGTGTTCTCTTTTTTCCCTTATTTTTTTCTGCTTATATTTGATCTTGCTCTTTCTTCCCTTATCCTGTCTGAACTGACAAAACATTGGCAACTAAACTGTTAGAGACTCGTGGCTTTATTAGTTAACTTTTCATGATTGATACGAAAAATATTATATATATCATTCAATTCATTTCATCCAAATAATTTATTTATTGTAAAAAAAAAAAAAAATACTACTTTGAAAGTAAAATAAAATACAGAGATAACAACTGTTGTGCATAAATAAATATAAGTCCATTTATTCGTTTTTTATCAATTGTAATTTTCAAATCGTTTGTTACAGTCCTGTGAATAAACTATTTTTATAATCAGTTTCCACAGTTTACTTATTTATTTTATTTTCTACCATTTTGTTTTTACTTTCGTATATCTATATATGAAATATATATTAAAAGGAAAGTATTGCAATTGTGAAATTTTTCGAATCACTGTTTTTAACAGAAATACACGTTTTGAGATCAGTTAAACCCAAATAACCAAGTCCAAAAAAAAATGGTCTCTTTGTGTGTTAAGGTTTTTATATGCTAGGAATATTACAGCAACTTTTTTTTATCGAAATCGGCTTACCAGAAGTGGCAATTTATATACTAAAGTAATCAAATTTTTACGAATTTCTTGAAAACAGCTCTAACGATTTTAATTAAATTCATTATATCAGTGTATAATTGAGCAATTTAAAGTAAAATGTAGTTTTATTCTGATTGATGTCCTCTAACAGGGCTTAAATATCTAATTTTCAATATTCTTTCAGTCTCCACTGGCTTCTAATACTAGTGATGCGGCTGGAAAAGTGGCATTGGGACCTCCTGGAGTCTTGCTTTGACTTCCACATGTGGGGGGAAAAAGCATGGCTCGGAGATTCCTGGGCGAATGTATAAATTGTATATAGTTATGATTCTGTTTAGAAGTTTCTATTTTATGTTATTTGTTTACTTTTTTTTCTTTTATTTACTTTCTTCATCAGTATTATTTATTTACTTTTAATATTTATATTTATTTTTCTCTTATTTGTATATATTGTATGAATGAGAACTCTTAGCCCTAATACTTATAGCCCTCCAGCAGTGGCTGATTGTATTATTATTCAATAAATAGATTATTAAAAACAAAAAAAAAATTCAATATTAGCTTCCATTAAAGTACTTTTAATTTGTTTTATTTAAAAAAAAATGACAATTTGGCATTCATCTCTAATATAAAAGATAGTTAAATAAAAAATATGAAAGAATTTGATAATTAGCTAAAGGAGAAATTAGAGATCGTAGCAGAGAATAGTTGTAATTGAGGAACCAAAGGAGTACGAGCGCACCCGAGCTCATCCGAAAGATTAGAACACGCTTCCATACGTAACAGGAGCTTAAAATAATACATACACCGAAATATTATATAAATATAAATAAGTGGTTTTTATAAATGCTATTGTTGGTATTATTTAATATATTTAATTGTGTAGATTACAACTATGTAAATATTAAAATGTATATATATATATATATATATATATATATATATATATATATATATATATATATATATATAAGTACTTATGCAAATAAATAAATACCCACAATGACATAAATAAATAAATATAGCGTCTATAATTTTTTACTTTCACTTTCCCTTTGTCTGAAAATACCTTTTTCTGCTAAGAAGGGGATGGTAAGTGATGATTGTGTGATGTGCGCATCGCACCATGTTTTTACACTTGAATGAAAAATTCAATAAAAATCTTTGGAGGTGAATGTGCACTCATCGTTGTAAGATAGTGAAATTATATTATTAAAAACAAAGATACAAAAACATTCTCTCTAAAAAACAAAAAAAAAAAAAAAAGAATGTAACAAAAAGAAGAATATTTTGTCCCTAATGAGCAAGAATATTTGTTTATGAATTGAAATGTTACGATATCCATAAAAGTCAAATAAATGGAGATCAGGATTCTGTTACCGATTATATTCTCTCGGATTATTATTATTTATTTTATATCTTACATTATGAATTGTTAATTTTATTTATTTTATTTTTTTATTTAGACATACAATATTCTGTCACAGGGACAATAATTATATTGATAAATGAACAAATTCACACCGTATATAAAAAAAATAAAATAAAATTAACAAAGTAAAACAATAACTAAATAATAATAAATAAAAACTATATACAATATAAAATAACCTAAATATAAGTAAACTAAAAACATAAAAATACAATCATACCTATATACAATTTATACAATCAGGCGGGGAACCCAAATCCCTGCCCTAGTCTCTCAACCTCCTCACCTTTGCTAAAGCCGGTGGAGTTTGAGCAAGAGCGCTTTAGCCACATACACTCATGTCTTGAGTGGAGAATCTGGCCATCGCCAGGACTCCAATAACGTCTTTACAAAAGATCTCGAGACCACTGCCGCTTCAACCTTCGAGGAGAGTTATAGGGATGACTGGAACTGGATAAGGATTGTCCTAAGGGATTAGGATGATGGATTTGGTTCTGATGAAAATTTGAAAATCGGGACGGAATAACGTCAAGGACATAAGGGATGTTAAGATCATGATGTAAGGTTTTGTTCGTAGCATAATAAGGAGCATTGACTATTATACGGAGGACTTTAGACTGGAAGAATTGGATGCGTTTGATGTTCGAAAATTTAGTTGTCCTCCACAGTTCAAGAATAATTATTAATGAATCATACAGCTTCATAAAATATACAGCAATCATAAGGCATCCTGACCTTCATAAAATATAAACACTTTAATATTAGTTAATGTTAATAATTTTCTTTTTTTTAATTCAGGAATAATCAGACACAGTACATAAAATCAAACTTTATTTTGAATTATGATAATCTAGAATTACTGTTCGATGGTAGTTGTCTGTCTTATCGACCGATCTTTTTCATAAGCTCGTAGCTTAATGTACCCGTACGTCTGGGACATGCGTGACCACTTCATACGTGCCCCATGTCAATTAATTGACAGCAATCAAGAAACGATCTGTCGCTTAGTAAGGAAGCCGTGCTTGTGCACTGACATGGGTATTTCATGTTGTAAGAGTTCAAACCCACGAAACCCGTCATTATTTATTGATGAAACTATTAAAAAAATTATTGTACTTGCTGGATCGACCAATAACCCATTCGAAGGATGAATTGAACTTGAACGTCAATAAGGAAAGAATCTATGAGCCGGTACAGGCATTCAGAGAATTTTTGTCCTACTTCTACAGCGGTGAATGAAAAAGCAAACCTGATGATGATATACTTATGATGATATCAGTTTTGTACAAATTTATGTTTTTGAAGTATTCGGACACACAGGATATTTAGCAAGAGTTGGGTATTTAGATTGGTTAGTCTTCGAAAAGATATTTCAGCTAAAAACTTGGCTTTGAAGTTTTTTACGATAGCATTACATTTCGTAAGCATAGCATAGGATTACTTAAGTAAATTAAAAAAAAAATACAAACATTATTTTAAAAATAAAATTAAAAATCTGGTGGGCCCAACACACTACTTAGATTAGAAATTATTTTCTGGCAATGTTGGGCTATTATAAAATTTTGAAACTGTATTTTTAATAGAGCTAGAGCTTAAAGCTTGTAGCAAATAAATTATTAACACCACTAAAATATCAAAACCCCTATTTATTACATCAATGATAGGCAATAAAAACCTCATTACTCTATCAGTTTTATAAACCACACAACTCCAGTCACTGGGCTATGTATGTATGGCTAGAGCATAGGTATTTGAAAGTATATCTGTATATTCAGCCTATAAAAGATTATGGACTATACGGATATTAGTCATGAAACTGTTATTTTCCATTGTAAAGTTTTCTAAAATGCACTTACGAGATTTTCATTGCCTACCATAGATAATTCAAAAGTTGTCACATTAATATTAAGTGGATAATGTTGTAATATCACAAAGGGAAAACTAATCAAATTATTTACTGATTGAAGATCAAACCAAATCTTCCCCAAGTGTATTGAGTACAGGTTTAATAATTTTCATGTTGCCTCCTATATAATGCAACAGTCAACTATTAAATATTCAATATTTACTAGTTGATTATTCTAAAAGACTACATGGCGATTTTTCAGAATAGACGGACGTTGATACCTAATTATTTAAATATAATATCAGATCTAGAATTACTAAACTACAGCAAATGTAATTAAGGTTATGAACATATGCTTTATAAATGTATGAAATATTTTTATATTTCACTTCTTCTTTCAAAAAAGTACAATGAAATAGTATTTTAAACAATGTCATTTTCTTGATTTGGTGGATTTTAAATATTGTTTTTCAAACTTAAAAAAATGTTTAGAAGTTTACATTTAGTTATAAAATATCATTTAATTTCGTTGGAAATATGTGATTTACGTTAAAAAAATGTTTTCAATAATAACGTTTATTTACGTTAAAAATAATAATTTTTCAGAAATTATTATTTATATTTTATTCGTTACTCTCTGGTATGTCCTACAACTTTTTATTAATTAGAAATTATTATTTCTAAAATTCTCCACTTTCTAACGATATTTAATACGTACACCTTCTGGCTATTGTTTCCGGAGATCATTTTCGAGGTGGATAAGCATTTTTCTTTTTTTCTCCTTTATTAAATTATCAAAAGTTATATTTAGCTTTTTTGCGTAATTCCCGACAACAAGAGGCAGTTCATTTTTTTAAACAAACCAAATTAAACTTTAGAGGAAGGCGTATTTTGGCTCTGTGAAGTGACATAAATGCGGATATAACCTAGCTGATATTAAAAACAACTTAATAATATGCTCATATACCGAGTGTGATCAAAATCGTTAAAGCCGTTTTCGAGAAAATTGTAAAAATGTGTAACATAAGCATGTAACATATAAAGAGGCACTTCCGGTTACCCGATTTCGACGAAAAAGTTGCTGTAGCATCTAAGGTATATACAAACCTTAAATATTCAATTTCACTTTCATAGAATTTTCGTTTTGGAGCTAGACAGGTCACATATACACACACACCATTTTGCGGGACTTCGTTATTTGGACTCACGGGACCTCAAAACACGTATTTCAGTTGAAAACTCAGATTCGAAAATTTTCACGATCGCAATACGGTCCCTTACTATATATTTCATGTATAGGCAAGTGAATTTAAAAATAAAGTACAACTATATAATAATTAATTTGTAAAGAAAATATCAGATACTAATTAATAAAGAGCTTTTACCAATGCTATTATCAGAGCTTTGTAAGAAGAAGCTAACAATATCAATGAAATCGCCAATTGTAAAATGGATACAAAGCTTCTCTATACTTATTATGAACATAAATAATTTACAGCATTACTACGCAAATAGTTACCATTTACGTAAATATAATTTAAATAGTTAACGACTCACTATAATATGGAAGAATGAGTGTAATAAAAAAGTATTATAAAAAATATTGTATTTATCACTCTTATAAGTGACGTATACACAGGATTGGGGGGAGGAGAAGGGGCTAATTTCGTGTAATTACATTTAATAGGACTACAAGTATCACTCAAACACTATTTCATATAGGTATTTAGTTTATTTTTTTCCCAAAGTAATTATTGTTTTATATATATATATATATATATATATATATATATATATATATACATATATAAATATATATGAAAAAAAAAGTCTCGGGATCCGCTGGTGGTGATATATATGAGCCTTTCAGTTGACAGAGTGATTAACTCCAATTTCAACATATTTGATTATTGATTTTAGTGAGAATATTTATACAAAATGATGTGTTTCAACACTACAATCACTTATCCTGGAATCAACTTACTCACTGTCTGTACAGATATTATAAATCTTAAGACAAGAAATATCACTAGAATAACAACTCAAAACTGTTATGATTGGAGTTAGTCATTCTGTCAACTGAAAGGCTCATAAAATAATCTTCGGAATAAAAAATATATTTACATTTAAATAAGAAAGGGAAATTTAAATTATTTAAAAAAATGAAAAATAGTATTATTTGAAACGCTATAAAGAATATAAAATTGAAAAAGTAACTGATTTAGGAACCAAATAGGCACATAAATAAATGCAAAAAAAAAAAAATCCCCTTAACTTAGTTTAGATTATAATGCGTTACTGTCTTGTCGAGTACAAGTAAGTGAGATGAATTGGTTTGGAAATTCTCATACAAGTTGGGTGTCTCGACAGCTATATAGAATTTCAAGAAAACAAGGCTGAAAAGTTTTGGGCGATAAAACAAAAATATTCATTACACGTCAAACTCGTAAAAAAACGTGCTAGTATATTTCTTGGAGCTCCAAAAAAAAAAAAAATTTCTAATACTTATTAAGTAAAATAACGAAATTAAGATGTTCAGTACATTAAACTATATATTAAACTATATATATGTACGCATTGCAATTTGAAATATCATGGAATAAAAACACTATTATAATAAGTGTCGGAGCAGGAAGGTTCTACACACACACACACACACACACACACACACACACACACACACACACACATATATATATATATATATATATATATATAATATATATATATATATATATATATATATATATACACATACACATTCGCCTAAAGCATTGGAAGGAGGAGAAACTAATGATGGGGAAAAACCTAAATCCTGGAGAAATACCTGTTATATCAAAGAATCGTTTGTTATCCCCTGGAATCCAGGGATACCTTTTGAAGAGGTATTCAACCGTTCTGAGCTTTACATAAAAAGTTTGGCCAATGTCTTCTTACTTGCCTATTACTTTCCAGCCGAAATTATCAATCTTTCGAATTTCTCATTTAATTAGCCGGATGCTTTAGTTTTGTTTTGTTTTTTCAAACGAAAAAGGCCGAGAATTTCTGGCACTGTTATTTCTACATAGTTTGTTTTATGATTTAAAATTCCAATAATAATAATTAAAATATTATTTTAATAAAAAACTGCTAGTCAAATATATTACCAATAACTCGAAGTAACATTTAAAGAAATATGTCATACACAAAATATGAGCACCTTAGCGAAATTTTTGATGAGGTAAAGATTTAATATGATGCCATAAATTATTTGAGCAAATATTTCAGGATCGAAAGTTATATGAAAAGACTCACGAAAGTAAAAAAAAAAAAATGAAACGGTGTCACTATACAATATTACAGAAGAAAATCAACCGAAGAATCTACGAGAAGGGAAAATAAATCTATGTATAAATCAAATTAAAATCGTTTCAAGTCGTTACGAGTTATGGTTTTACATTTTTTTTTTATTCCATGAGTATGTTATGACTGCTGTATATCCTTAATGTTTCGTTGGAAACAGATTCAAAGATTGTCAGGTAATCAGATAAAATGACTTTAAAAGATAAGTTTGTATGATAAGTCGACATTTCCATCTGTCAATAATCAATCTATATTGTTATATATGGAAGAGTTAAGAGTGTGAAAGAAAGGTGTGTTTAAAAGTACAGAACAATCACAGAATATTTTTGGTTCTTGGCTATAAAAAATATAAAAATAAACATACACTTTCAAATTTTCAAATTTACTATAGTCCTACAAATTATTTTTATTTAAGATAATAATAATCATGGCATCGTACTACTTCTGTTTGATCTAAATGCTTGGATATGCCTTAAGGGTTAACACATTATGCTAGAATTTAACTCTTCGATTCCTTGTTATCTTCAAAAACACAGGAACTTTTAAGTTATAAATTAGGAGTGGGGATAGACAAGACGTGTCAAAGGTAGAATGATATTATTAGAGGCTAAGCAATAACCATGAAATAGCAATAGACTAACAGACAAGACTAAAAGCACTAGATCCGCGAATATGTAAAACAGCAAACAGGTAACGTTTTAGATGCAAAGATAGAGTTTATTTGTGTAGTTCTTGGCATTGTGAACGGCGGCGAATTAAATTCTCGCCTTGTGTCGTTTTTTTTTGTTTACTTTCTTTCTTTTGCAGGTAAATAATTAACATTTTTCAAAATATATCTATATTTATGTTCTATATGCCTCCTCTAAGTATCTACTTGATAAATAAATTTGCCACCTCAATGTCTCACTTCGACAATTTTTTTGCTAAAGAATTTAAAATAATTGGAAAAGAAATTATAGATATTTTAGTTTTCAAAGATATCCTCATTTCACTGTTCAACGTCATGCTGGAGTGGCATTTCCCTGGCCATCTCTGTAAATACTTACGCAATAAATGATTTTTTTTAAATTATGGAGACATCTAAGTGAATCGATAGAAAATAAAGGTTTATATATTAAGTATATATTTTATGTTAAAAAATATGTAAGTATAGTAAGTAAAGTATGAAAATATAATTAAAATTTAATGATAAGCAGTAAATTTATTATACCAGGATAATGATTTTATGATACATGTGGACTATACAATTTCATTCAAATCTTACTTATATATTCCAATATAATTATAACTTATTTCACATATATCACACAGTTCAGTATTATGTTATAATTAATTTTTAAAATGTAGTTATCATCATATTTTACATTTGAAAAAAACCTATGTATTCACCTTAAATCATTATGCTCTAACATTTTGGCTACTATTACGTTAAATGTTTCAAAGGAGTAACCTTCAAATTTATAAATTTTACATTGAGTCTATATCAAAGGAGCGGGGAGTGCTGAGTGGTTAAGACACTGAATTCCTAAACTCAAGGGTCATCAGCCGTGGTATAAAAGTTGTACTCCTTATTCAAAAATTATTTAAGAGCAGAAACTTATCAAACCAACTATTACAAAAAGATATAGAAACAAAATACATTTTATCTGCTAATAAATAAATTCTTTAAGGTGATCAAAAAAATGAAATTATGTAAGTATAGTAAGTAAAGTTAAAATGTACATAAAAGTAAGTTAAATTGTACTTATCATCATATTTTACTTCTATTTTTATAAATTATCATCACTTACGATATTTATATATTTCTATTTTTTATTCGCTTCTTAGAATTTATTTATTAACAGATAACTTTATAGCAGATCTTTTTACAATAGTTTATTTAATAATTTTTTGTTGTTATCTTGTCTTTTCTCAGATGAAGGCCTGAAACTCATGCCGACACGTCGAAAAAAAAAATAATTGTTTAAATTTTTATTGGTGTTTCATAATGACTGCAAACCTAATAACTGTCCACTATATTATCTTAAATATAATCTGTCGGTTATTTCTTCATTATTTTAAAAGATTATATATATATATATATATATATATATATATATATATATATATATATATATATATATATATATAACTTTTTTTTTAATAACCTGTGCTGAAAGGTAAATTCAACTAAAGAATAATGTATTCATGGAATCCGAATACTATTTTAATTTATATTAAAAGTTTAAACACTTTGAGCCACGTAGAGTAAATAAATGATTTACTCACTCATCCTATTCCCAGTTTTATTTAAAGATCCACTCGCTCCCAATCGGCTCTTGTTAAGTATTGATAAGGATCTTTTTGGCTTAGCGTATTTTCTCTTCGCTTTCAAGGAAATGAAAAATTAAAGGCAGAAAAAAAAACAGTATTTGAACTCCCTTGACCTCTTCAGTCCATCTCCAGTGACTTAGAAACACTGAAACGGCAGAGTTTTAGTTTAAAAATATATTATCTATTCATTTTGTAAAATACCAATCGTGTCAATGTGCCAAAATCTGAAAAAAATGTGGTAAGAATTTAATTACTAATTATATATCACAGTAATCGTATAAATAAGGTCTGTATCGTTTCATTGTTCAAATATTTTTTAATACGTCATATGACAATTTTTTTATTTCACCAACACGTTCATTTGTTGTTACCGTGAAAGTAATTGACAAAAAGGAAATTATTTAACATCCTGATATTACAAGAAGGATAAATCCTTGCTATTTACAGAAATCAATGAATTTTTGGGCGATAAGGAAGTGTTAGTGAAGAATACTTCTATACTTGATCGACTTTGGGTACCTAGATGTACTGCGAATGCAGTAAGAGGAGTATCAAGGTTTTTTTTTAAGTTGATATTTTTATGGTATTATGTATATGTAAGGAATATGTCCAAGAAGGTTCAAGTAGGATGTATATTTATAAAGTTTCTATCTCAGTTATAGTTTTGAAGAGTAAGAAAAAATGTAAGTGTATTACGATAGATCTGTTTTTAATAAATGTCGTTGCCTTATCCCCGATCCTTACTCCATTTGCCGTCCCCACCATTTTTCAGTGGTTTTTTATTTAGTCTCCCTATATAATGTTATTAAGTCGAGTGACAAATATTTTTTTTTCTTAGGTAAAACAAATTAATAAATAGGGACACTTGGATTGACAATAAATAGATAAAATAAGGTAATAATGACATTTATATATATATATATATATATATATATATATATATATATATATATATATATATATATAATTTTATCTATAAATGCATATAACTGCATGGTAGGCAGTAGACAAATAAATATAAACATAATTTCTTACTGAAAATGGAAATAATTAGTACTTGAATAATGAGTTTATACATGCAAATTATATAAATTTAATATTTTAATTGTCTAATTATAAAATAATTTTACATTGAATTTTTCTTTTTCAGATTTGAAAACGGCTCTTTTACTAGCTGAAAATTAGTCATTTAAAATTTAAACTATGAAAACAATGAAGCAACGGTGATCAAACGGCCTTAGATCTATAAACAGAAAATAATAATATTAATTATTGATATATTTTTTTAAATTTTAAAACAGGATCATTATTTGCATATAAAGCTTAATTCACATGTTATAAGCAAATAATTAAGAATCGTGGTTTTAGTGATTTCTTTAAAAATGATTTTTCATGTTTGAACCACTGTGCTTAAATAAGTGAGCACCACTTAATTTAAGGTATTCGCTTGGCTGAGCAATTAAGAAGTCTTGAGTAAACAATCGAACATTGGATCTGAGAAGCATTGATTGATGCAATATTTTTTACTGTTAGGGAGGTATTGCATTGACGCCACGTTTTCCAATCAAAGCTAAACCTGAGGCAATCAGTGCGATCAACAATGAGCACTGTTTGACAACTCGCTAACGGTGGCGAAGAATTGAGACGAGACATCGACGGTAGAGATCTATAAGAAGAGACAGTATAGGATACGAGATTAATGAACCATATCTCTCCTTTGTTCTGTTTGCCCAGAGGAGACAAATCAACCGCACACGGCTCTCGCTTTTCCTACTGATTGTGCCTTTTCTTTATCCGTCTCCTAGTGGCTGGCGAGAGGATGAGAGAATGTTTCCATCAACATAGCTCCTCTAATATATACTGAAGGTACGTATTTTAATATATAATGAATATTTGTATTTTTATTTTGATAAAAAAAAAAAAATGAATACATCTAGTCATAACTTAAACGTTTATTATGACTTAGAAGTCCTACTGAATGTGTGGATCGGCAATGATCATACGGAAAACTCTCACATGGGACTTATCTTGATGGAAGTGTGAGAAATTGCTCTTATAGCGGGTCTAAGATAAATTTGCCTTTAGGGGAAGGGAGCACGCATAGCCTTTACTCTCTCAATCTCCACCTCCCATCCACATACTAGGAATCACCTCATACGGGGAACGCGTTTTTCTATGTTCGATTTCCTTCTAAATTCTAATTTTGTAAAAGAAATAAAAAAAGAAATTCCAACATGTAAAAAAAATGCACAAGTACGTACGGATGAGTGAAGACAAAATAGTAGGGGATCGGCGGGGAAAACGTTTTGTCACTGTGCACCTCCCTCCCTCTCTACCCAGTTAAGTACCCGCAAAATGATCTTAGACGGACTCTGCTAAGATGTACATTTACGAGTTGTAATTATACTCATCCTTCGCGCAGTGAAACATAACGCCTTAAACCCTCGACAAATTCAAAAATTTATTGTTTCTTTTTGACATATTTTCATTCATGTCTCAACACAACAGAAGTAGTCATATCAAACGCACATGAACTATGCCGTCTTATTGACTCCATCAGACCATTCCAAAGTCAGTTTTCTGCTACTTTTTTTCAGGGTGTCAATATTTACAAATCTCTTTAAGTGCCTCCCTTGAATCGAGATTTTGTGACTTTTCAACCAAACTAATATTGATATTATATTAGTACTAATGCTCCACATGTTTTAAGTAATTAAATTCCAACTTATTTGATTGTTTTCTAACGTAAAAAATTTGTTGTGGTTTGTGATGAAATCGATAAAACTAACAGATCTGAATATACTTTGCAAGATCTTATAAACGTTCTTGGCACTTCTACACTAATCTTTTTTTATTTAGTATTCATATGTCTATAAGAGACCAAATATAAATCTTGCCCAAACTTGCCCTCTTTCTATTTTTTAAACTTCTTTAAACAACTTTTCTTTAAAATGTAATTAACATTCTATTTTTTACAAGATTTACTATTATTTCTCATATGATCAAGATGGGATTATATCACATAATTATTCTTCCAGAATCCAATCTTTACAATCTGAAATCCTCCATAAAATCCTTAATGCTCCTTATTATGTCACAAATAAAATTATTCATTAAGACATCAATATTCCCTTTGTTGAAGACTTGGCCCGAGTTAGATACTCCTCTTTCAATTCCAAACTCTTTGGTCACCCTAACCCTCTAGTTCATAACCTATCATCAAAAACAATTCCTGACAATCCTCCGAAGCGTCTGAAAAGAAGATGGCCAAGGGACCATCTAAATTAATTTGATTTTTAAAACTACCAATGGGTAGTTTCTGCACAAGTTTTATTTCTCATTTTAGCAGATTTACTTATTCTATATGTACACAGTTGTAAATATCAATAGAAAAAACAATATCACATAACCATATATGTCATAATCGAATAAATAATCAATGAAAGAGCATTTAGAAATTTATAATCAAAAGGCGATTTACGAACTTATGAACTGACTATATATAAATTAAGATACATTTATCACTAATTAAAAATTTCCTTTTCAATATTTAAAAACAAATAAGGGACAGTTAACCGTTCAGAGGATAGATTTTTAAAAAAAAAAATTCTGTAGCTCTGAAAAACTGAATAATTTCGAAAATTTTCGAGTTGTTAAAAAGATTGCACGGCTAGTTTAATCGTTTTCAGGCCGGGATAACGTATAATAAGAAGACTGTGGAATTAGCTACCATTGAATGTGTTAAGGAGTTAGCATACGCAAGTTATTTTATATTGACTTAACAGAGTCTCTACATTATTTCATGGACCATTTAAAAATATGAAACAAATTTAGATTAACCGCTGCGCAACAAGAGGAAAGCGAATTAATATAATATATTCGTATTATTTGGAATAGATCTTAAATATGTATTTTCATATCGGACTGAAACGATAAGAAACCGCTCGACGTATCCGATTACTTCAGCACTTATTAGACAAACGCTCTAAACTTCCAATTAATTACAAAAGACTCATATGCATGACTATAATGAGGCCTGTTTGGACTTACGGAGTTGAGCTATGTGGCTCCACTAAACCATCTAATTCGTTTCGTCAATGCTTCCTACTTTGTTACAAATAAAACCATTATGGATGGTTTTATTTGTAACAAAGTAAGGATTGTGAGGATTGGATAGGGGAAGAATTTGATGGTTTAGTGGAACCCCAAAGCTTAACGCCGTAATTCCAATTAGGCCTTATTATAGTCATGTATATGAATATTTGTAATTAATTGGAAGTTTAGAGCGTTTGTCTAGTAAGTGCTGAAGTAATCGGAAACGTCGAGCGGTTTCCTGTCGTTTCACTCTGGTTTGAGGATTCCAAGTTAGAGTTTATAATTTAAATAATAAATATTATATTCCCTATATACATATGTATGTATACATAAGCTACCATCAAATTCTTCCCCTATCCAATCCTCACAATCCTTACTTTGTTACAAATAAATCCATCCACAATGACCTCAATGTTTCTTATGTTTCAGATTTGGCCCAATCCATATAAATATCCTTCCATAATCAGAATCATCCCAACCCTCTCGTTTCTAACCTTGCTTCGTCTTCAATTTCTGATTACCCTCCGAGGCGTCTGAAAAGAAGATGGCCCCGTGATCTCCTAATGTAGACATATCATTAGAGTGCTACCATTGGGTAGTTACTCAACGAGTGTTTTCCGTCATTATGTCCATATGTTCAAATTTACTAAATGTATTTCTTTAATACTTTAAGTTGTAAATATCTTTAAGAAAAACAAATGTATTTAACTCAAATAATGCAACCTAGTAATCAAACATTCATGTACATTTGTATTAAAACGTACATGCACATTTCATTTGGTCATACTGAGGAAGAGGAAGAAAGAATCATTGACACGCTTATCGATGGAACTCCTCAAATGACACACGTTTTATTTTTATCATCGTCATGCTTGTTTTTTTAAAGTGTTGTTGTTGTTTCTACGTGGGCTTCCAGATTGTCTTATTAATCCAATATTTATCAAAACAATTGTTTGAATATTGATAACGTCTAAGATGGGAAGTATGACATTTTCGAAAATTTTCATTTCACCTTACGCCAATTTTATTCAAACATTTTTTTTAAATCTACTTATCATTTAATACTTAAAATATAACATCAATATCATTATGATTGAAACGTGTTAGATATAAAAAATATCTAATTTTTATCCGAATAGATTAAAGTATCCAACTTTTGAACATATTGATTAAAATTTTATCATTAAAATCCTTTGGTATCTCGTTAACGTCTACTGTAATGTACTTTAAAGTTCCCAAAATAAGTTCATTCACATTTTAAAGTCATCATAGAAATTTCAAATATTAGTTCAAGTCGCGAGTTTTTCCTTTACACGTCTCATTGTGTGGTTGCCAATCATAAATGGATTAAATTCAAATGAATCCCATCGAGGAATTAATTTTCCTCGAACATAAAACTCTACCTCGAACAGATAACTGACATTATATATTGGTGCTCAATATAATCGAATATATAATATATAATCGAAACACAATGTTTAACCATTCAACAACCAGAATTCGTTAACAAAAAGAGTTCGTTGAATACAATGATAAATATTAGGGAATGCAACTTTCTCCAATTATTAATTATAAATCAACTATTTTTTAAAAGTATATTTAGAATTTTAAGTATTATGTTAAATCTCATAATATTCACAGTTATAATATTCAAATATATTTCTATATCATAATCTTTATGATCAATTAATTTTTTTTTCTTTGATAAATTACGATGAAAGTTTTAGGAAAAGCAAAAACAATGCGTGGCTAAGCACTTCAGTACTTAAATAAAAAAATATATATTACTTGGTGATGAGACGATCGAATAAGCTGATTTATCAATTACCAAAGAAATGCTTCATGCCCTTTAACACTTAAGTAGGTCTCAAATATTGATAACAAATTAAAATTTATGGTTGACTATTTTTAGGTTAAAGGTATTCTGAGTAATGGAAAGTAACCTATTGAAAGGATTAGTAATCTTATTAAGTGTCTTATAAGTTATGTTATACCAGAATTTCACACCAGAGGTGGTTTGCTTAAACTTTTAACACTACTTTGCTGCATTATATTAATTGACACCTTTATGTTACTTTAAATATATATAACTATAAATAGTAAGGATATTAAATTTTTTTTTTTATTATGATATTTACAACTGTATTAGTATGAATACATCAAGTAAATGTGTACAGAGAAATATTATCACATGAAAAACGCTTGTTGAGAAACTACCCACTGGTAGCACTCTAATAATTTGTCTACATGAGAAGATCACGAGGCCATCTTCTAAAAAAAAAAAATATAAAAAAAAAATAAAAAAAAATAAAAAAATAAAATAATAATCCGCTCTCAACTTCTTTTTAGTTTCCCGTTTAATATTTTACTGTTTTGAGATATGTGCTTTATATACTTATATTTATAAGTATATATATGTATATGAGCATATGAGCATATGAATCAGGAAATGATCATTATTAATTGTATTGAGGGATCCTTTATGTTACAACAATCGCATTCATGAGTAACATTTTTAGAAAAGTTGGAACAAAGGATTTATACATTTTTTTTTTTTGTTTATCAGTTCATAACGTATGAAAATATTCCATAAATACCGGCATAAAATTTAAATCATATATTATCATATTATTATTATACATATTAGCTTATAATATTCCATGGTACAGATCCCTTTTTATCAAATCATTAGCTTCCGCCTGATACTTCGTGAATAGCCTAGCCTCATCTCATCGTGACCTACAACTATTCTATTTACGAAAACTCTTGAAATTGGGCATTTCAATCTGAAGGTCGGCAAAATTTGTCTATTTTATTGCATTCTAAAACCTCGTATATACCCAGTTGTTTTCCTCTTGGATCGTAAGACAATTTGATCACAAAATCGAGAAAAAGAAGATGGACTATATTATTTTGACATTTTAGGGGTGTAGTTCACGCCAAATGGCTCAACAAATTTTAAGAATTTAAGAAGTACTCAAATTATCTTACAATTCTAATGTAAAGCAAATGGATATTTGTGAGTTTTTATTACTTATTTAAATAGATAAAGTTTGACGAACTCCAGATTGTAAATGCCCGAATCACGAGAATTTTCGTTAATAAAATATTAACTAATAAAATATTAAATATTAAAATGTTAAGATGAGATGAAGATATTAACGAAGTTTCAGGTGGATGTTAATAATTCGATAAAAAATGGTTTGTACCACGGACCATAGCGTTAAAAAAAATTTCCATTTCATAGCATATTTTAACATTTTGTTTTTATTTTTATATTTACTAAAATTTAAGGAATAATTTTAAGATTTTGACATTTAAAAAAAAAATGACCTCTCTTGCAAATGTGCTATATTTAAAAATATTTTTAGTTAAACGACCATTTTATCCCAAAAGTACACTCTATGCATTCAAGTTGTTTTTTTTTAGTTTTTTTTTCAGTAATAATAATATTTTTTCAATTATGTACCTCAAATTAACACTGTTCAATTATTGTGCAACAAGGTGGTATTGATTTGTGACAGACAGCCACATAATGTCAGAAGAGGCTGGAAACTGGTTTACATAATTAACCTAGTTCTCTCCGAGATAACTAACTTCAACTAATAGACTATCATAGATACCGTAAGATTTCCAAAACTTGTCTCGTTTATTTCAATAGAAAGTAAAGCAGTGACAAATCTTTAGATGAATTATCAATTTATTATATGTTTAGAAACTCAGGTGCAAGATTTTTTTTTTATTTGTTATCGCCTCTGTCCTAGAGAGGAGTCATTGGCGGTTATTTTTTTATAACTCTATTGTAGTATTGGTTTTCTATTAAGTATAGGAATAAAGTGGTTACTCCATATTCGTTGTCTCTTAATATCACTTTGATTGCTATTGGTTGTTTCAGTTTTTGCCGAATGTTGTTGAACTCGTGGCATTCTACTAATAGATGTTTTACTGACTGCGGTTTATTGTCACACTTCTGCCACGTGGGTGTTTCTAGTCCTCTGAGAAGATACCCGTGGGTAAACAGGCAGTGACCAATTCGTATTCGGCACAATATCGTTTCCTCTCTTATGGACATTCTTGTGCTTGTAGCCCATTTGTTGCACTCTGTTTTTATTTTTGATAGTTTAGACTGTTAGCTTTTCCAAAACTTCCAATAACTTTTTTGTTTGTAAATTTGTGTTTTGTGTTGTTTTTAAAACAGGAACTGGTTTTTTTTGCTACCTTCAGAGTTAGCTTACTAAAAGAAGCCAACTTTTCATCTATTTTTCTATAAGTTGGTGTTGCCTGTGATTCTTCAGTTATTAGTTTGTCAAACGTTTCTTAATCTGCCTTTTCATAGTTCGAATGTTTGAGGGGATGTCATTAATTGTCTCCGATGTGTCAATAACTATAGGTGGACTTTTGTTATCCATTTTCGGACTTTTAGTGCGTACCTGACTTCGGAAAAACTTAAATCTATTATTGAAAAAATATTGGTTTTGAACTAAAGTGGGTATTTTCTCCTGTATTCGAAGTACTTTCTTCGAGGAATTGCATATTCTACCTCTATGGTTTAAATCTAGGAGCGAGGAACCTTATAAAATGCTATGAGCGTTGAAATCTCCCAACAGAAGAAAGCGTTTTTTAAGTTGATTGGCAATGTTTTCGATGTCTTCATTGAAACATGCTTGTGAGGCTGGTATGTATAAATTGCATACTGTTAAAGGTTGATTAAAATACATTTTGACAGCTAATGCTTCAAAATGGGTTTGTAGTATCACCTCTTTACTGTGGATGTTTTCCGAATTTCTATTAAGACTTTTTCTATAGATCTTGTAGTCTTTGAGTTTAACTAAGTGTTTTTCGTTGAGGTGAATTTCCTGTAAACAGCAGTATGTTGGGTTTTCTTCGGACATTATTTTTTAAAAATATTCTATATGACGGTAGTAACCGTAACAATTCCACTTTATTGTTTTTATCGTGCGTATTATTTTCTTTGTCGATAGAGATTCTGTCCTTTGTAGATGTTTCCAGAGAAGTTATATTAGACGATGTGTCGTTTTCCTGTATTATTTTTAATATTTTAGCAAGAAACTTACAAAAATTAAAAAAATAAAATAAAACTTAATTTAGCCTAAAACATAAAGGAAACTTGGCTTAGATATTATAAAAACTAATAATAATAATAATAATGACTAACTAAGGAATCCCACGCTTTCTGACTTCACTATATTTCTAACCGTATACTAACATTATTATTATATTATTATGATAACATTTATAATTTCAAATAAATATTCCATGAAAACGGAATAAAATAATGTCATTAACATGTTACTAACAAAATGTAACAATTTTATAAGAACAATTTACGTTAATATATTCAACGAATATGTGTGAATTGCAAATAAAATGCTACTAGTAATAATAGTATTAGAAAAGTTATCAACATTTTTAAGACAATTTTTTGAGAATGGTAGTAACATCTTGTGTTATTAACACGTTGCCGTGCAAAGTCGGCTTTAGTTTTCATCAAAAATGTTTATTTTATTTTAAAAGAACATTTTATTTATTTTTTGCTTCTCTTATTATGATATTTTATTTTGTTCTTATTTATTTATACTTTTATAACTTTATTTATTTATAATTCTGTAAATATGGTGTGAATGTGCTCTCTGAATCCTATGATAATTGTCCTTAATTGAGACAGATTGTAATTTCTCAATAAAGAACATAAAAAAAAATCATCAACATTGAACATTAACTTAACTGTTAATTAAGCCAATGTTAATTCATTATTTATTAATACCCTTAACTGTTATATTTTATTTTTCACAGCTACGGGTCGAAAATATTAAGTGTTGAAGTGAATCTTCAGGTAAACCATAGTTTCAGTTTGTTCATAAATGTGTCTTTCTAAATTTTGTTGAAAGCCTCTTTATCAGTTTTTGGAGAAAAATATTTAGCAAAAACATTTTTTTTTTTTATGCTTTAACTTAAAGGCTATTTTCTTTGAAAATATTTTATGCATACTCTACAGCCATCCTGTACTTCAATCCCTCAAACTGCAGTTTCATCAGCTAAAGCGGTAACTAAGTTTTATAAAAAATATCGAATTTTTTTTTTTTTAGGAACTTGTAAATATGTGGCCATCGCTACCAAATCTCAATAAGATAAATTTTTGTTTTTATAATCACTACGCATGTGTAAAGTCATTGCTTTGAAAGTCCATTGTAAGGGAGCTTCTTTTGGTTAAACGCATTGGTCACATCTTTCAGTAGTGTTGAGTACACTCTGTTGGGCTTGAAATCAAGTTTGTTCCGGCAAAACGATTTCATTTCGAGTGTAGAACTCCCTGTGGTAGTTTGGAATTATCTTCTCTAAAACTTCGACCATGTGAGGTGTAACGAACGAAGTATACGGCAATAGTCTATGTCTGGACCCTTTCTAACTGTCTCGAATATTAATGCGAATGTGGTAAAACATATTTTCGGATATCAAGAACTCATATACATTTTCTTAGAAATTGTTTATTATATAGAAGTGAATTTCAGTTTTTAAATATATAAACAACTTTATAACAAAACTTTATGGTCATCTGTCATAGCTTAATAAGCCCTGCCATTTCTTCCTATCATAGCAGTTCTCCTCCCAGAATCCTTTTGCTGTAATTGCCTCAGGAATACCTTTCATGCGTCTTTTTTTTTATTTAACCTCATTCTCTCCTCTCCAATAGAACATGTTTAATATCCTTTTAGGCCATAGCTCGTCCGCCATTTCAATTTCATAACCAAAATTAACAAAAAACGCTTCAGACAAAATCATCGGCTGTTCCGCTTATGATAATCCACTCTATCATTTAAATAAAATAACGTTCAAGATATAAAAATTAAATTTATTTAATATTAGTTTTTTAATTTACTTCGACACAAATATTTCTCATAAAATCGAGTTTATCAAATAAATATAAAACATAAAAATAAATTAATTTAAAAATATATGATCTACACTATATATGGATATATACTACATATTATAAATATCTTTTCCTACCCTAATAAGCTATAGATATAGGTGAATTAGGTATCAAACTAAAGAGAATTTCTTGGAGAAGTGATGAATTCCATTTTCGATCCTTAAATTCCTATTTAAACGAAATTTAAACAAAGGGAATTCTGAGATCTGTAGGCCACCTCTGATAATAATATATCTATATATATCTTTTTTTACTCTTATTTTCGGTTTATATTTTTGAGAATTACGCTCTTTGTATGCTTATATTTATGAACCCTTATAATATTAAAAACTAATTAGCAGTGATGTGCTTTCTTTGTGAACTATATTACTTTTCAAAGGTGTTTTAGTTCTCGGAACGCCATATCTTCCTATACTCTTTATCAGATCCAATGGATGTGAAAAAATCATATAATACGCAGAAAAGTAAGGAAAACTTATGAAGAAAAATAAACTTTAAATTAAAGATAATTATTTTAAATGTTACTTAATTTTCTTTGAAACGAAAAAAAAAAGAAGTAAAACGAAATTTTACCATTACAAGAAAAGATACATAAATCATATTATAGTAAGTAGACATTTTTTGGTTTATTCGGCAGAGTAAAGGAAAATTTATTTTTGTCATCTCAAATACATTGCATTAACTTAAATTTCCATATGATTTTGCCATTTGCTCACTGACTAATAAACTGTGAAAATTATTCGCAAGGGCCAACTATTTTTCTTCCTCAATAGATAAGTTTTTTATCAGACTATGGCCAAGTTAAAAGAAGGGTTATATAATAATTATATGTATTCTGACTGACTGCCAACAACAGCAATATAACAAATAAACTATTTTTTTTTAGAGAACGGATTTATTTAGTTAAAACCTTGAAAGTCTTTAAAAATTTGATCAAAATCACGAACAAATTATTGCATAAAATATTTTTTAAGCTATTCACTAAAAGGTCAGTAACGAATTTTTTTTTAGGAAACGAGAGGATCGATCTTTATGTTTGGAGGTTCAAATTATTCTGCAAGAGCATGTGCCTGATCCAAAACGATTTTAACTCAAAATATTGAAGAAAAAAAAACAGATTACTGTATTCGAAGTATTATCAAATTTCTTGTGATTTCATATGCTATTATGTATATATGTTTAGTTCGTGATCTATCCTTAGAGAATGAAATTGCAGAAAAGTGAGAATGGTAGGTACCAAACGATATTTACATAATAATTTATATTAAATCTACTTTAACATCTTGTTAGGTATAATAGTGATTGACTTTTACGAATATCTAATATTGATGTAGTAGTGGTATAGTATTTTGTTTTATATTATATTTAGATCAATGTATGTATTTGTCAATTGTATGCTTTTCTGAAGTGAGTCCGTATTATTAGAAACTATTTATTGTGAATGGAGTGTGAATGTGACCTTTGAACAATATTATAAATGTCCTTAATTATGACAGATTGTAATATCTCTCAATATGTATGCTTAAATAAAAATGATTGTATATGAAATTGTGAGTTAGAAAATACTTTATTAAGGATTTACCTGAACACCATTTTGTTTATGTCGGAAATAGTTCAATGTCGTTTTCCCTAAAGAATCGATAAAAATTATTATTTGAAATTAATTTTGGAACAAAAAAAGTGAGGTTAATTTTTCTTTGAAAATCTTTTTGACAAAATCTTAGAATAAATTAACAGTGAAAACTTTTCTTTTTGTTGCATTCTGTTGTTGAAACCAATTAGCTCCAAGAAATAGGAACTCCACACCTCGGTGTAGCGGTTTCACCGCAAACGATGCCTGAGACGTCGATATCTGCCAGTTCTACAGAAAATGTGGACGCTTTAAACTCAAACCAAACTACTGAAAATAATTGGGAACTCGTTACAGGAAGAAAACGCTCAATGGACAATAACAGAGACCCAAGAAAAGCTAAAAAGGTAAGTGAAGTTACAACAGTAACCACTAATAGTTTTGAAGTTTTAACTAACATTAGTGACGAGTCTGATGCTACCACTAAGCAACCAGTTTCTGTAAAACCGCCCCCTATCCACTTGAATGATGTACAGAACTACACCGAACTGGTCACATTTCTCCAAAATGTAGGAGGTTTGAACAGCTTTAACCTAAAATCCACATCAAGAGGAGTAACCGTATATCCTGAAAACTCTGACACATATAGACGTATAGTAGCTAACTTAAGACAGGTAGGTGCCGATTTCCATACCTATCAGTTAATAGAAGATAGAAATCCAAGAATCGTATTAAAAAACTTACACCATGCTACTCCAATTGAAACCATAAAATACGAATTAAAATGCCTAGGCTACGATGCCACAAGTATTGTGAACGTTATTTCCAGATACAAAAATCCACTTCCCATGTTCTTTATCGATATCTCTAAAGCCACATTTAATGAAAAAATTTTTGATATCAAATTTTTATACTATACTAGAGTGAAAATCGAAGAGCCAAGAAAGAAAAGAATGATTCCACAGTGCACCCGTTGTCAGCAGTATGGCCACACAAAGGCTTACTGCAATCACTCCCCGAAGTGCGTGAGATGTGGCCAAGGACATGATAGCACCGTCTGCACAAAGACAAGAGAGACCGCAGCAACATGCGCGAATTGTAGCGGATCCCATCCAGCAAATTATAGAGGTTGTGCAACTCTAAAACAACTGAGGGAAGTACGCAATCTCCGTAAAAATATACAAAGTCCCCAAAAAGCACAAACTAGCGCACCCCCAGGTATAGACGAGTTTCCTTCTCTTCCGCAAAGTCAGCATACCGCAAATTCAGGTTCTTCAAAACCCGATTCTCAATATCTAGGACCAAAACTGCGAACTTCTCCTACAGAAGTCCCAGAAAATCACCTTCACCAGCCAAAGCATCCAGAAATGAAAAAGGGCATTACTCAACCGCCACTACCGACTTACAATCACCCGGCTTCAGCTCAGCTCTTCAACTTGGTAAGTGGATTGAATAACCTCATCCAGCCTCTTTTCAGCCTTCTCCAAGAACTGTCTCACGTTGCACAAGCCTTATCCTCCAGTTATGGCTACTAATCGGCTGACAGTGGGCTCCATGTCCGTTCTTCTCTGGAACGCAAATGGTATAAACCAACACAGGACTGAACTTGACATGTACATACATGAAAAACGGACTGACATTGCTCTCATCACTGAAACACACTTGACTCCACATTCTAAATTTTACATTCCAGGCTACAAAATATATAGAACTGACCACCCTGATAAGACGGCACATGGCGGTACGGCAATACTGATTAAGCAATCACTAAAACACAACCCTTTACAATTACCCATTACACCTGACATACAATCCACAGCAATTACTCTGTATACCCAGCACCATACCATTACCTTCGCTGCAGTGTACTGCCCTCCGAGATACGTGCTAACATCTGCAATGTTTTACAATTTTTTCCAACATCTCGGTCGGTGTTTTATTGCAGGTGGTGATTATAATGCCAAACATCAGTCCTGGGGATCACGACTCTGTACTCCTAGAGGAAGAAATCTAAAGTCTGCCATCGATCAGCTTTCATTAAACACGATCTCACCTGATACACCTACTTACTGGCCAACTTCAAGACAGAAAACACCAGATTTACTTGACTTTTTCATTACTAAAGGACTCAGGACAGTGCCGTATACTGTAACTGCAAGCTCTGATCTTTGTTCTGATCATTCTCTTCTCAGTTTGGTACTATGCGATGAGCCTCGTACTGCATCAAAAAAACCAACACTTACAGATAGGATAATCGATTGGAAAGCTTACAGCGACTACTTAAATTCGACGCTATCAATCCCAATGTCCCTTAAGACCGAAGAGGAACTCGAAAAAGCTGTTGATAAGTTCACAATCAGCTTACAACAGGCTGTATGGTCATCATCTGTACCAAGACCTAGCAGAAATACGTCTCTTCCAATCTATCCGCAGTACATTAGAGACCTGATCAGAGCAAAGAGAAGAGCGCGCAAAGTGTGGCAGACTGGTCGACTTCCATCTGACAAACGGACTTTCAATAGACTTAACAATGAACTTAAACGACAGATTCAGAATTTTAAAAGAACGAACTACGACAATTACCTCAAAAATCTTTCGACTGACGATGGAAGCTTATGGAGACAGACTAAGAAACTTGTAAAGCATTGTGAGGTGTCATCACCACTCCGAAACGTAGATGGTTCCTGGGCTGTGTCAGACCTTGAAAAATCTGAGCTCTTTGCCAACCATCTTTCTTCTGTTTTCATACCACATACTGACTTCTCTAATACTGATCACGAAAGACATGTACAAAACACTTTAGACATTCCTTTACAACTGTCATTACCTCCACTTTGCTTCACTCCCACTCAAGTTGCAGAACAAATCAGACAGTTACCTAAAAAGAAAGCTCCCGGTCATGACCTGATAAATGCTCAAGTGCTCCAGAAAATGCCAAGGAAAGCTCTAGTATACCTAACATCAATTTATAACGCAATACTCAGAACGACTAAATTCCCCTTACAATGGAAATACTCATTCATAAAAATGATTCACAAACCTAACAAAAACACTGACTTTCCTTCATCATACAGACCCATCAGCTTGCTCCCATTATGCTCTAAAATCTTTGAGAAACTTCTCTACAAACGACTTCTTGACATACTGACTACTGAAAACATAATACCTGAACATCAGTTTGGATTTCGTTCACACCACTCAACCATTCATCAGCTACACCGAGTGACAGACTACATTGCGACAGCACTAGAGCACAAATTATATGCAACAGGAGTATTTCTGGATGTTGCTCAAGCGTTCGATAGAGTCTGGCATCAGGGACTTCTTTTCAAACTTAAGATTATACTCCCTCCAACCTACTATCTTATTCTTCAATCTTTTCTTTCTGACAGATTTTTCTCTGTTTGCCAAGGTACAGAACTATCTACCATTAAACCAGCCCTAGCAGGGGTGCCTCAGGGGTCAGTACTCGCTCCTCTGTTGTATATTATTTACACATATGATATTCCAGATCCTCTCTATACTCTGACCGCGACTTACGCAGACGATACAACAATCTTGACAAGACATCAAAATTCAGCATACGCCTCACAGACTTTACAATATCACCTAAACAATTTCTACGACTGGTGCAAACTCTGGAAAATTCGACTCAACCTTGACAAATCACAACATATCACTTTTACCCTTCGACGTGAAACTTGCCCCCCTATTTACCTTGACAATATCCAAATTCCTCAGACAGACAAAGTTCAATATCTTGGACTGACCTTTGACAGAAGAATGACATGGGGCCAACATATCAAAAACAAAACAAAAACTTTAAACCTAAGACTACGCCTATTGTACTCACTCCTTGCAAGAAATTCGAAATTAAAACTTAGACAGAAATTGAATACATATACTTACCTACTCAAGCCTATTTGGACCTACGCTTTACAGATATATGGGACAGCCAAAAAGACTCACATACGTAAATTACAGACTTTTCAATCTAAAACTTTCAGGACTATTACCAAAGCTCCCTGGTACGTCAGTAACATTACTCTACATAAAGACTTACAGATGCCAACAGTTAACGACCACATACGAACATACTACAAACGATTCCATAATAACCTACACGGACATACAAACTCATTGATTCGAGGCATGGCCACAACTAACATGCCCGATAGCACCCGAAGGAGGCTTAAAAGAAGCTGGATGAGGGATCTCCTCCACTAACTAGAAATATTACGCTCAAGACAGGAAGGACGCCGCTGGGTACTCCTCTCCCTCACGCCTATTCCAAGACCAATCTCTTCATCTTGACATCACACTCGCTGATTGTCGGAACTTCTGACAGGTGTGAGTTGAAGAATCAAGTCAAAAAAAAAAAAAAAAAAAAAAAAAAAAAAATTTTGGAACTGTAATACTCACAAGATATAATAGTTTGCCCTGATACTAAACTTTAAGTCAACTTCAAGTAATAGTAATTAATTAACCCAGATGTGTCACTAAATATCGGTTTAATTAGTATCACACAACATATTGGTACGAACATACTATGTAATCAAAGACGATTCACTTAGAGACCTAGAGCATAATGATTTTAACTAATGTAAAACGGATCCAAATGGAAATAACTTATATTAATTTTTAAGTCCTTATTTAAACATTAACATTTTTAATTTTTTTAATTTTTTTTTTTTTTGTTAAATTATCGTATCACAATTTTTTTTCCTATTGGGTCAGTATAATAAATAATCATATTTTGTTTTGATTATTATTTATTAGTGAACGTTTCGAGGAATCTCTGCTCCTCTTCACTATCTAAAAGTAATACAATATGGATTCTATCATAAACCAGTAATTATTAATTTTAAAACATAACTTTTTTGTTTAAATAAATATGATTTATTTTTATGAATTAAATTGGAATCTGGTCATAAAATAACATATTTAGTATTTTAACCCTCCCTCTCCCCTCTTATCTACCAACAACACTAAATACAGTTTAATCCTTTTAGTTGTGTAGGAAGTCTTAAAAGTTTTGCCTTACTAAACTTAAGGGATTCACAATCGTAAGAGTAGACATGTAGAACTTGTCTACAGCGTCTAAAAACACATTAATTACGCGATGAAAAATAATAATGCTGGGAAATAAATTACCGTGAAATGCTATGCAGGATTTCCATGTTACTTATGACATTGCTCAAAGTTAACGGGAGGAGTATAAGCGCTAACCAGCAAAATCTAAATAAGAGGGGAAATATATGAGAGTTGTTTGGGTATAAGACGCCTCTTCATTGGTTGACAGAGCAAACTTTACCTAAGGAGAGCTTTGATTGGATGAGATAGTGCTATCTAATTCCTTATCGCTACGTGCCCTCGGCGATTCTTGGGGGTGTTCACGTCTGCCCTGCCAAGGTTCCCTCCCCTGCTCCCCTCCAAGAGAGATCTGTCAGATTAAACCTAACTGAGGTACCAACAATTCGAATAATACTAATCTCTAATAAGAGTGAGTTAAATTCTAAAAGTGTGGAATATTTCAATGAGATAACGTTTTAGACATTTATCAACATTAAACAGAGTTACAACTCCTAAACTGGAACAGATTAAAGCGAACTAAATGACATTTCACGATAAAATTAAGGACAATCTTACACAAAGCTATACAAGATAGATCCATGTGTTTTTTACGATCCAGAATCATAAAACACATACTAGGGGCTGAAAAGGAGGAGTGAAGCTCCTTAAACAGTTTTTTTTTTCTAATAATGGTCAATTTCTTTTCCCTCCATGTGTTTGTAAATATTTTACAAAAGCATGCCTGTATTTAAGTTGTTATTTTGATTAGTTTAGTTTCTTTTTTGTTTAAATATATCTATTTAGTTTTCTGTTATTCCATTTAATTTGTTTTTATTTATTACATATTTATGTATTTCATTTTATTAACATATTTTGTGAATGAACTCATATGTCAATAATACTAAAGTCTTGAGTTGTAACAGACAAAATGTAATGTAACTCTGTAACGAAAATTTATAAAAATAATATATATATATAATATCATCAGCCCTAAGTACGTAAAATATACTTGAATAATAATATCGCATCTAAAATTTAAACTATACTGAACATAAAATGAGATAAAACTCCAATGATCGAGTTATTAATGATATATAATATAGAAACTACACTAAACAAAAACAAAAAATCAATCTTTCATTTAATGTTCACTATTCCCTCATAGATCGCATCCTCGTTCCCTCATAACCTTGATATCTCAGGTTTTAAGAGAATTATATGTGATTTATGCATAGTTTCTGCTAGAAATAGCTGGACTATTAAAGATAAGGGTTTGGATTTAGATTTATAAATAATAATTTAACTTCTAATTTAAATGATTATATGTTGCGAATTTAAATGTAAATTATTTGCTATATTATTAAGTAAACCGAATACAAAGTAGACAAAGTTGTATAAAATAAAAATAATGTTTTTAATTTTCCCAAAAATTTCCAATCCGAGTTTGCAACGGAAATTAACGTTTTGATCTCCTTTGATTTAAATAACGAAATTTCGTGAAATACTCTCTAGAGGGAGCAACCGGGGCAATTGACAACCTTACGGGGCGCCCCAGTCTATCTACCAGTACAGTGGCTTAATAATACTGTATCTACCAGGACAGAAGTAAAAATATCGATAGTGAATTTTTTAATGGGAAATAGCATTAAACGTTTGTTTATACACCGTTGTAATTAGAAACAGAAGAATTAGTAAATAAAAAAAATACAAGTAATATACTTAAAATTGACGGCAAACATCGAAAATTGAGAGCCAGTTTTAATAATAGCGGGTACTGGTTTCATTGTAAGAGTGATCAATACATATTTGTTTGCATCTTCCCATTAAAATTTTTCAAAAACATTTGAATGTAATACATAGAAGTAAGTCTTAAATGTTAGAACTGAATTCATAAAAATTTTCGGTTGGGTTATAAGTAATATATTTTCAATTGCCTAGGAATTTGAAATGAAGATCAGATATGCAAATTTTAAAAACCTGTAATTTTACCGGAACCTCTAAGAATCTCATGATATATATCATATATATCATATGTTCAGTTACTAAAAATTATGGACTTTAAATATATACCTAGCTCAATTCCGTAAGATTCAATAAAAATCAGATACATAATATTTTTCAATTTAATTAGATAATATGCGTCTCAAATAAAATTTGTTTAATGTAACAAAAAGTAATTGATTAAACGACCCTGAGATGTCGTGTTATCTTCTCTGAATATATTTTAAATAAATTCAGCCTTCAGAACCTTTTTAATAAATCTCTGTGAGAGCTTAAGAGAATTTTACGTAAGAGAACTTAAAGAAATCGAAGAGAATTTATCAGCAACATTGAATGGATCACCAGTGATGATGGCAGTGAGTTGGACATATTTCTATGATCCTCTTTTACAAGTTTATTTTTACTGATTTAGTAATGTATTACTTAGATAAATAAATAATTAATAATTTATTATTCTAAAAAAGAAATAATTTTTAAGTGGTTAACTTATGTATTTAGGCTTAAGTCACGATTTTCAAGATTTCTTTCAATAAAATACCTTCAATATGATTTGGTTTTTAAATAAGTACTATTCACAATGTAACTAGTAACTATAAATAGTTAAATATAAACTATAAAATTATTTGATAATTGTGTTAAAAAGACATACACCCGGTGTCAAAATGTTAGACACTCCCATTGAAATTTAAAAAAACTTTTCATGTCATTCTTTATTTTTGATTGATATTATTTTTTTAAGCAAAGTTTAAAGTATAAATTATGTTATTGAAATGGGGACTATCTTCTCAGATCTTGATGATTTTTTAAATCCAATATCAGTAAATATTGACATTTTACATGCAATAGACAAAATAGACACACTTGTTGTTGTTTACTATTTACTTAATCCTCTAGAGTTGAATTCGTTAAAATACCATTTCTACTTCAGTGTAGTGTTGAATTTGTTTCAAAATAGACCTAAAAAGATAGTGAGTTATGGAAAAAACTTAAGTGCTTCTCCGCACTAGTGGATCCAGGATTTCATTTTGGGGGAGGGGGCTTCAGCCCGAAAGATTTTTTTTTTCATATGCATATAACGATAATTAATTTGAAAAAAAAAGAAAGAAGTTAACTACCTATGAAATTGTGTTCAAGTGGTTCTTGAAGTCCTATTAAATATAATTACGCGAACAGGAATACTTTAAGAGATAGTTTTTAATATTTTTTTCTATAAAACATGGTTATATTTTACCATTTCGAGGGGAGCTTCAGCCCGAAAGACCTCCTTTCTCCCCCTCCTCCCTCTCCCCTCCCCCCCGTAGATCCGCCTGTGCTTCTCCGAAGAAGAGAACCGTTTGATTTCTTCCCTCCACTTGTCCTTGGAAGGGATGAGTTGGAGCGAAATAGCCTGCCGAATCAAGAGGAGTTTTTCATCGGTCGCGAAGTTTATTCGGCACGGGAAGACATGTGGAATACACCGCTCTGCTGGAGGTCCCCTTCTTTGACATTACGAGAGAAATGGAATATTCTTCAATTAACAGTAATATAATATTCAAAATTAACAGTGCATTAAAATGCACAAATGAAACAGATTAGGCGAGTTAGACAAGTATATTTTAATTACTGTAATTTAAAAAATGGGTGCTTTATTGTGGACTCAGAAGACAAAAGTGAGAGGGAAGAAAATAGGAAGAAGAAAGTTTTAACAGTGAATGAATGAATTGTAACATTTGATAGGTTGGATGTTGATTCCGTAATACATTATCCTATGTGTTCTCTTTTATTAAATGGTATCGATCATGACTGATTCTTATGCTTAGTAATTTAGTAACTCAACACATTTGAGCAACCGTACAATTGTATTGTGGTTTTCTCTTAAAATAAGTATGTTTGTATTTAAGTTTGTATTTTGATTAGTTTAGTTGTTTTTTCATTTAGTTTTGATTATTTTATTTTGCTTTTTAATTTATTTTTATTTTTTGTACATCTCTATGTGTGAATATGTTCTCTAAATATTATTATAAATGTTCTTAATATTTCTTAATGAACAAGTTCTAATAAAAAAAAATATTTAAAAGAGTATGTTCACTATCTTCCTTGCAAAATTGCATAGTTCTGCTGAAATTAGGATCGTAAGTATAAACTTTGTGATTCACGTTTCAAACCGGTTTTTTGTTTTTATGTTAGTCTAATACCATACTATTAATTAGAGGATTTCAACCATTTGAGGTCATTTCTGTCCTAAGCTAAAAATGATATACATTTTAATGTGACATAAAATAAAAAAAAAATTAAGAACTACAAATCCAAACTGGTCATAATGAAAATATAAAATAATTTTGGATCTGCATCAACTGCTCAACTTCGTGAAGTTAGTCTTTTTCTATGAATACTTAATACTATATGATAAGAGTTAGAAAGTATAAGTTCATTATGAAATCAATGCATTAAATTTCTTTACTTTATCAAGTAGACATCTTGGATTTAAGTAGACATACATACATATTGTATGTATTACATTTATCAATAAACAGTGTTTAAAACCAAAGACGTCTTTTATCTAAATATGCAATTGTATATTTATCATTAGAAAACGTTTTAGATGCTTTGTAATGTATCTAGGCGATCAAGATACTTTTACGATCTATTAGATATATCGTGAATTGTTTGCAACAAGTCATCGAAACATTACACAAAACTAAATTAATAAGTACTTTGATGAATTTTCTCTTTGCGAAATCATAATATTGTGCCCTTAAAATTAACCATTAAAATGTTCTAACTCATATTTTGGAATAAATCATTAATATAAAATATAAAATTATCAAAGAATTGCGCAATGAAGATCACTATGGGGCATTTAAATCACCGCGGTTTAGGACTTCTGATGGATTTAGAGTCCTTTTGGGGTCGAATGAAATATAGGACCTGATTTACACCCATCACCCTCGGAACCTTGGGGACTACGATTCGGTCCCTTGCTCTTAAGAGAATTTTACCACAGGGAAACCATAGTCTTTATACAGTTAACCTACAAATCGCTTCAACTCAGCGTTGCCAATTATCTGTTGTGAATTTTAGTTAGTTTTAGTTTTAAAGAATAAAATAAAATAAATAAACCTGTACCACTACAATTGTCCGTGGTTCATACCCCTTTTTATCAAACTATTAACGTCCGCTTGAAACTTAAATAAATAGCATTTTTAACTGAAGTGGTATTGTAAGAAATCTAGTATAGTTTCTGAACATCTTTATGAGGTACACTTTGTTTTTGACTGGTCACAATATATGAAAAAAAGCTCAACAAATAAGGAAATTAGGTACTTCAAATTTTAATTCCACATATTAGAGTCAAATATAGATCAGATGCTTTTTTTTTTTGTATAGATAATTATGAAGTTTTTCATGAAACTTTAGATTTTAATTATCTTTTCCCTCATGCTCATAGGTGCATAGGTTAGCACGAATACATCTGATTGATTGATCATTTATTTAAATACTCATAAATTTTGATCCGAGTTCCGTGCATCCTTTTGGACAATTTACTAAGAAACCAATTTTCATAAGAAGATTTAGACAAGATATTTTTTTTCTTAGAACATACTGAGATAAGCTTTGGGGATGAAATAATTCGCTCCTTAGTCAAAACGACTTTACTAAAATGCACTACTAAATATTATTTCCGAAAATTTAAAGCTTTGAAGTCAATTTAAATAAAAAATGCTAGGGTCTGTTAATAGTCCGTGGTACTGACCTTTATTATCAACACAGCCTGAAACTTCGTAAATAGTTTTATCTCTTCGTAACCAACAACATTTTATTTACGAAACTTCTTGGAATTAGGGCGTTTTCAATCTGAAGATAGGCGAACTTTGTTTATTTAATTAGTTATTGAAAACTTGTAAATGCCCATTTGCTTCCCACTTTAATTGTAAGGTAATTTGAGCAGGAAATCGGGGAAAAAGATGACCTTTAAAAATATTGAGCCGTTTGGGATGACGTCAAAATAACAAGGTTGTATAGGCCAAACGGTCCAATACTTGTAAAGGTCACATTGTTTCTCGATTTTGTGTCCAAATTATCTTGCTATTGAAGTGGAGAGCAAATGGGTATTTACGAGTATTAGTACTTCATTAAATATACAAACTTTGCAGATCTCCAGGTCTAAAACGCCCCAATTCCATGAGTTTTAGGTTTTGGAAATGAAATAGTTTAAGGTTACGATGAGATGAAGCTACAACTCTTGAAGGTTCTTAAAGGCTCATTTCTTTATAAGGTTTAATTATAAGATCAACAGTTTTGTTGGGAGGAGATTGGTCCGAAATCACGCTCAACCGTCATGTATTCCCTCTTAATTAATTTTTTAATTAATATTATCCAGTTTATAGTGGCTGGGTGTGCTAAAGGAGAGTCTCCTGACTCTAGTGTCGAACCAAGCCAAATTTAAGAGAATAAACAACTATTATCAACCAGACTGGTAAGATTGACCTTGAGCACAGGATGAAAGTACCATGCCCACTTAGCTAACCGGTCCCAATATGTGTATTATGGATAAATTATTAAAATATTTATGCTATGTACATATTAATGAAATAATTTTGTAACAATCTAAGGCGTTACAAAATAATAATAATAATCAGGAACTCACTAATCTTAAGTAGAGGACTTAAAGTTTCCCACAGAAACTCCGTGTTTTATTATTATTCCTATCGAGTACATTATTTACTTGTGGTTATGAAAATTTTATTTATAATGACTTATTCAGGAGAGGGCAAGGTTGGTTCGTAACACCCCCTTCCAATGCGAAGAATAGAGAAAACATTGGCAACCAAAATAAACAATGAATTCCTGAAAAAATTATCAACAATGTCAGGTCAGTAGTTAGTACTTCAACTCAGGGGTTGAAACTTTTAGGAACTTTTTTATATATCGAGGAATAAGGGGACTACTTCATCCGGATTCAAATTAATTGCCCTTTTTTCGGTTTTTAGCTGACTACTTAATTTTTGAGCAATATTGTTGATAAATATTTTAGTCTTCTTTCTTCATACTTAAATTATTATTATTTTTTATTCACGAACATTTTTATTTTCGTGTTTTTATTAAATGTAAATAAAAACATAAAGCCATAAGTTTATATAAAAAACGAGTAAAAGTTTCACCGAATCGAGGCTCCAACATAGCTGAAAGTTATTAATTAACTCTTAATTTAAAAAAAAAATTATTGGTTAACATCACTGTTGGGAATCCTAGGGAAAAGGGGGAGGGGAGAATTGCCTTTCAGACTTGTCAAAGTTGAGAATTTTTTTGTTTATTCATTTGATCATATTTTTTTTTTATCAGTGATGAGAGCTAAACACTTAAACAACCGCAAGCTATATTTTTAATAATATGCATGTATTTTAGCTACTTAATTCAAGCAGGTGTCAAGAAAAACATTTTAAAAGTTTGTCCCTAATTTTCCTGTGAACAGTTTTTTTTTGTTTTTGATAGGCCCTCAAGTACCATTTAAAGATTATTTTATATTATTTATTTATTTTTTTAGAGTAATTAACGATATTTAAAAATATATATATAAATTATCCAAGCCCCTTAAATACTAAATCCGCTGTACTGTCCTATTTCATTTTCATACTGTTTATTAAAGAGAAGTTGGTTGGGCTGTTCAGTCAAAGAATGAACAAAGTGAAAATAAATAAATTATATTTATTTTTATTTTCTTCGTACTGGAGTTTCGGTCAAAGTTTCTGGCCTAGAGACAGTAATATCTTGATGGTAACTGAAAATGATTTGTTGCTGGAGGTATAGCTATAAAGCACGTAAAAGGTATAGTTTAATAACATGTAGGGAGTGTAAAATTAACATTAATTCAAGTTTAATTAATAAAATATATACTTTTTGATTAATATTTTGTTGTTATTTTACTTTTGTTTGTTTTATGCTTTCTGAACATACGGTGTGCATATGTTCATATCACACTATAATTACTGTCTATCACACGAACAATTGTCATATTTCTGAATAAATAAATGGAAAATAAAATAATTAATACACTACCTCCGTGTTATTAAACTATACCTTTTACCTACACATTATTAATATAACTGTAAACTACTTTCTCATATTTATTTATCTTGTATTTTCTAAAACCTGAAGAAGGCCTTGAAACTTAGGCCGAAACGTCGGCACGAAGGTAATAAAAATAAATATAATTTATTTAGTTTTTCTTTGACTGACCGATTTCTCTTCAATATTTCTACGATACTCAACTATCAATCCACTGTCATACTTATCAATATGATAATGAGATAGGTTATATTTTGAACGATGCTAGTGTGCATTGGTTAGTATAGTTTTTATAAAATCTAACGTAATAACCTAGTTTCATAAAAAAAAAAAATGTGTTGCTCTTTAAACGTATATTTAGAACCTTCTGCATTGACACAAATTGCAAACGAATGTCGCAAGCCCTACATACATACGTACTACAAACGGAAAGAAACTGACGAATGGGAGTAATTTTTATAGGAAGTCTCCCTGCCCTCGGGATATCATCACTATGGGCCTCTTCATACGTGAATAATGAAACCATTTGTCCTGGGCCAACGTGTCCCTCCAGCATCTGTGATGCCATCACGTTCCAAGACCACTCTTCTAGGTCAAGCATATGGAACGTTTTCGACGATAAACTTTGATTTTGTACAGCCAAGGAATTTTAAATATATTCTCTTTCTCACTTTTCATATTTACCTATCTTTAAAGCGGGCCGGTTGATGAGGACTTCATAATGACACACTTCGTGCAAGTTTTACAAACGCTCCAAACTTCCAATTTATTATAAAAAATTGGGTGATTCAATAAAATAAAATAAAAATACCTTTTACTTCTGAGGTGCTTTTTGTGCCTTTGAAAAATACATTTAATAAATAAATAAATAAATAAATAAATACATATATATATATATATATATATATATATATATATATATATATATATATATATAATATATAGCTATATATATATATATATATATATATATATATATATATATATATATATATAGCTATATATATATATATATATATAGCTATATATATATATATAATATATATAGCTTAGGCTTTTTTACTGTATGCCGTTTTTTGTCTCCAATCCATTATGATCGAAATTCGAATGTAAGAGTTAATTTGTTATTCACTCTGAAGGTGATTACCAAGTTTGTGAATACTATTACAGGATCTGTCTATTGATGAAAATTATTTGATATTTTTTTGTGTAGTCACACACCTATAGCTCACAAAAAATGGTAATGTAAATGAAAGATAGAATCAAACTGTGAAAACAAGATGTACTTTTAATTTAACAAGGTTTTAATTCATTTAGCTGGCGTCTCACGTTTCCTCCTGAAGCTACTTAAAGAAGTTTACTGGAGTCCAGAAAATATTAATAGCTAAGTATCTGGTATTTTGGATGTTACTCCTCTAATCATGTTCTGAAGTTACCCTTATTTGCCAGAAATGGCAAGGAATGGATAAAAAATAAGTTACATAGAACCATTTCATTTTAATTTATATTTTTTTTAAACGCTATCCTTTAAACTTTCTTACCTCCGTAAAATATGCCTCTGGATATTAATAATATTTTGAAACCAGATAAATGACATTTTTAACTGAAGTGGTATTGTAAGAAATCTGGTATAGTGTTTTAACATGACGTATGCTTTGTTTGTGACTGGTCATAATATATGAAATAAATAAAGAAATTACCTCCTTCAAATTTTAACTCCACACACTAGAGTCAAGTATAGACTAGATTTTTTTTACTCTCCTACCTATACTAGGTAAGGAAAGTATTGCAATCGGGTCAAATTTCCGATATGCGGTTTTCGACGGATCTATACGTTTCACAGCCCCCTGAGTCCGAAAACACATTTTTAGCCATTGGTCTGTCATTCATTGCTCCATGCGCAATAGCTTGCGCGCAATAAATGAAAAACACATTTTCTATAGACTGTAGCGTTTCCTATCGTTTGAAACGTAATTAAATTCCCTACAAGGCCATATAAAAATCGTTCATTTTGCGCAGTTATTAACGAAGTTACAGCGATTCAATTCCCAATGAAAGATTACGAGTTCATTTCCTGGTGTCAGAAAGGGGTAAATAAGAGAATAAAGATGACTAAGTGAAATTAAGAAATTCTGTTGCCGGTATCACACAACCTTCACTATTTCCTCTACTTTTAACAGAAATTATTGTTTGACAATACTAAGCTATGGCAAAAAGTTTTTGATCAGCAATATTAGTGAGTATTGAATTTTTTACACTGATCTACCTTAAGCTGGTTTCATTGCCTTAATTTATCAAATAAATCGTACTCAAATCTTTTGTTTGTTTAATTTTCAGGAAAATAAATTTAGTTAAATTATTTTTTGTTTCTTCATGAATACATGTAAAGATTTAAAAACTTTTCTGAAATAGGTAGGAAAATCGTGTGGGTGGACACACCAGATGTTTTTGTATAGACAATTATGAACTTTTTCATGAAACTTAAGATTTTAATTCTTATTTTCCTTATGCTCATAAGTGCATATATAGAGCACTAATACATCTTTTTTTTTTTAATTTGTTGATTTAGCCTCTTCCCCTAAGGGTCATTGGCTTAATGTTTCCATTTTATATTCGTTGATAGAAGTGAATAGTCTTTAAATATTTGAACAGTTTTTCTATTTCATTCTCCCCATCTTGCAGGATTTCTTTCATCTCCGTTCCCATTTGAAATTTTTTCCTTATATTATCGTACCTTCTACATTCTAATAGTATATGTTTTACTGTTCTGGGTACTAGGTAATGTGTGCAAGTTGGAGCTTCTAATCCTCGCAGGAGGTATCCATGGGAAAACTCACAGTGCCCAATTCTTAGCCGACATAGTATCACTTCTTCTCGCCTAGACTAATACATCTGAATGATCGATCATTTATTTGAATAATCCTAAACTTTGATCCGAGTTCTGTGAACCCTTTTGGACACTTTACTAGAAAACCAATTTTCAAAAGAAGATGTGAATAAGATATTTTTTTCTTAGAACATATTGAGTTAAGCTTTGGAGTTAAAATAATTCACTCCTTAGTCAAAACGACTTTACTAAAAAGTACTACTAATTATTATTTCCGAAAATTTAAACCTTTGAAGTCAATTTAAATAGGGAATGCTAGTTTCTGTTGATGATCCGTGGCACAGAACCCTTTTTATCAAATTATTAACATTCACCTGAAACTTCGTAAATAGCTTCTTCTCATCATAAATATTTATTTTATTTACGAAAATTCTCGGAATCGGAGTGTTTTCAATCTGGAGACCAGCAAGCTTTGTCTATTTATTTACATTAAAACTCGTAAATACCCATTTGCTTTCTACCTTAATTATAAGATACTTTTAGCACAAAATCGAGAAAAAAGGTGTCTTTCAAAAATATTGAGTCGTTTGGCGTGACCTACACTCCCATAATGTCGGTAGAACGAGGTCATCTAGGCCAAAGGCCTAATATTTTTGTAAATGAAATAGTACAATGTTACGATGATCTGAAGCTATTGACGCCAGATACTTCATTTCCACTGCATTGGTAATCCATGATAACGAACAGATATTCAGTAAAATGCAGAGCATGAAAAAAATAAAATCGGAAAAATCCAATGTCATTGTGAAATGTTTTGAAAGTCCCGCTCCAATGATTAAACCAAAAGATGGACAATAGAGCGCCAGTATGGGTTATCGGAAAAAGAAGGAAATGCTTTCAGAAAAATACAAAAGATAATAGCTGTGAAGAGATTAACAATGAGTCAATCTCGTGGTATAACGAAAAATAATAATTTTCTTGAGGAGGATGAGGGGAAGGGTTTTATAAGCTCCTATTTAATACATAATTATTGTTTAAAAATAAAAAAAATAGTTCATAAAAAACACTAGCTTAATTCCAAATAGCTTTGAGAGAAAAATTCCGTAAAAACATACCTCTTAATTCAATGAAAAAATATTTTGTCTGAAGTCTTTTGTCTTTCAAACAATAACCAAGAATAATTGTCATCACAAACAAGAATGATATATACGTGTGTGTGTATATATATGCATTACTCCTTTTTTTTTATCTGTAATAGCAATCATTGATATAATTACTGTAAAAAACATAATATAAATATCAATGAGATGATAGTATGTTTTAACATACTAATATTATTTCCATTAGATGACTATTACATTTTAATTATTAAATATTGTTGATTGCTAGAGACACTAAAGATAGGCCCAATTATTTCATTGGAGCTCTCTTTAAGATTGCCTCTAATTCTAACCATGGCGTGTATCATTCATTTGCTACAAAGACGTCACAACTTCAAACTTCAGTGAGTCCTCAATGGTTAATTTAAAACTGTATACATTACGAAAATTTGACCTGGCTACATTACTTTCTTTACCTAGTAGCGGTAGAAAAATATAAAAAAATAGCACGACTGGCCTTAGAAGCTACGGAATATTTAAAAGTATTTTTCCCTTTTTAGTTGCAAAGAACTATGTATCTCTAGAACTAATACCCACTATCTTAAATTATTTTTCCAGTCGTTTTATTTTAGCGTGTAGATTAAAAGTACAATTTTTGGTAATATTAGATGACCGATTAATAATTTTTTATAAATTTTATTATGGGACAGGTGACAAATTTGGAGTAGTGTGCAAGTTTGCGGAGTAGAATGGCAATATGTTACATCCTTTTCTTTCGAATTTTAAATAGATAATTTTTACTGATACTGATACTGAATAATTAAGTTTTGTCTATTCCTCTTTAAGGATTAATTAACATTAATTTTATATAATAGCCCAGTAACATTGTACATCGTAAGTTGTATTGAATGGGGGTTGAAGGTCTTTTTATTTGATTTTATGGGATATAACTGAGATTCAAAATCCAAGTTTTCGACCTCGGCGCCCCTCCTTACATGATAACATTTGAATATCTCAAAAACTGCATCCAAACATGGCTCACTGACAACTTTGACTTGAGTTAGTTTTTCGGCCACTGAGTTTCAGCAGTGGCCTTAATTTCGTCATAATTGATCTTTTATTAAAGCTGGATAGTCAGAGTATAAGCATAAAATAAAAAAAATAATTGGCCTTAGCAATAAAAGATACTAGCAAAGTCGATTTTTTCAAGTCTGTTCAAGCTAAAGTTGAAAATTAAGGGTCATTTGTAATCAAACGGCCAACAATATCGAAAAACGCTTGGAAATAAAACATCTAGAGAATATATTTATCTTTCTTAATAACCGATTAATTCGTAATATATTGGAAACAGTTCTTTGGAAAATGCATTAAACCGGCGGAAAAAGCGGCACTGGCGTAGGCGCCTACGAAAAATATGGAACGCCATAAATGACTTTGGTCATTCTAGCTCACTTATTTTAATCAATTATATATAGCTCATATTATTTATAGTCATTCCTATATGCATTCTACTCTATTATGTATCAAAAAAATAACTTAAATAAATGTTTACTTCACTAACTCTCACAAGGCAGGTTATTGAAGACATAAACATGAAATTAGCTTAACATTTTCAAGTTTCGAAAATTTCATTCACTTCATTTACTATTTTGTTATTCACTTTATGTAAATGTTGGTTAAATATATATATATTTTTTTTTGGTTGTGATTAGTGATCTCCCCTCTCCCACCAAACCTCCCTCCACCCTCCTTCAAATTGTTAAAATGAATAAAAAGTTAGTTCCCTGAATCATATAAGACAGGTTATTGAAGATATAAAGACGAGTGATATAAAGACAAAATATATATATAAAGACATATTACATTTACTTTCTTCGGTGAGTTTTAAAACAACATAAAAAAAAACACCGCTATTTACCATATATTTTAGATTTAGGAACTCTACAAAAACATCCTCCACAGACTGACATTCAAGCTCATATCAAATGCTTTTGTCGTTAAATCATAATGTTTTATTAAGATTAAGTACAGCAATAAACATAATGCCTACGCTTGTTATGAATTAAGGTGTTTAAAAAAAATAAAAGAAGTATCTCTTTAATTGATTCATTTATCCAATTTAAGCCAACGAAAGAAATAATCTATAAAACTAATAATGAATATTTTAAAATATAACCTGTCTAGAAAAATGATATTTTAAAAATTATATATTGAGATGTACTCCATTATTATAATAAGCAATAACCATTAAAGTATTGAAAAATAATATGTCTATCTAATTTTTTTTTTTCATATATTACGCAAGCCACGATGGTCGCAAGAGCTGCCCATTTTCGGATTACTCCTTAAGGTTCATATTCAAGAGTTTTGAAGAAAAGGAAATCCTGAATAACGGAAGGTATCATATCTATAGAAATATATGTTTGACAAAATCTATTCCACTATTCCACACTCACTCGACCGGTGACTAGGTGAGCAAATTGGCCGATTTTGGAAAAGGTTTTTATTATTATTTTTTATAGTAGTTATGTGCTGCGGTATATGAGACTAATTAATATACCACAAAGTAAAGCATACACTCAATTAGGAAATTCTTGAGTAAGAACTTTTGTACTTATTCATTTTATATTTAAATCGTTCTATTTTTTTTTAATTATGAAGAAATTATTTCAATTAATTGAAAACAAGACATTTTAATAATAATATTAATATTGAGAGAAATCCGAAAAATACGGATTTTTAATTTAAATATGAAGTTAATTTGTTCCTTAAAAAAATTCATGTTATGATTTAACAACCCGGTCAGGTTAATTTTTTTATTCGTTGTAATAGTTTGAAATATGGATTTGTAATATAAATTTTAACTATATTTTTAAAAGTATATTATCACTTTACAATATAATAAAATCAGTTTACATAATTCTAAATATCCTTATGAAAATCATATTACAGCACATTTCCTGATATTCTTCCACTTAAAATAGAGTTGTTTATTTTATTTGAAATTTAGCTATTTAAAAATAATAGTCTATTTCATTATTTTAAAAGATTTTTTTTTCTTTCATGCGGTGTTTCCTTGTTATAATATCAGATAATTCTTCCAAGTACTGTCTTGCATAATAAGATATCTTAGCATGTTAATTTTTTTTTTTTTATATTTGTTTATTTAGAAATATTACATTCTGTCACATCAAGGACATTTGTAATAGTGTTCAGAGAACACACTCACACTCTATTTACAATAAATAAAAAAAAAATAATAATAATACAGAAACTTAATAATAATAAATACAATAAAATAAAATAAAAATAAATACAATAAAATAAAATAAATGTATATAAACAAAAGAACTAACCTAATCATACACACTCGGGCTTGAGTGGAGGATCTGGCCATTGCCAAAACTCCAATAGATGCTTATTTACAGAAGGTCTCTGGGCCACTGCCGCTTCAACCTTCGAGGAGGATTGTAAGGATGGGTGGTGCTGGATAGAGATTGTGCAAGGGGATTTGGATGATAGGTAAGGTTCTGGTGAAATTTGGAGAATTTTTCTGGAATAAGGTCTAGGACAAATGGGATATTAAGGTCATGGTGTAGGATTTTGTTATTTACATAGAACGGAGCATCAACTATTGTTCGAAGGACTTTAGATTGAAAGGATTGAATACGTTTGATGTTAGAAGCTTTTGCTGTCCCCCACAGTTCAAGTCCGTATGTCCATATAGGTTTCAGTATTGTCTTGTAGATAAGTAATTTGTTTTCAATAGAAAGTTTGGATTTTCTGTTTAGTAGTCTGTATAGCTGGCCGTATCGTCGGTTGAGTTCTTGTCTTTTGAGTCTAGTATGTGGGTTCCACGTTAGTCTTCGGTCTAAATGAAAACCAAGATACCGGACTGTGTCTGAGTAAGGAAGCAGGATGGAATTAAAGTGTACTGGTGGACAGGAGCTGCGTCGGAGTGTGAAGGTAATATGTTGGCATTTAGATTCATTAACTTTAATGCGCCAGTTATTACACCAGTGCTCAATCAAGGTGAGGTGGTTTTGGAGATTTAAGGATGCTATGTTGGGATCAGAGTTGGATGATAAGATTGCGGTGTCGTCAGCGAATGTTGCAAGAAAAGTATCGGGATGAACAGGGATGTCATAGCATGTTAATATATTTTTCATATACATAACAAGGAAAAGTTTAATTTTGATATTTTACTATTATGGAACTCATTAATATAAAACGCTGATGTGTGTAATTAAAAACAAATAAAGAAAAAATATAAAGGTATCTGAAAAACGAGCTAACTGGCTTGAAATATCATCTATTATATATAAATAATTATATTAAATTTTAAGGGTAATTGTATGGAACAGATTTTTTATGTAGAAAAATGATAGCTACAAATATTGTTTATAAATAATAGTAGAAACAAATAAAAGTAGTTTTTTCGTTATTGATTTATTTTAGAAACTAAGATGGTCTCAAAAATCCATTATCCTCCTAAGCTACTGGGTTCAAATTTGTTTGGTGGTTCGACTTTATACTGAAAAAACATTATAAATATAAGGAAAAAATCACCTATAAGCATAATTTAGACAAAAATAATTTAGTCTTTAAAGTTTGTCTATCTTCAATGATCTGTGAAATTATGGTATTAGTCGATATATATATATATATATATATATATATATATATATATATATATATATATATATATATATATATATATATATATATATTGTCATTATTTGTGAAATATTATTATTTAATCCCAAATCTCAGAATTTACGGGGTTTTTTTTGTAACCGTGCAGCAATCCGATGAATCGAATTTGTAAAATATATTAATTTACATTAATGATTTAAATATTATTTAATTAATGCTCAGTGTAATCGTTTTACGGAAAAAGTTATAATTTAAATTTTAGCCCAAAAAATAACAGAATAAAAAGTTATTACATGATAAGTCTTTATATACCAAATATTCCTTATGAAGATTTAAACATATTTTTAAAATAAGCCGGGTACTGGAAGGGAATTGAAATGAAAATGAAAAAATAAATAAACTTAAATATATTTTAGTTTTGAAAATATTAAATTAATTTCTAACTATAACCACAGCTTCGAGTACAAAAATAAATTTAAATATCAATAATTATTTAAATTTAATCAAGAATTTAATATTTATTTAAAAATTAAAAAAAAAATTATATTTTATATTACTTAACCTATTACATGATCCAATCGCTCAAGATCAACTTTTAAACCGCTCATCTATCATATTTGACTTAGTGCTTATTGGGTGAAAATAACTAATGAAAATGAAAATTATTTGTTGAGAAATCATTATCTTTCTCTTACTTGTAATAATCATTAATATCAATGGGCTTAATAATCAAGTAATTGATCGCCCTAAATCCTGTACTCTACGCTCAAAGTAAATTTTTGGATGATTAAGAATTCATTTGATATGATCTGTTGTAAATGTTTCCAAAATCCACCGTAAAATGAATAAAGCTTGTTGTTACTGGTTGTCTTTTCTAGATCCGTTCTTTCATTTTATACCCTAAGTAAAATAATTTTTGTGGCCTATTTCACTTTTCTATTAACAAATATAAACCATTTTAAAAATATATTCTCTTATAATTGTAGCTTGGAAATGCAAAAGGGTCCTAGGAGTATTTATCCAACTTTCGTTCAAATTTGAAACTTGATTAATATTAAGGAAATATGACTTCGTATAAAAGACTTATTTCTTCGATGACTTCATAATATATGAAATGAATTAAAAATTTTTTTAGTGAGTAAAACATTTGTTATTCCAATTTTGCTGAAGGCATTTCCACGTTTCTATTAACGTTTTTCTGTAGTTTCCTCTGTAGAAAAATACAAAAATAAGAATTTTCCCATTGCTTCAGTTATTTTCTGAAGGATAAATTTTCTTCTCGTAGTGGTATTTGGTCGGGCATAATTTTTCGTTCAGGTAAGTTTGTTATTTTTTTTGAGGAGAAAATTTATTATATAATCATAAAATTTACGATGATCGAAATCATATTAATAATATCAATAAATATTATTTTAGGATAATTTATATTTGAGTGGAGTTCTTCAAATTGAAGATGAGTGAATTGTAATTTTAAAAAATGCATTGGAAAATCAATAAAAAAATCTAAAATATTTTTTTTTTATGTAGAAAATTTAAAAATCATTTGATACTTAATATTGGGCTATGTAGTAAATTAATATACCACCAGATAACGTATATACTGGATTATAAAATTTTTAGTTAAACATTTTTTTTTTTTATATTTATACTCATTTTCTTCTGTCTAGTTTTTTCTCCTTTACTAAAAGTTATTAATTCAAGATATTGAAAAGCAGAAATTTTAATAATAATGGTAATTTCGAAAGAACTTTGACGAATGAAAAAGTTTTTAAATTAAAAATTAAAAAAGCTAATTGTTTTTCGTAAAACAAATTTGTTGCCATGAATAACCAAATCATCCAATGTAAATTTTAATTCGTTGTAATGGTTTTAAATATAAATTCATAATGAAAAATTTTAACCACAAATTCTTTTTTTTTTTTTAATGTATTATGTCTAATCTACCAAATCCTAATTATTGAAGTGAAGTATTTGGTAGTACGCATATTTCGCGGTATTCTACCTCTTAAAATTATTTCATAAGTCATTAAATTAATCATTATTCTCTATTTAGTTATACTAAACAAATTATATTTTCTAAGGGTATTTTCTTCTAATGATATTAAAATCAAGAGTTCTCTAAGAAAAATTTTCTTCTAACCGAAAAGAATCCATCAAAACTTTTAACAAAAAAAAAAATGTTGGTGATTTGTTTTTAACTAAAAGGTTTTTAGATTTAATGAAGATCTATAAGCAAGTTTCGATCTAGTACCATTAATTTTGTAAGAATATAATACAAATCTAATTTTAAAAAAAATATATATATATAAATTCTTTTTATAATTCCTATCTACTCTTCAGTTTTTATTATGGTGCATTACTGTTATTCAGCATACCAATAAATCTCAATTTTTGTTTTCGCTTTTGTTTCATTTTTTTTAAATTTAAAAATAAAAAAAATAACTACCAAAAATCCTTTTAAAAAGTGTAATATTTAATTGTGAAATAAAATAAGATATAGTGTACTATATTAATGTGCATATATATTACGACGACGATCGCTAGAGGTGTCGTGTGAGAGTGAGCTTACCTCATGGTCGACGGTCGGGGTGGAAATGGAACTCCAGAGCCGGCAGTTGGGGCTACAGGACCCGGGGCAGGCGCAGTGTGTTCCCGCGGGGGTGTACCTCAGGTTACATCCAACCAGATAGCAGATAACAAGTAACATTTCAGGAAAAAAAAATAGTGCTTCGGCTAATGCTATAGAGCGAAAATAAATTCAAATATTTTTTTTTTTTAATTTTCAAACACCAAAAATTCCCTCAAAAAATCGAAGTGTATCGGCAGATATAATAGGTATCAAACAAAAAAAAAAAACAAACAATTAAGGTGTGTGCATTAGGCATACGATAGAAGTGAAAACATCAATGAGGCAAGATTAATATTACGAAATATAAAATTTTCTTTGTTCTATCTTCTCAAAGTAATAAAATTTAATATTTTCAAATTACAGCTCATTACAAAAAGTATGAAATACTGAACATTTACCTCCCTTGCGGTGTGCAGGTCCGAGTTTTAGTTTCTGAGATATTTTAATCCATAACTTTAATAAAACTCCTTATCATTTCGTTTTCGAGACTTTTTTTCCTCTTTTCGAGTCTCTAAAACGACATCGCGATGAGATAAGATTTTGAATAATAGCGCGTGATGACGAAGAAGACATGCTAAACATTTTCCTTGCTTACAATATGCTGGTCCGATATTTAGTTTTTGAAATATTTTAATTTATATCCAAGAGCACTTTAATTATTCGACTCGAGCCGACTTAACCCAAATAAGCATTACAGATCTGACCCTGACGGCGCAGTCTTATTCACTCTCCACAAAAAAAGTGCAAAAACGTGCCTAAAGAAGTTTTCATTTCAAAAAATTCTAAATTTAATTTAACAATAAATCTCTATAATAATTATGTTTAAATCTAGTATTTGAACAATCAAACTAAGAATAAATAGTTATAGGAAGTCCTGTACTGACATGAATTGAATTAAATGGATTGGGATCTGAAACTTCGGATGCCCTCGGTTGTTTTCGATTTTTTAATTTTCAAACAAGGTTAACCCCTTAGTTAATCGTCAAATTCATTCATAGCTTATATGAATTTTTAATTCTAGCTACAAAGGGAAATTATTAGTTTTTTGAAATAAACAAAATTAAAGTTATTTAAAGGATAAAATATTTTTAAAATCGGCATTTAAGTCCTGTTAGACTATTTAAATGAAGATAATACTTCGCTAAATAAAAAAATCTCTTGATTTCACATTGACATAATTTGTTCATCAAGTTGACATAATCCATCAATATCGATGGAGTCATTTTCGAGAAAATATTTAAATACGATAATATTAAGCGCTACTTTTCGATGAGGCGATTTTAATGAATAGGTACCGTAACAGACCGATTTTTTTTAGTCAGGAAACCTCTAAACGTGTATTTCCATTGAAAAACCAAATTTGAAATCTTGGATTATCGCAATGCTCCCCTTTATTATTTTAGGTAAGTGGAAAGGTGCACTTCGCAAGACCAAGACCAAAACTGCCTAACTGTTGCAAGAACAAGGCCAAGACTGGTAAAAAAAAATCGATTTTTTGAGTAAAAATTAAAGCAAAATAGTTACTAATACTTGACAATTTAAGTTACAATATGTAAAGAATTGGTATAACCAATATACTTTTGCATTTAATTCTTCTAATCTTTCATTCGGGCATAGTTAGGTTTCTCCACTCTAAAAATTTACTCTAATGTATATATAGTAATAAGCTAATAGTTAAGTGCTAGACTGTTGCGAGACTCTTGCGCAAGGACAAGACCAAGAGCAAGACTGAATGAGCAAGACCACGACTCGTCGTGGAGGACTTGAGACTCGTCATTTGGCCTACACCAGTGATGGTCGAGCGTGTTAAAGCGTAAACTTTAAAATTCTCAAGTCTCATGCCGCACAATGGGGAAAAACGACTTAGAACCTGTCATAAATAAAAAAATGAACTTTTTCTACTGTAGAATTGTTATTGTTTTATATATCATAAATATTGATTGGGATGGTGTGATAAATTCGTTGAAAATAATGTATTTAAATTGATTTTGAAAGAATTTTCAAAACGTTTGCCCCACATCACCTCTGACTTTTTAGGTTATTTTTATTCAGTATTTATCTGTCTATTAGGGACAAGATTGAAATCTTGTAGGAAACTTGTCCCTTTCCGATTTTTTAATTATATCAAAATCGATTCCAATAATGGATGGGAATTTACTATTCAAACATTTTCATTCAGCAAATAAGAAAAATAGATATTAATTATCATCAAGAGCATCAGAGCATAAAATTAATTGTGTTGATTACTCCTATTATAAACGGCAAGGGTTCAAATTTTCATTATTAGACTTGAATCCACACGTAGATCACAAACGTTACATGCATGTTACTTGCGTTAGTGATATGATGTCGTACGATTTATTTGAATTCTTTTCGTACTAAGATGGTATTATACATGATTTTATCAACTAGAAACTAAAAAATTAAAAGTGATATAAAAAAAAATTAAAAAGTATTTAAAAAAAAAACAAAAGCGATACCTCATTCGATTACAGCAGAAGACCGAAAAACTATTCCAGGAAAAAAAAGAAGAAAGAAAAACAGAAAGAGGAATCCTGATGTTATCCCTTCATCAAAGCGTAAAGCAGGACAATGGGATATATATTCAATGAACTGGTATTGAATCACAAGCGAGGTACCAAACCCTAAATGAAACAGTTTAAATAACCACTTGTTTAGAAAACGTAAGAACTAAATTGAAAAAGAGAACAAACGGCTTAATTACACCTGATAGAAATTTCGGACTGACAGCAATGTAATTTCGGCTATAATCGATAAAACAGAATAGCGATAATTCCTCTTTAACTTCCGAACAACCACCGGGGCCCAACTGAAACTTTTTCAATAAAATCGTCTTAACAGAAGTTGGAATAATGAGAAATATTCAAACAAAAAAAGAAGGAATAACTTAACTTCTTAAGTCCATTGAATCGGACTTATTTCATGAAAACAATAGGCCCCTTTAATAACAGGTTTGTAAACAAACCAAAGGGTTATAAGCCAGGTGGAAGAAAACTGGTGCTAAATAAAAAAACAACAATCTTTTATTATAAAAATATTGTATTTAATTTTTTTAAATCTTGTAATTGATAACAACAAATGAGCAGCAGAGCTTAGTCCCTAAGGTTCTATTCTCGATTTTTTTTTTTAATTTTTCAAAAATAGAAGGGATTAAATGTTTCATTGGCGTTAAATAGAGAAATAAAAGCTTCGTAAATTATTACCCAATAGTTTATTATATGGTCCTGGTTACTTCAAATGGATTGACCCCATTTTAAATTAAATTGCTTAATACAGTAATTACTCAATTACTTAAATTAAGTAATTACTTACTCAATAAAGTAGCAATTGCTTGTTAATAATTTATATTTATAAATTTTATACTTTTATATATTTGAAGGCATGTGCGATAAAGTGTTATTACAAAATTATATTTTATACTTGTTTATCAAAATGAGAAGAGCTAATCAAAATTTATAAAATATAAATCATCAGAAAAATTTAATTAGTAAAATTTTGATCAAATAATGTTTTATTATCTTTTTAATAATTAAATATTTCATAAACATTTCTTTATTTTTCATATAGATGTCTGTCATGACTTATGTCCTGCTAGAATTATAAAACAATCCACTGTGCACCGTAGGGACAATTTGTTTTCATTCGATTCTCGAGTTCTACTTATCTTGAAACGTGAAAAACTCTAATTTTGAGGGTCTTTATTTATTTTATTTTATTTTATTTTTTTGTTATTACTATGGCTCATTATTGAAAATATTAACCAAAAATTAAATATAATTTTTTTTTCTCTTTGAATAATTATTATGATAGTGACATGATAGTGACAATTAGAAGATTTGTTGCTTAATTGAATGATTGGTATTATAGGCATAAGGAAGGAAATCGCACAGCGGCATTTCTTCCTGGTCTTTGTTTACTTCTTTAGTTCAATAAAGGAGATCTCTAATTCAGCACCTTAATTCATTAATTAATTAATATATATATATATGTGTGTTTTGTGTTTTTGCAAAATAATTAGTTTGAAAATCCATATATATTTAAACTAACCTTCATAGTGAAGATAATAATTCAGCATCAGATAAAAAGGTCTGTAATATTTTTCGGTTCAATACAAATAAAATATTTCTAATGTATGTTTATAGGCGCAGATTTAATATGGTAAGGGCGAAAACCTTCAATAATAATACAGAGGGGATGAGAATATCATTCTTTCCCAATAAATCGATTTACGATAATTAAAATCAAAATCAATAACAATTGATCTACATGGATAAATAGTATATAGAGTAAAATAAATAGTATAAGGAATAGTGTTTTCTAAATGTTCCTGGTATTTAAAATACCATTTATATTGAAAGATAATAATATATAGCAGCATTGTAAATAACCAATGCGTTATTATTTATAAATGGTTTTTAAAGTTTCTTGTGTATTCTTTTTCTATTATTTAACTAATTATGTGATTATTGTTATTTAATTTAATTTAAAACTTTACGGATATTTATATTCATTTAAAAAAATGTCCAATTCTTATCTTACCCCGAAAATGATATTTTACCTGTTTAATATGCTAAATGTTAAATATAAGTAATATGATAAATGTTTAACTTCCACCTACACAAACATATTAAAGAAAAAAACATAATTCTTTTTTAAGTATTTATTAGGTGTGACTGTTTTTATGTTTTTAATTTATTTGTATTTAGGTTGTTTTTTTTTTATTGTATATAGTTTTTATTTATTATTATTTAGTTCTTACTTTACTTTTGTTTATTTTATTTTATTTTATTTGTTTATGTATATACGGTGTGAATGTGTTCATTAATCAATATAATTATTGTCCCTGTGACAGAATATTATATGTCTAAATAAAGAAATAAAAAAGTATTTATTTTTTTTTACATATTAATAAGTAAAATATCCAATAGTTTTGTTAATATATTTAAAAACATATCCGTTCGAGATAAAAAAAGATAAATTTACAAATATATTAAATATTTACATAAATTTTCTTTAAAGTATATTTTATATAAAGGATCCCTTCAGTTGAAAAAATTACTAACTCCAATTTCAACATTATTGAATAAAGCCAGTTGAGTGATATTTCTAGTTGGAAAATTTATATTATCTGAATCAGATAGCGAGTAAGTTGATTCCAGAGTTGGTGAATGCAGTGTTGAAATATAGAACTGTGCATAAAGGTATACATTTTTCTACTAGAAATATCATTAAAATCAATAATCAAAAATGTTGAAATTGGAGTTAGTCATTCTGTCAACTAAAAGGCTCATATAGTCCGTTTTATTATGTTGATAGTATTGATAATTATTCTGACTTTCACTCCTAACTTTTACACATAATACGAAATTTCGGCACTTTTTTTTTGGGCCCATGCCTCAAAATGGAAAGTCTGTGCCAAGTGAGCGATATTATTTGTGTTATCAGTGTCATGGCCCATTATGAGTCGTGGGTACCGTTTTACCTTGAATCAATTCAAATAAAATATAAAAAATTAAAATATTTGATAATGCAATAGGAAAACGTTTTAGTAAAATAATAAGGACTGAAAATTAAAAATCATGTATTTATATATTATGAACATATTTTAAATATTAAAATTAAATGGATGATAAGACGATTAACCAACATCTGCAGTAAGTTTCATTATGCAGTTATGCGCAATTATGAATACCAATGTAAAACTTTACAGATCGATTTATTTGTTATATGTTGAAAGTATCCATTGGTCAATCCGATTAAAACTTTCACACAGTCTTTTCTTGTTCACAACACAGAACATGTGGAATTTTCCTGTTTGAAAAAGCCATTAACAAAACTTTTAGTTTCTACCTTTTTTGTTTCCAGTTAATAATATATTTTTCATTATGATAACTTAATTTTTAGAGAATATTTCGTTACACTGATGAAAAATAATTTATTAAGTATATGTTCAATGTCCATGACTAGGGGAGAGAGCCAATAAAATAAAAAACATTTATTAAACACAAATTGAAAAAAATAATAAATTAATTTCTATAACAAGATCAGATACGAGTAATTCTTTTTGCATGAAATGAATAGTGTCCGTAGTAAATAAATAAACTAAATATTCTTATGATCAAATTATACGTATCTACTTTCATCGCACTGAAAAAACGAACGTGTGAACACAAGGGAAATTCTATCCACCCTAAGGGAATTTACTTCCATATTAACTGAAATATTATAGTAGATTCACAGGAAAATTGACATCTACGAATGCCTTAACTTGGTGTATTGGTCGGGTTCCCTTCACTACACGTTACGGCTCTGGGCAAATATATTTCGTCTCATGCATCGGCACATGTCAACAACTGAAAAAATCTTGAGGTTTGTTAGGATCCCAACAATTACACCAAGTTTAAGTATACGTAGATGTCAATTTCCTCATTAACCTGCCAAGTTGTTTCGGTAGATATGGAAGTGTATTACTTCAGGTTGAATAAAAGATTTTAGTTCCGGTAGTCGCACTTGGAACCCCCATACCAGACTGAAACGACTAGAAACCGCCCGACGTTTCCGACTACTCCAGCACTTACTAGACAAACGCTCTAAACTGCCAACTATTTACAAAAGACTCATATATATTACTATAATAAGGCCTATTTGGACTTACGGGATCGAGCTTTGGGGCTCTACTAAACCATCAAATTCCTCTCGTATCCAATCCCTACAATCCAAAATCCTTCGTAAAATCCTTAATGATCCCTACTTTGTCACAAATAAAATCATCCATAATGACCTTAATGTACCATATGTTTCCGATTTAGCTTAATCCAGATACCTGTCCTTTCATAATAAACTTCTGAACCATCCGAACCCTCTCGTTTCCAACCTTGCTTCCTCTTCTATTCCTGATAACCCTCCGAGGCGCCTAAAAAGAAGATGGCCTCGGGACCTTCTAATATAGAAATATAATTGGAGTGCTACCAATGGGTAGTTTCTCCTCATGCTGTACATGTCATATTACTTGTTCATATTTACTTGTTGTATTTATTATTAATTACAGTTGTAAATTTCGTTAATTAAAAAAACAAAAAAAAAAAAAGTTCCAGTAGTCGAGTTTTTTTAATTAAAATATTTTTACATTTTTAATTGACACATATTAAAAATTTGGTGCGCGCAACACACAACTCACTTACCCCTCAACTTTGAATAGAAATTATTTTCTGGCCATGTTGGGCTATTACACAATTTTGAATTGCATTTTTACCTGAGCTAAATCTAAAGAATTACAGCTAACAAATCATAAATACCATTAAAATAGCAAAAGTCCTATTTATTATATCATCGGTTGATTTTAGATTGTACGATTCGTTGATTATGGATTGCACGATCCGTTGATTATGGATTGTAAACGGAATGATAATAAAACGGAATTAAGAAATTTGCATTGTCTGTCAAAGACAGGTCAAAAGCTGTCACGCTAATTGTAATTGGATACTGTTAGAATATCACAAAACGAAATTTCATCTAACTAATCACTAATCGGATTTTCTGAAAGGTTACATGATGATTTTTCGGAATAAACGGACGATAGATACCTAAATATTTATATATAATACCAGATCTAGAGTTATTAAACTACAGTAAATATATTTAAGGTTATAAACGTATCTATGAAATATTTTTATATTTCATTTTATCTTTTATCTTACTTATATTTATCTTTCACACAAATACAATGAAATGGTAGTGGATACTGTTGGAACATCACAAAGGAAAGATTTATCAAATTATTCACTAATTTAATTTTCTAAAAAGTAACATGACAATATTTCGGAATAAACGGACGTTGATACCTAATTGTTTAAATATAATATCAGATATAGAATTATTAAACTACAGTAAATGTGTTTAAGGTTATAAACATATTCTTTATACTTCTGTAAAATGATTTTATATTTCTTCTTCTTCGTTACCTTCTACAACTTTCTAAATTAGATATCGTTTTTCTAAAATTCTCTGCTTCCCAACAATACATGTACCTTCTGACTTGTATTTCTGGATATTCATTTTTGCCCTGTATGAGCATTTTTATTTTTTCTCCTTTATTCGATTATCAAATTCTTTCAAAAGTAATATTTAGCATTTTTTCGTAACTTTTGATAATGAGAGATAGTTAACTATTTAAAATAAAACACATTAAAGGTACTTTAGAGGAAGACGCATATGAACATTGGGCATTTAAGAACTTTAAAGTGACACCAACGGGGATAAGACCTAAATAATATTAAAGACCACTTAATTATACAATGATACACCGAGTTTAATCGAAATTATCAGAGTCGTTTTTGAGAAAATTGTAAAAACATGTTTCAGCGTTCATATAAAGTGGCATATCCGGTTAGCCGATTTTAACGAAAAAGTTGGTGTCACATCTGGCTCAATACAAACCTTAAATACTTAATATCAGTTTAACCAGTACTACTTTTCGTAAATGAACTATACTGTTAACACACACACACACACAGACCATTTTGCGAGACTTGGTTATTCAACTCAGAGGACCTCAAAACATTTATTTCCGTTGAAAACTGAGATCCGAAAATTTTCACGATCGGAATACTTACACTTACTATATATTTCATATATACGTAAGTGAAAGTAAAAATGCCAAATGTAAACTATGAACGAATTTTATAATTAACCCAGACTTTCTAAAATGATTTTCAAGCAAAATGTTATAATCTACCTATATATATATAGATCTGTTACATATATCGACTAATATTAATCCATTTTTCAAAGTGTTTCGTTGTTAATATTTTGGATAAAACACAGAATTTTTCCAAAGGATCAATTTGGATTCATTTAATCAATATTAATTTAAACGTTTTTTAAAAATTTGTCTGATCAACAATCAATTCTTTTTTAACATTCGTTAATTTCCTTTAAAATTTTGAATCCGTCCATAATTTTTCAAATGATAATTAATTGTTTTAAATGAATATGTTATTCCATCAATAATTTTTACGTTCACTTTCATTTATATGAAAATATCTAAAATATGAAAATGTTTCTACTGTGAGTAGGACGGTAAGGGATAGTTGTGTGATGCGAACTTTGCACCAGATTAGTGGACAATGTAATTTTTCTTTTAAAAAAAATGAGACTGCTACTCGTAATACATTAAATTGATTCATTAAATCAATAATCAACAAACATTAAATTCATTGAATTAAGACATATTTATTTAAATTTAAACGAAGATTTTTAATAAATCTGATAGTATTGAATCATCAATGCATTTAACCGTAATGATTTAATATTATTAATAAAGATTATATAACTAGTACAAAGATGACAGATTGTGTCTACAATGTAAACAATACTTTTTGAACCATTAAACAATTAATGAGACTATCAAACCGCCTTTGATAGGTTATCATTAATCACAACTATCATGACCCAGTTTGTAATCGATATCCACTTAGGACGACTTTATAATTAGAACATGTCCAGGCAGGACATTTGAAACAGTTCACTACATATATTATGTATTAACATAAATCATTGTACTCGTCTCAGGTTTCTAAAACAATATTTAAGATTAAGTAATTTTTTAGGTAAATTCCCACAAGCCACGTGGGATATTGGTCGTTATTTTTTAGGAGTCATATTTTTTCGGCATAAATCTCTTGCCTATATTAGGTGATTAAAATCTCTTGAGAGCCTAGGACACTCAACGTCTTTACGACCAAGCAACGGTTAAAGAGCACATCTTACGATTTTAAGGAATAAGCAAAGTAGGACTGTAATATTTGTAAACATTTGTAAACAGGCTAAATTAATAAGCGTTATTGAGTTATCATAGGCATTACTTGCTAGGAAATACTAAGACACTTTGATGGCTATTTTACTATCATCTTTTTTTTTTTTTAGTAGATATCGTAAACGTTAACATGGGTCCTACTAGTATACATCAAACTGAAAGTAATAATAAGTTTTAATATAATTAGTCTATAAATCAACAGATCACACTACGTAGTTAATCTAATTACTAGTGTTGCCCAAATTCAAGACCAACGCAAGACTTGGCTAGTCTTGGTCTTGGTCTTGCAGTGTTCACTCCTGGTTTTGGTATTGGTCTTGCATACTCAGCCTTAGTCTTGGTCTAGCAGCAAAAGTCCCGCAAGTCTTGCAACTGCCTATTAGCCTATTGCTATTTATTAAACACTTTAATTTATGTCTTAGATCAACACAAAAAAATAGATACATTGGAGCCTATCTTTTGACCTAGACATAGCAAATTTCAACCAGATTTACTTGAATATACATACTTTAAAGATATTGTCAAGATAGATAGTGATAGACCCTCACCTTAGATGGAATGTAAGGGTTGAAATAAAAAATATAACACAAATTTATTGTTTATTGTTTATTGAAACATTAATAACAAAAAAAAAATTTAACTGAGAGACGCAAAACTCTAACAGGTCAGTCTTGGTCTTGCGCAAGAGTTGCAGGGTCCGGTCTTGATCTTGTGACAATCAAAGTGGTCTTGGTCTTGGGAGAAATTGATGGAGACTGAACTACTAAGTCACAATCCTGGTTTAATTCGGCTGCGGCAGAAATTTTAAATCGATTATATCTGATTCAAGTGTTTTGTGATGTTCTCTTCCTTTTGGAATTTCTCCTCGTTTCAATTTCAAGTGGGCGATCAGACGTTGAGCATCATTGATGTCAAAACTTCATGAATGATATTTGGCAAACTAATTTTGACTGATGCGTTCGGTTAAGGCATTATCCCCATAAACACTACAAATTGTTCTATGAGCTTCTGCAGCACGCTTACATTTTTTAAAAATAATACAACAAAATATGCCGGTAATGAATGATATTTTCATCCATTTTCACAGTGCTATAGCAAACACTAAGTTAGTTTCAATAAGAGTTAACAGATATAGTTGTTGACGTGTTACAAACAGGATAAACAATCCACCTTAGGGATTAATTCATCAGACAAGAAGTGTATCATAGTGACATAAAAATTGAAAGGACATATTTTCCAACAGAATACAATTGCTGTTGAACTAGCAATCGAGACATGTAAATTTTGTACCGCCGCACAAAGCGGCCGATTTTGTATCTACGGGACAAAAGATACAAAAAATAAAGTTTGAGATTATTGCTTTAGATAGAACGATAGAAAATGCGTGAATAATCAGGTAAGTGTAAATATAAAAGTTAAATGAAACCTCATCGACTCTTTCTTAATTAGGGAAAATGTTCGTTATGTCTCTTGATAGTGCAAAGTATAGGGAAGTCGTAGTCATTTTTTTTTTTTTACATTTAACTATGGATTACAATGAAAAAGGTAAGTATTAATACTTTTTCTCCTAATAGTAGGCTCTTTTAGACACCCTGATTCTAAGTAATTCAACAACGTATCACATAAAACTATTCCACGTATTTGGCCTGTAATTATTTTTTTTTTTTATCTCAAACGGCAAGTAAAATTAGAGATATGGCTCGTTGATTTAATTATGGCTTGGTCATCTGTTTAAGAGTAGTAATAATAAATGCAGCTCATGTGGAAAACTCGAAAACCTTTTAAAAGAGATGTCTCCACGTGGGTCGTAGTGCCTCATAAGTAGAAGAAAGAAAATAACTGAGGCGTTGAGATCGCATTGACGGACAGTCTAAGAGAAAAAAGATAATTGAATAAATATAAAAAACAAGAATTTAATCTGGGGACAAACTCTAAGTTTTGAGAGAAAAATTAAAGCCTCTCTTAATTTTTAATAAGTAATTTTAGTCTGTTTATATGTTCTTCCAAGTTCAGGATTTTTTACCATTGACAGTCTCTATTTTTTATTTATAAAAAATATATATAACATTATTTGTAGAGAAGCTTTCGGTGTCCGTGCACCATATTCATCACTACTATTATAACACTCCAGTTATGGTAAATTAATAACATTAATTGCACACAGTGCTCTCAATCAATCTGGCTTTAGTACCAGTGAGGCGGTTGAGAGAGTAGTGCAGGGTTCTCATGGGGTTCCCTCGCCTGATTGAAAATAGTGTATATAGTTATGCATGTGTTTTTGCTTAGTTTTAATTTTCTTATTTTTAAGTTATTTTATTTTATTTATTGTATATACTTTTTGATTATTATTTTGCTTCTATTTATTTTATATTTTTTTTACATATAGTGTGAATGTTGTCCTACAACACTATAACTAGTGTCCATGTGACAGATTGCTTTAACACTTAATAAATACATTTTCAAAAAAACAATACATGTATTACATAATTTTTTAAATGCCATGCAATTATTATCAGATCATGCCATACCTTTAATTATTTTAGTGTATTTAAAAACCTTATCCCTTATGTGTTCTTTTTCTTCGTCTCATGTCAACTTTCTCCGAGAATAGGACTATTCTTTGTCGGACACCATCTTACTGAGTCCTGAGGATTTACTGTCTGCATTCTCTATATAATCACAACTATTTGGCAACTAAAGTTGCCCTATCTTATTTAATTTGCTATTATTTAAATTTTTATGGATGGTTATTATATGTGAATAGTGTTATGGGATGTGGTTTGCTTCTTATTTTGAATTTAGCAAATTTGTTTTCGTTTATTGCTGTATAGATGGATTCTAATTTTTTTATCTTTGATCGGTAGTTTGATTTAAGAAATATTATAACATTTTCAAAATCTATTTCATGTCTATGGTTTTTTGCATGATTTTATAAAGCGGTAACTGTTTTTCAATTAGGTTTAAGGGTACTTGTGTGGTTATATATTATGTTTTTTATATCGATGTCATTCCTATATATTATTTTTACAGGAGATATCATAAATTAATTTTTTTTTTTTTTTATATGTATTGGGTCTTTTGTCTAAGTCAGGTAGTTTCGTATAGGATGTCTGGGTTTGAGGGCGAATTCGAAATCTTCTATGTCTAATTTTTTTAAGATTTTCATAATATTGTATGTCAGATTGTTAATGTACGTTAAGGATTTGAATTTTTTACTACTATTTTTTATGGAGAACATTTCGAGTATATTACTATTTTCTGAATTTTGGTTTGTTTCAGTGTCTTCAGTGTATTACTTGGTGAGCTGATGTTAAAGAGTTGTTTTAGACTGGTTTGGGTTGGGGCCGATACGTATTTAAGTTGATAGTAGGCTATTGTGCGTTACGTTAATTGCAGTTTGTTTTTTAGTCTTTATTGATAATTCATTTGGTTTATCTACTGCCTCATACCATAATTTTGTTACTAATTTATGTTGGTAGAAACTATTTTTTATTATATTAAATATTTGTTGCTTCATTTCTTTCATATATGTATATATATATATATATATATATATATATATATATATATATATATATATATATATACCGTCTGTAATTTTAATTGCTTTATTAATCAAATTGTTACCAACATTAATTATTTACATAATTTTTTATATGTCTATTTTAGGCCAAAGGTCACCAAATATACAGTTTTATTTATCTCCTATATTCTTTAATCAACATTTCGGCTTCAGGAGCCATTTTCAAGATCCATGTACCGCGCCATAAAATTTTTAAATCTATCGTTGCGATATGATTCGTCCTTAAGTCATTCTTTTGTTTCAAAGAATGTCGTTTTCTATTTCTCTGTTTGCAGACGGTATCAAGAAATTGTTCTTCCTCACTAGGGCATTCATACAGGACCAAAATTTGTATGGCGCGGTGCATGGATCTTGAAAATGGCTCCTGAAGCCGAAACGTTGATTAAAGAATATAGGAGATAAATAAAACTGTGTATATTTGGTGACCTTTGGCCTAAAATAGATATATAAAAAATTATGAGAAAATGGCACCAAACCTGAAGGATGTGACTAGAAAATTAATGATTTACATTTTAAAGTGATTAGAATAGGAATTAAGGATATTTTCTGCACCATTTAGAATATAATTTTTGTTCATTTTGAACTATGGTCATATGAAGATAATTTATATTATTGTTATTTTCTATTTCGTAAGTAAATTATATTTTTGGAATTGGATTAAATTAAGGTCATCGACCAATACAGAATGCTCTTCATGCTTAATGATGGCAAATAGGTGGTCAATATATTTTACGATTAATAAGGGCTTCATATTCTTTTGTTTTAATGCTATTTCGAGAATATAATTGAGGACTACACCTGATAGATTTACAGATAACGAATCGCCCATCGGGAAACCGAAAATTTGCTGATATGTCTGTTTTTGAAAAAAAAAGTATCCATTTTCAGTGCAAAGTCTGATTCCTTCAAGAAACTTGATACTACTTTTTATTGGGGTTTGCGGTTCGATCTTATCCCAATTATCAGATATTAGTTTGTAGACCATTTTTAATGCTATGTTTGTAAAAAGTGATTTTACATCATAACTGAACATCGAATATCCATCTATTAATATAATTTAGATAATTTATTTTGTTTTTTAATATATTCCGTTTTTAACGTCAAAAGATTTTTCCAACAAAACTGGTTCAGGCTTGGGTTCAGGAATTTTGACATGTACCTTGGGCCGTTAGTGCCTTCTTCTACAGGTGGACAAGATTCGTCTTTTTTATGTGTTTTTATCAGTCCGTGAATTTTCTGTGTTTGGTGGTAAGTGTTAATCAATTTAGGCCTAGTATTTTTTATGTATAAATTTAAACTTTTCTAATTTATGAACATAATCTGTGACCATTTTATTTAAATCTTTTCCGGGGTCATGCCCAACGGTTGTCATTTCAATATATATATATATATATATATATATATATATATATATATATATATATATATATATATATATATATATGAGCCATCTTTTTGATACTGTTCTTTGAGAATAAATGCTAATTTTTTTGTAATTTGCGTACTTTTACAATCCGATTTTATCAGAATTTCAAATGGAGCGAGATAACGTGAATTCATATTATTTCCTTTATTATTATTTTTTTCCTTATTTATAAAATTAAGTACGCATTTATTTATATTATTTCTAAGAGCATTTTTATGACTAGCTGACATATCAGTGGCATCTAAAATACTTTTTTAAAACTTTTATTTGATCTAAGATAAATTTATCTTAAATATTGTAAAAGCAATAATATTTTTCCGTCACATTTTTTAAACCACATTATTAAACTTGAAAACTGTTTTAATAAAACATTTTTAATACAAAACAAACACCTTAATTTTTTCATTAGTTTAAATCTAAAGTTATTGTTAATGTTATTGATTAACTATTAATTATTAATTAATTAACTGGAGTACTATAATAATAGAGATGAATGTGGCGTACTGACATCGGAAGCTTCTCTACAAATAAAGTTTTGAAATAATTTTTTTTTGTATCTTTTTTTTATTGAGAAAAAAAAATACATTTTGCCTCAATTAAGGACAATTGAGTATTTGAAATGTATGAAACTATCATACCATAAATACAATAAAATAAAAACAATAGAAATTTACAACAAAAGAAAAGAAAAGAAAATTTGGAATAATATAATTAATCAAATATGAGAAAACATTACATATATAAAAAAAAATGAACAAATAAAATTTTAAAAAAATTAATAACACATTCATACTTATTTAAAATGATCAAATATAATAGATACTGTCAATGGTAAAAAATACTGAACAGTTAATTCTTTATTGTCATTCCAATTAAAACAATTTTGTCAGCAATAAGACAGTGATAAAACTATATGGGAACAAAAACTCTGGTTAGACGGTGTTATTGAAATATCTTAAGTGCCTCACAAGTGAGAATCGTTGAATCGAGTTTTATCAATGGTGCGTCAAGTGAAAACTTTTGACGCGTGTTCAACCATATCTAAAACAAGATGAATTAGTTCACTATGGGAAGAAAATTCTCTGAACTAACCATTTATTCCTGCCGAACAAAAATCAGATGCCTACTAAAATAGATACGACTCTCGTGATGATAAATTATCCTCCCCGAAACTAAAATTATAAATGTGGTCTTCTACAAAACAAACAAAATAGTTCCGAAATAACCACAAGAAGAGCAGGTACGGCGAGAAGTGAAGTGCAGTCAAGGTCGCAACCTTGAGGCCTGAGCTGCAACGATGCTCGGTTTGGCCTGCATGATTTGTTTTTCTCCTAAATTTACATCAAAATAAAAAATATATAAAATTGTATAATTATGAAAATGTTTAAATAATATTTTTGTTGCTTATAAGAGAACGTAGAAACGTTGTAAAAAAATTCAAATCATGGGAACATTAACTAGTCTGGAGACGAGAAGATTCATAAATCTAAAAGCTTAATATTAATACATTTATAGCATTTGTACTAAAACCAATGCAGAACTCAAGAACCTATATGGGTAGTCTGATATAGTATTTTTCATTATAAGGGAATAATAAAATGGCAGGACCATGAGGATCAAAAAAGACTATATAAAAAAGAAGCATATAGTGGCAGAAGGTCCAGATGGAGAAACAAGAAGAGGCAGGCCATGACTACGATGGGCGGACGAAGTAGAGGTAACCCTGAAGTTACTGGGTGTATTGGGGAGGCATGGGAAAGATAAGAGGATAGGACCGAGTGGAGAGAAGCTGTTGAGAAGGCCAACGTCCTTCGTGTGCTATAGCGCCGAAGGATAAAGAAGAAAGAAAAAAAAAAGGATAAAGAAAAAGGATAAAGAAAAAACGTTTATAATACAAATTAAAAAAAAAAAAAGCATCAAGATATCAAGAGAGACTGTTATCAAACTACAACTATTATTTTGAGAAAATGGCGGCAATATAACTTCGTCTTATTAAAACACTACAGTCACCAACACAGCCATAATAAATAAGTTAATAATTTTAAAAGAATCACAAAAAAAGATAACGATTCAAGGAAAGGTTTTCTTGAATTTCTTATAATCTGAGATATCGCAATATCAGACAGTAGAAAAGAAATTTATGATCTCGGTCTAAGTAACATTATATTGCGTTACCGGTATAAAAACGATAAATGAAGAAAAAAAAGTTCTGTATCAAAACAGAAAACGGTTTAGAATTTTGATAGCAATAACAAATTGTTACCTCTGGTAACCCATAAAAAATCCTTTTATTTTCAGATTATAAATTTATACTCAAGTTTTTATGATATGATATAAAATTATATTTAACTATAATACAATTATATTCAACTATTGATGGAATGTAAAGGGGTATTTGTATGTCTGTGTACTTGAGAAAAGGGCTTGGGAAGATAACGAGCGGCTTATCGGGAGATTCCAAGTCAGTTGCTCGAGTGCCCTTGGAGTTTTTCTGTGAACCTTACAGGCCAGCATTATTTCAAAATTGTCTTATAGCTTATGGATTTATATATTCCAATTTTAAAATATCGTCTTTTAGATATTGGATTTGTATATTCCAATTTTCAATAAAAAATTATGATTTTTAAAGATATTTTCTAATAATTTTGTAAGGTACATCAGACCTTCTTTCATCCTCAAGCAGAGGAGAACAACATCTAGATACAGAAATTATTTAGAAGGGGTGTTCATTAACGGGTACAGAAAGTAAATAAAAATAATTTTTCTTTTTTATTGATGAAATTTACAACTGTGTTAAAACAAATATACATTTAGCAAATGAATTGCATTTTAGTAAGTAAAATAACATGAGAACACTCGTAGAGAAACCACCCATTGGTAGCACTCTAATAGAAATTCTAAATTAGTAGATCACGAGCCCATGTTATTTTCAGAATCGTCGGAGGGTTATCAGAAATCGATGAGGAAGCAAGGTTAGATACGAGAGGATTCGGATTGCTGTGAAGTTTATTATGGAAGGATAAGTCAAGTAAACTTAAAATAATTTAACTAAAGTAAATAGGAAAGAAAAGAACGTTATTGTTATTGCTGTTGTGTGGAGGCACCAAATTATATATATTGAAGGTTAGTGCGTTAATAGGAATTTGGAAATGGTACCACTCTGGTCTAGGTCTCTTTGTAGGACTCTAGTGGATCTTTAGTTGGGCCACGACATTAGAGCGCGCTGTTGTGATCACCGATAGATTGTGTTGTATCGCGCTTAAGTTTCATAGATCATGCACTTATCCCATTTCAAGAAACAAAATCAAAGATACATATGCATTGTAAATATTTTTAACAAAATGTATAATTCAGTAAATAAATAAGGTTGCGTATTCAGGCTACGAAACTGCAACTGAGTGAGTTATGTACAAAATAGTATTATGTATTAAAGTGGTTGAGAAATCATTTGGGTGTTACATCCAGTGAGAAAACGGACATAAAAAATTAGCAGAAGAGAAGAATGGTGATCAGTCAAAAAAAAAATTAGAAAAAATGAATAATTATATTTATTTTTATTTTTGCCGAAGTTTCGGGACCAAAGTTCAGGCCTACGAAAAACCAGATAACAATACGTATGAGAAACTATAAACATTGAATAATAAAGAATTAAAATTTAAGAAGTGAAAGCTATAGACTAAAAAATGTAGTTAGATTATTCGGGTCAAGAGGTGGTGTGAGATTAACTTCACTGAGATATAACTGAAATTTCATACAGAAAGTTCTAATGATATTTGACATCTCAAAACCATTTACACCCTACTACATTATGCTAATGACCGAGATAATACATATAGCTAAAACATGCATTAATATGGAGTAAGCTTCAATAAAATAATATTAACGCTCTTAAATAATTTTGATTTGCAATTTTATCATCGTAAATATTATTACTGTGCACCCCACAGACGGTCGATATATATAGCTTATGACCTTTAAATGTATATGGGGTCAGTCTCATTTCGCTTATGATTGGAATATAGTGATCGCATATCGTAAATGCATATTCAACAGAAAGAATGGCCGAATATTTTTGGCATGATGGTCTTTTTTTAATGAAGGTGTAACTGCTTGTGAGTTTATTATCCTGTGAAAATGCCGTAACCTGAAGTCACAAAGTTTTTCAAATCCAAACATGATTATGAACATGGTAAATCACTAATTATTCGATACCCTAGATACTTCTATCATCCTATAGGTTTATAGAACACTTTCTGTTATCCAATTGTCATCAATATAAGTTGTTTTTTTTATGTAAAATTAAGCACTTTATTACAAGCGTTCAAATTCAAACACGATTACATTAAGTGAGCGATGATCTATATAATGTAAGCGCAATTAAACAGGACCATATCAACATCACAGTTATCACAACAGCCCGCTTTATTGGCCCGCAATGAAGGGATCTACTAGAGTCATGCCTAAGAAAGACCAAGACCTACCAGGGACCAAGACCAGGATGGCCAATGTATGCTATAGCCAGTTTCAGGCCTTCATCTGGAATAAGGAAAGACACGATAACAACCAAAAATTATCAAACAACTATTTTGAAGAGATACGAAAACAAAATATGTCGTCGGTTTATTGCAGAAATAACTTTGTTTTTCACTAAAAAAATATGTACTTCTACATTCTTTCGGCGGTTGGTCCAAATTGTGTCTATACTTGTAGCTGTTTGCCACATAAAATATTAATTAAAAACTGGTCTTGTATCTAGATTAAATATTTTTTTAGAGAGAAACAAAGTTAATATTCGTTTTTGCACCCCCAAAAAAGGTTTACCCGCATACGAATTTTTATAGCAACAGAAATATAAAAATTTTCTGCAAGAAATTTTTGCCTAGGCTGGACCATTGGAAATTTCGTCAACATCCACAAAACTTGTGATAACTTTAGAAGGGCTTCAATGATCCATACAATAATTAATAGGGTTTTAGGTCTCTGCGAGTTAGATGATATGATACATATTCTATCTTCGCAAACAACTTATAACTAAAGTTATAAAATAAAAATGGGTTAGAAGTTATTGTTAATTTCTAGCCTAGGAAAAAATTGAAAACCAAAAGTAATTGGTGTCAATTAGAAAAGTAGTAATTCAGCTTTAAAATGGTTATATTAAAGTTGAATTTGAAGAAAATTCTTAAGAGTATGAATGCTGTAGTTGGCGGTTGGAAAAAAACATCTAAAAAATAAAGTACTTACTAAAGGTTGTATTTTTTAATTTATATAAAAATTCGTATTTAAGAGTTTCAAAGGGCCCTAAAAGGGAATCTAGTTTGCTTCTTCATAACAAAAATTTATTTGGTCTACTTTGATGGAAGTACCTTTTGGTTTTAGTAATTTATGATACATTAAAACCATAGACGGTCATAATCATAATAAACGATAATGATTACGATTACGATTATAATCAAAAAGATTTTTGATTTTGATTATAATCATTTAATCGTAATTATGTAGTTATAATCATTGTTATCAAAATCACTGTAATTGTAATCGTGTAATCATAATCGCGTAATCGTAATAAAAAAAATCAAATACACACGATTTTCCTCTGTTTAGGGACTAAAAGGAAAACGAGTATAAAGCATTTTCTATTTTCGTTTAGCTGTCGGGAGCACTTTCTATGATAATACCATCGGTTTAACATTTAACATTTTCTTAATTTTCATTCACTTTTCCTCATTTATCTTGTGAACGAATGCTCGATTTTGCACCGCTCCATCAGTTTTCCGACTATGTATGTGTGGGCCACAATGGAGAATTGGTGTAGAAACTTTCTGAATTTCCATTCGCTTTTCTTCTTTTATCTTCTGAATGGATTCTCGGGTTTTCACCATTCCAAGAATTTTAAAACTGTTTACAAGAGGCCAATGAAAACAGGATTGGTACTAATTTTTCAAATTTGCATGTGCCTATCCTCTTTTATCTCGTGAATAAAGGATCGGTTATTCACCGTCCAGCTGTTTTTCGACTATATGAGATGTAGGCGAAAATGGAAAAATGGTGTAGATATTTTTTCGAATTTTCATTCGCTTTTTTTTATCTCGTGAACGAATGCTTGTTTTTTCACCGTACCAACTGTTTTCCGACTATGTAGATGTAAGCGAAAATGGAGAAATAGTGTAGAAAATTTTTAGAAACAATTCTAAGAATTGAATAACGTAAAAAGAAACAAAGTATCTGTAATAAAAAAATGAAGTATACTGATATGAAATAAGTAATGATAAAGTAATAGACAATGAAATATTGATGAAATTAAATACAAAATTTGCTAATATAGATAAGGTAAATGTACATTAATAGACGCTGTACTAGTAGTAGACTGTTTTCAACTCATTAAGAACCCAAATGAGAATGTAAATATGAGTACATTTGCAATTAAAACACTTAGGAGGGTGATGACCGAACCTCAAGTGACATCATACCATAATTGCCGATAGGTATAGTAGATATTTTAATGTAGGGAGGCCGGTTTGTTTCAGGTAGGATTCCTCATCATTTTTCTTTAGGAGATAAATTTTAAACTACTTATTCATTCATATGTATTTTACCATTTCATAGCTTGAATCTGTCCGGAATTTATTTTGGGGTATTTTAATTTTATAAAAATCCTATTGACCTCCTAAACCCGAGTGTCTATTACTGGTGCAATACGCACCGTCAGCATTTCATAAGTTTTCCATAAAAAATGAACTTGCTGACGATTAAACTCATTCGTAATTATGTACCATCAGGAGTAAAGCTGTGGTTCATACTTATGCTGTAAATCTCTCTTAAAGTGTATTTTACCGGTGCATTTCCTTAAATCGTATAAATTCCTTAAATAAGTATCTCATAAAATAAATATGATGTAGTTGTTGTAACTACATCTTATTTATTTTATGTGCTACTTATTTCTTCAATTTATCAATATTACTTTTTTCGGGCGATATAAAAATTTATTTGCGCCTCTCGAATTTTTGTAAACAATCGGAAAATGTGCTGGAAATAATGATATAAATGCCATGGGGAAGGAAAGTACTCAGCAGTATCTCTTCCCTGACTTATTTCAATTACTTAGGTTGTTTAAGGAAGGAGATCTCTCATCCTTCTCTTCTGTCGAAGGTAAAGCCAACATAAAGTACCGCGTTCGTTTGAGGAATTCCATTTCATTTCTTCGTCATTTTATTGCCTATTAATATGCTTATTTCATTAGTTTATTTCAGATACTTTGTTCATCTTTTACTTTATTTACTTCTTATAATTGATTTATTAGCAGATAGTAGATATTTTGTTCTCATATTTTTTCACAATAATTGTTTAATAATTATTAGTTGTTATCTTGTCTGTTATCAGCCCGAAAACTCGCAACAAAATAAAATAAATTTCCTTTTTTTATTTGTGCTTTTCTCACTGACTTAAACCCATAAATGACTTCTCAACCACATTATTGTCTACTGCCAACTATTTCTTCATCGTTATAATTGTAATGATGGTTATTTCATTTGGACAATTTGAAGGGATTTACCAACCATTATGGATCATTTCAATGGACCAACATGAGATGGGTGCTGGCAATAACAAACAGGTCTATGGCAGATTAATGAGGGGGGGGAGAATCCTTCTAATCTCAAAAATAGTCCCGGAATAAAAAAAATATGTACGGCTAAGTTTAAAATAACCAACTTGCAGGACAGTCACGTGGATTGGAGGTATCCCCTCAAACTCATCCCATAATTGACCAATAGCCCATTCTCCCACGTTTATATATATATTGTTAAGTAGAGATGAATTTCGAATCTCTAGCCTGCTTGTAATAATTTAAAATACATAAACTAATACCTCACTGGTTTTAATTATTGTTCTGGAGCTGTAGGGGCTCCTCTAAACCTTTGCGCCTGGAGTGGATCTCTGACTGTCCGATCGTCTCAACCCCGCGAAGATCCTGCCTATTACTATTACTCATGATTGACTAATTGTAAGATTAATTATCACTCACTTACATAATATGATATAATATATAATTATATAATAGAGTTTTATTGACATAATGTTCAAAGCCTCTTTTGAGGAGATATAATGGAGTTTATCCTTAAAAATACAATTATTAAAGTGAAAACATTTTTTTTTTAAATTTATTTATTCAGAAATATAACAATCTATCACACGGGCAATAATTATAGTGGTATATGAACACATTCACACCATATATGGGATATATACAGAAAACATAAAATAAACAATAGAAAAATAACAACTAAATAATAATCAAAAAGTATGTACAATAAAAAAAAAAACTTGAAGGTGAGTAAATTAAAAACACGGTCATACCTATTTACAATATATAAAAACAGTCAGGGAACCCCAAGCCAGGCTTGCCCCAGCAACTATAGAGGTAAAAGCAGGACTCCCTGCGCTACTCTCTCAACCGTGTCACTCGTGCTATACCCAGTGGAGATTGAGCGAGATCGCTTTAGCCAAAGTGAAAATATTAAAAAAAAAAAAAAATACAAACGAAACAATGTACAAACATATAAAATAAATCGCACATGCTTATTAAAACATACAATACGAAACAGAGAATTATAAAAAATTTAAAGTTATGTTTCGAAATTCTTAATAAATTAATGAAATTGTTTCGATAACACTTTTTATAGTGTTTTTTTTTTTTACAATTTTGAACTAACATTCTCTATCCCTTGCCATTTTCATTCAGTTCGTTTCCAGGCTGTGGATAATTTCATCACCCCCACCTCATGTATGGTGTTCCTCCTTGGTCTGCTTCTCACTTCGTCTATCAAAGTCCACGTGGTATTGCATTTCGACCACCTTTCGTTCTTTAGTATGTCCAAACGCCCAGCCCAGTTCCATTTTAGTTTTTGGCTTCCTTGCTTACAATTTTTAATTCTACATGAGAAAAGATATCTCGGATTACTGTCTGTTCCCTTCTTTTGATTCCCAAAATACTGCTATCATTCACCTATGATGGATGAAAATTACCAGAATAGGAAATGAGAATTACTAAGAATACCAGGCTTACGCATCTACACTTAATTACGAAATAAAACCCACTCAATTTTCGGAAGTGTGGAGAGAGAATGACAGTAGTCCATATCTTCGAGAGTTGTGCCTTTTTCATGAGAGAATTAAACATAAGGAGAATACCAGCAAATACACCGGCTGCTTTGGTAAATGATGAAAAAATCTTAGGCAAAATCAAATGTTTTCTCTCTGAAGAAGGAATCTTAAAAAATCACTGCACTCCCCACCTCTTTTACCATTTTTTCCCCATTACCACTTTTTTTTTTCCTAATGTGCGGACTTTAAATAACTAAACTTTAATAACAATAAACAACTTTTAACTTTAACGTGCATTTTACATTTTTTTTTTATTTTGTCCAATTCTTAATATTCATAACCAAAAGATATAATAATATGTAATTTTAATTAACGGCGTTGATGAACTTTACTATTCAACCAACCAACCAATAACTGGGCCCTCATGAATCACAATCATGAATAAAAACAAAAACCATAATTGGCCGAAAACTACACTAATAAAAATTAAACATTATTTACAATATCTTCAACGGTTATATATAAACAACAAAAAGTAAGCATATTTTTTAAAAAAGAAGACATAATTCAAATGAAAAGAAAAACAGAAATCAGGAAAATAAAAAACAGAACGTTATAAACATAATAAATTGATTCTTAAAATTAAAACTTCGCACATTAAATTCATTAATCGAAATTAAAACAATCTAAACAACCATTCACTAACTGTCTAAATAACCATTCACTAAGATACTAGATCATTTGGTATACTTCGGAATGAATAATAATCTCTTATTATGATATGCAGAATATAATATACCAAGAATTCAAGAAGGCCATTGTGAGATTTGCTTACCTTTCAACTCAGATCAGAGAAGCAGAGCTAATCGACCATCAAGTAAATGAAAATGAAATAAAATACATGATAGTAATAATAATATTTTATTTAATTTATTTTTTATTCACGAAATTTAGAACTATATAACAATAAAAATACATCCAGTAAATATGATACAGAAATAAACAATGGCATGAAAAAATTTACAAAGAATCTAGCCATTGGTACCACTCTAATAAAATATCTAAATTATGAGATCACAATGCCGTCTTCTTTTCAGACGACTAGGGGGGTTAAAAGGGATCGAAAAGGAAGCAAGGCTAGAAACGAGATGATTTAGGATAATTCTGAAGTTTATTACGGAAGGATATTTATAAGGCCATTATATATGTATAAGGATATATGTAAGGTCATTAAGGATGATTTTATTTATAGTAATATGGTTTTAATTATATTCTATATTATTGAGGATTTTACGAAGGATTTCGGAATGAAAGGATTTGATACGAGAGGAATTCGATGATTTAGAGGAGCTCCAAAGCTTAACTACATATCTCCATAATTATTAGTTGTGTTTATGATTTTTTTAAAAATTTATTGGAAGCTTAGAGCGTTTGTCTAGCTAGAGTAGGTGGAAACGTTTGAGTTAGACGTTTGTCCAGATGGAGTCCTATTTATCAAATTTGTTCAACAGAGATAAATGGATTATTGTTAAAAGATACTATAGCAAATCATACGTTTACGATTTATTTAAATAAATGATAAATTAATATTGATTAAGATTTACATATCACTACTGTTAATACAAAAGGTCGTATGTAACAATTTTATATGTTTATTCCCTTTGCGTTAAAGGTGACATTTTGTAACTTATTTCTCTCGTTTCTTAAATTTGTATGTCCTAATTTTATTTTTAAAGGTTTTTTTGCATTTCGAATTTTTTTTAGCTCTATTAAACCATTAAATTTCTCTGTTATCACATCCTTACAATCCTAAGTCCTTCACAAAATCCTCAGTTTTCTCCACTTGTTTTTAACCTTGTATCCTCTTCGATTCCTGACAATCCTCTTAAGCATTTGAGAAGAAGATGGCCTGAGGACCTTCTAATATAGAACAATAATTGCAGTAATACCAAAGAATAGTTTCTTTTCATTTTGTGCATGTCATATTCCAGTTCAAATTTATGTATTTTTAGTTAATACAGTTGTGAATTTCAATATATTTATTTTTTAAAAAGGCATTTAAAATTCTACCGTTCATAAAAATCCGCAGCACCAGCGTGATCAATTTTATAAATATTTTAACAACAAGAAAAATAAATTAAGAGGTTTACAATAGAAACTCACTTTAATGCAAGCAAATTTTGTATTTGTAACGTATTCATTTTTTTGGCGTTTCAGAACTTCTTTCCCATCTTCAGACTTCTCCCTTGCATCCACCTAAAAAAAACTAGAAATAAAATCATTATTAAAAATAACTAATCTCTAAATTAATACGCCAATACTTCCCGAAAAAAGAATAAATGACTATAAATTATATAATTTTATCTTAAATCATTCGCCTGAATCATAAGATAGTTATTTAAATGTGAACAACCTGGTTAAACAATGATTTGAATATTTATTAAAACATTTGTTTTCAGAGAGGAGTGTTTTTTTTTTTTTTTTTTTTTTTTTTTTATAAACTTCCCACCCACTAACAAAATATTTAGTGTGAATAAGACGTTAATTTTCATTTATTACTTCCCTACAAAAATGGCTTTAATACTGTCAAACATATTTCAAACTAAGAGATACTGTAATCTAAATTATTTCATTTCAAGCGGTAATTTCACTTCTTTCATATATATTTTTTTCTTTTTGGGTAGAGAATATATATTTTTTATTTTCGGTACGATGAGTGGGATGCCTAAAATTAAATTTTTAATCAAAATAAATCATACAAAAAATAACGTTTCCGAGACAGCCTTGTAAAAATATAGTAATGTCTATCAAGTATATCAATTTAAATATATTTCTTTAGCGCCATATCTTAAGAGTAATAATCTCAACTATCTCAACTTTAAGAAAATTAAATATGGTAGGCCTAGATTAATGTAATACTTTAGGGCTTTATTTATAATGTTCATATTAATGATATGTTATCTTAATAATAAAATTAACATTTAAACAGGGACATTGATATAAGTACACTATTTTAGTACCATTTAACTTTTGTGTGAACTAAAAAATCCTTATTCCTTTTATTTATCTCATTTCTCTCTTCTAGCTGTTTTGGTATTATTGAAAAAATAAACTTTTACATCTTTTCAATTAATGCTTTTCATTATTCTAATTTAATATTCTGTATACTATTTCCATTTAATTTATATTTAATATATTGATAACATCTGCATAATAATGATTTTATTAATATTTCTTATGCCCGTTTTGAAAATAATATTAATTTAACATTGTATTTATGTAGAATAGTATCCTGTGCTAGTGCTGTAATCTTAATGTTTTTATATATATTACAATATTTTTCATGTTTTGCAATCCAGTGCTTATTTATTCTTTCTTTTTTTTTTTTTTTTTTTAATTTTTAAGTTTATGTTATGTATACCTTATCATATTTTTCACATTTCATTTTGATTTTCCAATATTATTATTTAAGCTATCAAAATACAAATTTAATTAATTATTACAATGCATTCCAAGTTTAATGTTTATATTAAATTGATATTATATAAAGGTCTTATTGATTTTATCCCTAAGAATAGTCACCTAATTCGTTTTAAAATATTTAAAGTGATTTTTATTAACAACTTCATTTACATTTTTATGAATATATTCCAATGTAATAACAAACATTTCTTCTTTTTTTTATTTTTTTATTTATATTATAACAAACTTTGTAAAATAAATATTTGTCTTTTCAGAGCAGAATAAAATATCACATAAACATTTGTTCTAGCTTATGAAAAAATGAATAATTCATTTATGAAATTAAATAAAACGTAAGAAATTCATAATTGTCTGTTTTATATACACAGTACAATTTTAGCATTTTCCAACCAAATAGTAAAATAAAAATTATTCATCGAAATGTTTCACTATATATATACTTCTTTAAAAGTTACCCTCCCGTGAAGAAAGACAAACTTTAAATCCTACTTATTATACTTTGTGATTTCGTTTGGCTCTACGAAAAAAAAAAAAAAAAACACTGGGAAGGTAAAAAATTATTTAACTTCAAAATAAAAATACAAGGTTGCTTTTTTATATTCTCTAGTAAAAATAAAGAACAGCCTTATATTAGTAATTAATATACATGACAAAAGATAATATATTAATTAATTTGTTGATTAAGATTAAAATAAAGTAAAAAAAGTTTATATTTATAAAAAATATTAGGATTTTATGGAAGTTTTTGTTTTTACTTCTAGTGAAAAAAACAAATTTATTATTAAATTTTCCTGATTCTTTATAACTTATTTATTTACTTTAATCTTTACTCTACATTATAACGATAAATGACATTTACAAACGACATAATTACTATCTACGTTGACAACATAACCATCTCACAATACATCATCTCATACAGGCCTCACTGACATAAATTCTCTGAAGACTGATCAAACATATAACATATACGCTTCGTGAGAGAGCAGTCCACCAGTTTATATTAGCAAGAGAACATCTTTGATAAATTTATGACCTGGGATCGAAATGTTAAAAGAAAAAAAAATACTCTAAAGAAACTACCAGAAATTGGTAAAACAATTTGTAAAACAAAAAAACGAAACCAAGAAATCAGTTATGATTTCTTGGTTTCGTTTTTTTGTTTTTGAAAGTATATCTTGGAAAACATAAGGTTTTTCAAGAATGGCATTATGTAGAAAATTTGAAAAAAAAATTATTATTTAGGGATAAAATGTAAATAATAACTTTTTCTCATTTTGTAGGTTTTCTCTACAGTTAACCATTAAACGGGTTCATGTTTCAATATTTTGCTAAAGAATTTCTCCATACTTTGCCCATGTAGGAAACCTAGTCTGAACAATAAGTATTGTAAGAATATTTTGTGGGATATTTAAACGAGTTTTGTTGATCGCCCTGAGCTCGCTGGGTTTTGGCTGAGATCTAAAATCCGGGAATACTTTGACCAAGTGCCAGGCCAGACTTTTTTCAATGCATCTTTAATACCAAATAAACAACTAATTTTTGAAACTGCTATTACAAAGTAATATCGTGATGAGATAAAATTAATTATTTATGATTTATTTTCTACAATTTAAAAAAAAACATTTTTAAACAAATAACTATCATTATCACTTTTACAAGTCGTTTACAGTTCAGGAAATTTACAATTCATCATTCCGGAGATAGATTTAAATAAACCCTTATTTTTAAATAATTCTAAGAGATGAATAATATTTTTAAAAATCTAAAATGTAAGTATAGAGGCAGCAGATGTAATAAGTTCATGTTTTCTTTTTGTGTAGAATCAATTTTCAGTTTGTGTATAAAACTAAATGTTGTTTTTCCGATTTCCAAATCCGTAATATTTCAAAAATTCATAGAGATACTGATATTTTATTGTAAGATGTCGATTCAAAAAATAACATAAAACATTAAATAAACGCTGCAAATTATCAGACAATTGTTTATTATTTCCTAACAATTATATATCAAAACTAACATTACTTCCTTTAGTCTGAATATTTTTTTTTTTCATCATTAGTAATTTGCTAAGAAAAGTAGATGACACTGCTTCAGTTGATGTAGCACTTTCAGAAAAACAAAATAAACGATATAAGCTTTGCCATAGAACATATAAAAATATTTAGAACGCCATATATTTGCACCAAACAGTCCGATTTCAATCATTTATTTTTTTTTTTTTTCGTAAGTTTAATAAATTTACAAAAAACATTGAGGTAACTTCTGACCTTTATTCCAAATCTCAATAAAATCGTTCCAGTTTGTTGTTGTTTATAGGCGTAAGCCTTCCAGTTCACCAACGCTTACGGTTTATTTCAACTATAACTTTGTAAAACAATTAGACTATATTATTAAAAAAACTTTAGACCAATTAGAACGATTCATTTTTGAAGAATCGGCTAATCAAGAAAAGAAAAATTGCGCGAGCACTTAGCGAATAAGAGAGAGCATTTTTTAAAAGTAATGGGTGGAGTATGATAAAATCTATACCTACTCGATCATTTTATCACCAATCCTAGACTTCCCTCCGAATTTCGGCCTTATCAAACGTGTAGTTTTTGAGTTAGAAGTTTATTGAGGAAAATACGTTTGAATATATGTAAGAGGAGGTGAACAAAATGGATAAACCATCATTTTATTAAATAATCTCCAACTTTTCTCCAATTTCGTACCAAATCAAAATAGTTTTGAACTATTTGAGTTTCTAAGAAAATACATTAACTAGCGGGTTCGATGTAATTTTGGATGGAATTCAATGAAATTGATAATTTATAATTTAGGAGTAAACTCGCTCAATCTCTGAAAATTTCATGAAAATCGGATCAACACTGCCCATTGAATTGATTGGTCTACAAACAGAGAACTAAGAAATTTGTTCTTTGATCTTCAAAATGTAAAATGCCAGGGAAGTTTTGATTCTGGAGACAACTAAGATTTTTATTTCCATACCTTCGTCAGTAAAGAATAAAAAAATACTACAATGAAAGCTATGCAGAATACTATTGACCACTAAATAAAGACTTCAAGGAATATGACTTCAAAATCGAAATAAAGACATGGTTATGGTTTATATGCTCCCTCCATGGAAACAAAATGGTATTAGCTGCACTCAAATCACTAACCACATATGTACCTCAAAATCATATTTCTATAAGTAATGCGTGTTATATTTCGTATGTCATTCATTATTCTTTGGTAAGAAATGTGAAGATCAATGAATTTTGATAACGTCTAATGTTTTGAATTTTCCATTAAATACTACTGCCAAAACAGAATCTTGATATTTTCTATTAATTTATTAAACTTCTGAAACTTAATAGAAAAGGAGAAAGACATAAGTTTCTCAAGTTTTCTAGGCCATAACATCCAGACAAGATTTATGCAAGTTTGGTGTTTATGTAGTTTTATAAGACTCTCTGGAGAGACTAAACATCCTTCAGAGTCTGTATAGAATTTCTTCTCATTCTCACGTTTTCTCAAGTAATAGCGAGGCGATGCTGCAGTAGAGCTTGTTATTGTCATAAAATAAAACATTTATTCGTAAAATTTTATGATGGCTAGATTAAAACAAAAGTTTTATTTATCTAAACAAATTTCATTATATTTTTTTAAAAATTCGAATAAATTCTGCTAGAAATATTAAATAAAAAACTTCCCGATTTATATATATATATATATATATAAATGAATATATGCTTCCATTTGAACCAGAAAGGACCTTTTATGGGTCTGCTGAGGAAGCATACAAAAGTTGTATCGGCTTAAGTTAATGATACATGTGCATATTTTTAAACAACCCATTTACCTAATACTCTTCTATTGAAGAAAGTCCTACAATTTGTTATGAATTTCATTCAGTAGTTTTTTGGGGGGAAGGGGAGAAGGGTAATGAAGAAAAATCTTATTTAGAAGAAAGAATTTTTATGATATAATCTTCAAAATAGTAAAAAAAAAAATTATAATATAAACTAAAAATCTTCAATAAAATATGAAGTTCGTGCGGATTTCATTATGTATAATGGTATTATGCAGAATTTATAAACATTTTCTTACATAGGAAATAGCGGAAGAGATAGCCGAACACTAAGGGGTGTGGGTTCTGGTCCTACCCGGGACGGTTAATTTTCATTTCTCGGCGAACCCCGGTTATGGATCTTGATATTCTCCCTCCAGGTAGTAAATAGCTGATATACCCGTCACATCGATTTGACTACAGACGGGCAGACAACGTACCAAAGTTGATCCTTGATGCCTGAAACGTAAAACACGAGTGGAATTTTTCGATTCTGAGCTAAAAAGGTGTATGACCTCCCAAATGAATAAAAAGCTTACCAACCTTCGGTAGTTAAGAAGCAATATAAAGTGATTTGGACCCATTATACAAAAGTCGAAAAAAAAAAAAAAAAATATATATATATATATATATATATATATATATATATATATATATATATATATATATATATCTTTCTTGTATATTTAAGTTTATCTATATTGAAATAATAAATCTGTTTATAGTGATATCCATTGTTTCGATAGAATTTATAAGAACAATGAAGAAATGGGCAAACTGTCTGCTGGTACTTGAGAGTTACGGCTGGCGGATTTTTAACAGCCACTAACGATGTAAACACTTCACTTGCGGAGTTCCTCTTCTTACTGCTAATTGGAACTTCTCTTGACACAACTGCCATCAAAATAAAAATTAAAAAAATACTACGTTTCTAGGAATCTGGACAAAAATAACTAGGAATATATTTAAAAAATAAACTAAATTTTTAGAAAAACTGTAAGATAGTTTTTATGTTAGCTACTTCAAATATAAAAAAAATATATTAAGAAATTGCTGTGCACTAGTTGTGCATTTTTAGGAGCAACTGCGTAGAAGTGAATTCAACATTTTTTGTTTTCATTTTTTTTCATATCATATATAAATTTATATGAGATATAGCTCCTAGAGTAAGCTACCTACCATTGGACGCTTTAAGACGACAATATTCTGAAAACTTTTTCGGAGGCCTGCCTAAGATTGAGGACAGGTGAATCAGCAGGTGAAATTACTATTTAGGTCCTCCTATCTAAAATAATTTGCATATTCGGTCCATAAGATGGTATAATAATAATTGGTCTCTATTAAATTTATTTAATTAAAAAAGAAATTAAGAAAAATTAAATCAGCTAAATATTTAAAAACAGTAGCTGAACGTCTTTTAAGTTATAATGGACGGAGTAACTGGCACTCAATCTCAGTATTTGTTATCGTTTTACACATATTAGGTTTTTTTATTTTTGTATTTATTGAAAAAGTTTTATTATATTAAATTGTATATACACTTTTGTTTTTGTTGTTGTCATTAAGTTTATATTGAATTGTTTTAAGAATCTTAATACTTTAGAGAGATAAAGAGAGAGAAGAGAGAGACGAATGAAAGGGAAATTAAATGGAAAAAAAAAGTACTTGAGCAAGGAAAAAGAACAAAGATATAAATGTTATAGTCATATTTATTAACCACTTCTATATATTTATGTAGAAGCTTTATTGATTGTCCTAAAGATTAATCAGTATGCTGTGTGTCCAGCAACCCAATATAATTGGGTAGGAAGCTTTTATATTTTATATCTTATCTTATTTCCATAACTACAACAACTAATAAACATACGTTTTTATGAAATTTTCCATAAAAATAATCACTGTCGATATTTTTTTCTCCCGTTAGATGACCTAAGCGTCAGTTATTGGCAAAAAGGACTACAGGTCCCATTTGCCAAGAGCAGTTCCTACACCATTACCAATACCAATACAAGTAATACAGCTGATCAAAAATATTTAAATACTTAAAATATAATTTCAATTAATAATGTATTATTATTTAAATATTTAAGTGTAATGATGAGTTTGAGAAGTTATCTAGAGTCTTAGGCATGACATGCTATGATGCATTATTATAACCTTCATTGTTTTCCAACAGTATTTATGAAACGTTATTCAATTGAAGTATTCGAAGTGCTGGATTGAATTTAAATGATAGTATTAAATGTATATGTGCAACGTTTAAGCGTAGTAGAAGTGGAATATCGTTAAAATATTTGTGACATTGTAGTAGGTTATACGATTAGAGTAAAGATAAGTTAGTTATAATAGAATTTATGATTTATATTGATAATATATAGCGAGAAACTTTCCAAATAATTTTTATTGCAATTTTATTTATAGTAATTCATCTTACATATATATATATTTTTTAACTTGTTTATTGAAAAATATTACAATCTGCCTCAAAGGACATTTATAATAGTGTATAGAGATCACATTCACAGTCTATGTACAATAAATAAAATATAAAATAAATAAGAATTAAATAACCTAAAAATTAAATAAAAAAGAACACATATATACCTATATACACTATTTACAATCAGGCGAGAGAGCTCCGAGCCGATTTGTCCCCCCAACTTTGGAGGAAAAAGCATGACTCCAGGAGATCCCTGTACTTCTCTCAACCGCGTCACTGAGGCTAAACCCAATCTTACATATTAGATTTATTTTTATATTCCGGGTCATTTGAATCCCTCGGGAAAGGTCTTAAAATAAGGCTGAAAATGACTTAAAAATATTACTGCGGTCAACGTCAGTGGCAATGTTCGGCTCAGTAGTGGAAATCTTGAGACAAACAAAAATGTCGATTTCCCCTTCATTTCATGCAAAGTTTGTTTTGGTAGTGTTCACATCACGGAAGGGATACATATTGTTTTAATTAAATATTTGTTGAAACTTATACCAAATACTTGGCAAGCAATATCGATATGTTGCAAGATTTTAGAAATACGGACTTCTAATATTTTTTGGTACTATTTATTTTGGATTGATTTACTATTTATTGTTCGTCTTGATTTTAATATAGAATTGAAAAACAGACCTGGACTAGTTCCAGTCTTCCATAAACAGAGTAACAAAAACTCCTCTGTTCATGCAGACATGTGGTACTTATTATTTCCACATTTTTACTAGACACCCCAACATCCTTCTCTGTCTATGGATATCAGTGAAGAAATATTTTATTATAGAATAAAATAAAATAATTAATAAAATT